>JANRFK010000875.1:34239282-34249530 GCA_030068395.1 Apalone spinifera
CATGTTTTAGAATCGCCCTGCCCCTCTTCCCAAAAACTCACCATCCACCCTCCAACTACAGACTCAGCCCATGTTCCTTGCATCTAGCAAAGACTTTTCTAGGGCCCTGGCCAGGTAGTATCTAAGCACTTACAATTAAGAACATAAAAGCTGTTAGAGGATCAGGCCCACCAAACCCCAGCATCCAGTCTCCAAGAGCAGCCAATACCAGAGCGTTTCGAGGAGTGTACGGAACACGGGAAATTTTGAGAGATCATCCACCAGTTTTCCCCTCCCAGTTCCTGGCAGTCAGAGGTTAGGGTCACCCCGAGCTTTGGGTCACATCCCTGACCATCTTGGCTAACAGCCAGCTGTCCTCCAGGAATCAATCTAGCTCTTTTTCACCCAGTTATACTTTGGTCATTGCATCATCCCGTGGCAAGGAGTTCCACAGGTTGTGCACTGTGCGCCAGATCACTTCCTCTTGTTTGTATTACACCGGTTGCCTATTAATTGCTTCTGCTGAGCCCTGACCCTTGTACTGTGGGAAAAGGTAAATAAAGCTTCTCCATTCACTTTCTCTCCCCCTTCATGATTTTTATAGCCCTCCGCCATATCCCCTTTTAGCTGACTCTTTTCTAAATGCACCAGCCCTAATCTCTTAAGTCTCTCCTCCTGTGGAAGCCACCCCACCCCCGGCTTGTTTTTTGCCCTTCTCTGAACCTTTTCCAGTTCCACCATAATCCTTTTTAGGATTGAGCATCCAGAAACCAACAGTACTCACAGTGTGGGTGCACCTTGGATTTATATAGGGGCATTATGAAATGGCCCATCTGACTTTTTCCTATTCCTCGTAACTGCTCCTGACATTTGATTAGCCATATTGATTGCTCCTGAGCTGAAAGCGTCAGAGAACTTCCCCAGGAGGACACCAAGAGCTGGGTCTTGACTGGTAACAGCTAACTGGGACCTCTGGGACGTGTGTATAGTAGGAATTAAGGTTTCCAATGTGCCTTGTTTTGCGCTGATCGACACGTCAGTCATTATATTGGCTACGTTCTTCCCCTGTCACCCAGCTTTGGGAGAGCCCTTCGCCAGCAGCTTTGGACTGAACGATCTGCAAACGTCACCACTTCACTGTTCACCCCTTTTCTAAGCCATTAAGAAGTATGTTGAATAGCAAAGGTCATCTCCATTGTGAAGACGGATCATTCAGTCCTACCCTTTGTCCTCTACCTTTTTAACCAGTTTACCGATCCGTGACAGGACCGAACCCAGTGTTTCTTAAACGGTGTTCTGTGGCACGCTGGTTAGAGGTGCGCCGCGGACAACAACAGAGTTCAAAATGGCCGCCCTTACAGGAGCAGGTGACTTTATTTGCTCAACAAAAAAAGCCTTGGTGTTCCTCATTTAAAAAAAAAAAAAATTGTTTGGTGTTCCTCAGTCTTAAAAAGTTTGAGAAACACTGACCTAACCTGTTAGCCAATGACTGTTTACTTTGCTTAAGAGCCTTTGGTGAGGGACCTTGCCAAATACTTTCGGAAAATTCAAACACACTACAGCCACTGGATCCCCGCTGTCCACATGCTTGCTGACACCCTTAAAGGCTTCTAACAGATTGAGGATTCGAGTTTAGCGTCACACAACATTAAAAGGACGTACGTTTGCACCCTGGGCTGCTACTTTGCACACAGACATTTCAGTAAAACAACTTCTAAAATACTGAGCTAGAAAATGCAACACACACAACGTAGCTGGGCAGCTGCGCTATACATGAAGTCAGTGGTTTGCAGCAGCCATTAAGACGGGATGTTGTGAGTTAAATTGATTTTTTTTTTTAAAAAACACTCACTGGAGGTGCAGCAATGAAAATTACTAGAGCAGGCAGATGTTTAGAGACTCGTGTTGTTTTAACATAGGTCCCTCTTTCTTTTCCAGAGAGCCAGGAAGTAACTACATGCCCCATGACAGCTGGAGAGATTGTCTGAAAGAACAGTTCTTACACACAACCGGTTTTCTTCACAGTAGCAGTAGCCCTTGACATGATTTTACTAACCTCGTCCCTCCTCCCATTCAAAAATATCTTTTTTTCCACCTCCCTCTTCTCCTTTGCTTCACCACTGCACGCAGCCAAAAGGCCTTTTTTTAAGTGTCTCGCTGCTCAGATTGCTCCTTATGCTCCACCGGCTCTTCCAGCCGCCTTTGCTGAGCGTTGGCTCTTTGTTTGGAGTCAGAAACCCCTGGGAAGTTACTACAGTCGGAAGCCTCGACACACAAGTACATCACCAATGCCTCGACAACACATGAGGTTTCCAGCAGCGTCACTCTGTTCTCAGCTATTTGTATTAGGGAGAGAAAAGCCCATTTAATGGGGTAACTAGGTCAACATATTGTTTAACTGGTTACCTGACTGAAGAGGGGAGGTGGGGGGGCCCTCCTGCCTGCTGGTTGGTGTCTCCTCCTGCCCACATATCAGGCAGGGGCTGCGCCAGCCAGGAGCAACCCCCGTCTGTAGCAGGCACCGGTAGCTGCTCCAATCCTCACCCGGTTCATCAGTTAAACCAGTGGTTCTCAACTCGTTTCAGTCCGCGGACCACCAGGCCATTCAAAACATTTTCGTGGACCACCTCCTTTTTGACAAGTGAAGCCGAATTTGACGTAGTCCTCCGAATACTTGCGCCTGACATTTCTTCCTGTCGTTGCCATTATAAACATTGTACACCACACGTGTACAACAGCACACGCGGCACCGGACGAACGACACAGCAACGGCTCAGCACGACGGTGGCAGCTACACCGATGCTCAGAGCCTCAGACGGACGTTCCTGGCAACACAACGGGGGACGCTATGGGATGACGCGCCGCGTGCTTGTGAACACGGCGTAAAACAGCCTAATGGCGGCGCCGGCTCACGCCGTGGGACTTTGGACAATGGTCCTGTGGACCCCCGAAAAAAGTCACCACGGAGCGCCAGTTGAGAACCACAGAGTTAACCCTTTGCATCCCCAATTTGTATTACATTTGCGTGAGGCACTGCGCAACCCTCACAGACGCTCCCTGCTGCCCAGGCTGTGGATCTCCTGGGCTTGTACACGTGCCAGCAACATGAACCCTCGTACCGTCCCTGCAACAAGGGCGGGGGGGATTATGGCCAGTTTACAGAAGGTAAAGGGAGTCTTAGAAGCGTAAGTATCAGCGCTCAGACTAGGGATGTAATTGTGTGGTCGAGTAACCGATAAAACAAAAGCTGATCGGTCAATGCTACAGACGACACGCGTTTACCTCCCCCGCCTCGCCAGTACATTTCTTAGCAGGCTGGCCAGCAGCCCGGCTCAGTGCTGGCTTGCGATCTACCCCCGCTACGACTCTGCATTTAAAGTGTGTTAGGAAGAAGGCAAGCAGATGCCACGGCTCAGTTCCAGCTCACGCCAGGTCCGGGAGCTCAGACCCGCTCTAGACAGGGGCTGCTGCCACCTCACACTGCTGCCTCTTTATCAGAGGCAGCAGCGCAGGGTATCAGGCAGAGGATTGGTCCACGAGAGGAGCTGGTTTCTGGCTCCCTTTGCGGGCCAGCTCCTGCCTGGCACCCCGGGCTGCTGCCTCTGATACAGAGGCAGCAGCACAGAGTGGCAGGGGGCTCCTTCGGAGGGAGGCTGGAGCACACTGGCTGCCGGCCCCACCCCCAGGACTATAGAATAATCGAGTAACTGATAAAAATTCACAAGGTTAATCAACTATTCAATTAACCAATACTTAACATCCCTAGCTAAGACTAGAACCCATCGGTCTTGGCTCTCCATCCCCACTAATCAGCAGCCAGGGAAGATGGAGCAAGTTATCTTTCTTCTCGTTTCACAACAAGGTCCATACGGCAGGGCCTCGCCTTAGGACAGAGGTTGCTCCTACCTGCCGAACAAAATGGGACAGCGGTTCTTTCCAAAGCTTACAGCTGCACACTGACTTAACGCACCCTTGAAACTTTACTATGCACAAGAGAAATGGCACTTTCCATTGAACCCCAAACGTAGCGGCATTTGTGCGTACCGCCGGAGCGTGCGCCTCTGTACCGCTGGAGCGCGTGCGAGTCTGGTTCCGAAGGAGGGGTGCGGCTGACTGCCTGCAGTAAAACCGCAGAGTTACACGCTGACCAGTTTCCCTCTTCTGCTGGGGACAGCGCTGCGAGTGGTTTGCGGACATGCTACGCTCTCCGCGGCTGCCTCCCCACGGCCACGCTTTACACTCCGTGGTGCTCAGCTCAGGAAGGGCGCACCAGTTTTGCTTTGCAGCAATGCAGCGGATAACAACCGCGGGGCCCGGCTTCCGCGTAGATCACAGATTGCCACGCGAGAGGTAAACCTCTTTGCAGGCCCTTTCAGCATTGGCTTATTGATCACATTATACAGAAAACTACAACTGCATTAAATATTGATGCCTTTGAACGAAGCCTATAGCACTCCGTATTGCAACAAGCACTCGACATAGTCCTCTTTTTGCAGGGATTACTTCAGGGGGAAGCTGGCTTTTGGCGTTTCCTGGCCCTGACAAGCCCTATAGCATGCCAGGGCCCAATTATTCATTACAGCCAGGAGGAGAAACCCCACCGCTTATAAGCCTGCAACGTTCCTGCAAGGTCATCTCAGTGCAGGGGAAAGAACCCCTCACAGTATCACCCACTTCTCAAAGAGGGCACTGTACAGAGGAAAAAGGGGGCACTTGCTTTCACCCCACGTTACTGAGCTTGTTTTGGTTCTTTTTGCTATTAACGCTATTTTTAAGCGGAACTCGATTTTTAACTGCCAGCAACGATTTGGGAGCAAATTTAATGTGCTGGGGGTTTGGTTTGTTTTTCAAAGGGCACTTTCTCGGTGGAATTTAGAAACAGAATTCAGTTGCTGTGTGGAACCCTCCGTTTACGACCGCAAGGTTTCCTGTTAACGTAAGATTCAACAATCGTTAAACATTTGTTCTCTTTAATGTTTCAGTTCCCAAGCACATTAAACGCTTTGTCCCCGTTCAGATTTAGCCAGGCTCCAAAAGGGGTCTCCGGCTCGCCTAGAACAGGGGAAGGCTTCATGCCTTATACCTTCCCAGGAAGGCTGCTCATTCATCAACCCCTTCCAAAGCGGCGGCGCCCTCCCCCGAGTGCCACCGGGCAAGCCGTGCCAAGAAAAATCTCAATTCATCGCCGCTCGATTGCCATGGCAACCTCAACAACCTAATCCCCTCAGAACATTATGCAAATTGCGCCTTTGCTTGACCGCAACAGGCTGTAAAACCATATTACCCAGGCCAAGGCGGGTCATTACGGGATGTTTTTCGGGCTGCCAATCTGATTGGCTCCACAAATGAACGGGGGATAGAAAGGACGTGGGGTTTGGCAGAGAAGGGGGGGGGGGGGATGTGGGCGAGGGAAGAGGCGGCAGACGGACATGTCGGCTGTGAAGAGAGTCCGGAGTCACAGCCAGTCTAAGGCACTTCCTCAGGGCAGTTCTCCCCCGTTTCCACGTCTGACTTGGGCTGCCTGCACTTCTGGAAGGGCGTTAGCCAGCGTGGCAACCTGCTTCGCCTGACTTGCATTAGAGAGACTGGCTTGATTTTCAAGCCACAGTCGGCCTTGCCCACAGCCCCAGGCCTTTGGGCTGTCTGATGAGCAAAGACAGGCCCGCGAGGGCCTGGCCTCGGACCATGCCGCCAAAGTGCTGTGAGTCGCCCCGTTTCCAGGGCCGGTGTCAGTCAAGGATCTGACCACACGTGGTCATTTCATAGCCCCTTGCACTTTTCACTCTGACCAGATCCCCGCTGGTCTGGGAGGTGAAACAACAACAACAAGCCGCCTTCCTCGGCAGGCCTGACTGGAGGGGTTACTCTTCACTTCCAAGAAGGCCAGCTCACTGCAGCCACGGATGAGCGACCACGCCCGTCTGACCACACTCCAAGCGCTTCACTGATGTAGGACAGACGACTGGAGGCGGAAGCGTGGCCAGACGCCCACGTCACAGCAATCTCCGGCAACCCTGCAGCCTCGTGGCAGGCTACCTGCGACCCATCGGGGCTCTGGGCGTGGCCCACGGGATGCCTTGTTGGCCGGTGCCCACTACCAGCATTGCCACATTCTATTGGTTTCCAGCCACGTAGCGTTTTTTCCCTAGCGGTATCGTTAAAGGGACACACGCATAAAGCCAGGGAACAGAGGTGAGGGGTGAGCTAATTGCTCACAACACTGAGCGTGAGCGCCATGCGCTCTCCCCGCATCCAATCACAGCGCTGCTACAGGTCCCTATCCCAGGAGACCATCTAAGGTGAAGCAGGTATCCGGCTCCTTGTACACGGTGCCCAAGAGAACAGTCGTACAGGGTGGACCCCTCTAGTCCACACGAGGTCAGTGAGCCAGGGGTCCGCTTTCCATGGGGATGGCCAAGTTTCCCTTGGCCCCAAACAGATTGTTTACAGCCACCAGTGCTGGCTCTCAGGGTTCGGTGCCGTTCACTAGCTCTAACTGACGCCCTCAATGTCTTCTCAGAGCCCAGCAAGCTGTGGAAGGGTTGGTGATGTTGCTAGAAGACACCGACCTCCTGTGGTCCGGCGTCGGCCAGGTGCCGGATTAGAGAGGTTCAGCCCGTCCATCCTTCACCAGCCCCCTCTTCTGCTGGAAAATAGCCCTGCCCTTCCTCGAACCAGCCACTGGCTCCCACACAGCCTGGCTCTAAGGGGAGAAGGAGCAGAGGAAGATGGAGCCAGGTGGGAAATGTGGGTTAGGGGCGGGTGGGAGAGGAAGGCGGAATGCATGCATGAAGGCCGCACAGGGCTGTAGAATGCCAGAGACAAATCCAAGCGGCTTGTTAAAACAAGGCCAAGGCGTCAGGCAAGTCTTAAATCTTAACGACTTCTCCCCGGCCCATCCCAGCAATCGGAGCCGCTACACAAGACCCACTTCTGGTTTGGGGCTCTAGTCGGGGTTGGGGGTGCTGGAGCTACAAAGGAGGAAGAGAACAGGTACACAAGTTCCCAGTCCTGCCCCAGCACGCCCACAGTGCCAGCCCGGCTCTCGGTCAGCGTTAGCCTCCGAGGCCGCTCGGACAATGGGCAGAGCCGCTATTTCAACTGGGTCACCGGAACCCGTGGCACGGCCGGGACACAACGGGAGCACAGGCAACGAAGGTGGCGGGCTCTCGTGCCAACCGTGCAGAGAGGGCAGGGTAGGCTGCTACTGCAGGAAGGGATTCTAACCGTACAGTCATGATTGCTCTTGGTTTCAGACTCACAGGTCTCTTGCTCCAGCCTCAGAGACTGACAAGTTTAAAAAAAGACTATCCTACAGAACGCGTGCAGCTGGATTTGAAACACCGCTGGTCTCTCTTTAAACATGCTGGATAAAAGCCTCCCAAGCCACTCGGTTTCTAACGCGGCCAGTTAGGCCCGAGGGACCGTGCTCACGGAAACGTCGCCACCCTGCTGCGTACTGCACTGTCACAACGACACCAGCAGCGTTTTGGCCCCCAGCGTGATGAGAGGATGAAACAAAACAAACCTAGACACAGTCGTGATGCCTGCACAGACGCTGCCTTCATCCGGCTCCTGTCCCAAAGAACTTACTTTCCCTTTAGTGAAAGGGAAGCTGCATTTGTAACGAACTTTCCAAAGGTCTGACCCACCCTTCCACCCCCATTTGAAATCCTGAAGCAGAGCCTGCCAGTCCACATAACATCCCAGCACCCCTACGATGCACCTTCACAGCCCTCCCCGGCTCCCACCCGATCAATTCCAATGCAGTCGCTAATTCCGTTAGCCTCACTCCTCCCTCTTCCCTGACTGCTGGTTGCAAACCTGCTACGTTCTTGCCACAGAACATTTGGAGGCTACTATAAATATTGGCTCCAATTCGTCCGTGGGGTCTCTGCTGCCGTCGACAGGAGCCATCCCAGGGCTGATACTTCAAGGTACGAGGAGCAGCTAACGTGCATGCCCGGTCACCATTTTTCACACGCATGTCCAAGTGCATTGCGAACATCCCAGCCTAGTAGTGCCTGGACACACGACTCTGTCTACTGGACCGTGAAGCACGGATGGGGGCGTGCGAGTCTGAAGCGCTGGGAGGAGTAAGCTCACAGGTTGGCAAAGGACTCTGAAAACACCGCGCTTCGGAGGGGTCTCCGTGTTAGCCTGTTTCAGCAAAACCCAAGAGTCCTGTGGCACCTTAGAGACTAACAATCGTATTTGGGCATCGGCTTTCAGGGACTGGAGCCCACGCCACCAGATTACTGGGGCAGTCTCTCGCGATGTGGCACAAACGCTATTCAGTGACTAACAAAAAAAAGGAGACAAAAAGCTGTCTTGGGGGTTAGGGGTTATTACTTAGTGATCTTTCAAGGTTCTCCCCCTTGAAGTGAAGCCAACTTGTCCCCTTTGTAAACGGAAAAGATCTAACTTGAACATTCCCAATTAACCAGAACACACAATTCGGATCGGCTGGAGTTTATGCCATTTGCTCGTCGGTAAATCAGGGATTTCGGCTGCTGCTGCTCTCCGTGCCCTCCTACCTCATGAAACCTTAATCAAAAAGGGAGGGGTGAATAAATACTGCCGGTGAAGCACTAGAAGCATTTGTCGAAGCCAGGGTATTGTCTCTTTAAGCACATGAAAATATGGTCCTTCAGCAGTGCGCGGCTCACTCTGGTACACAATTATGGGTACTTTCAGCTGTCTAGCACTGCTTCAAGTGCTCTCTCCAACCAGGCTGTCAATGGCATGTTGAAAGCTATTTGCGGCTGCTATCCTTATTAGCAAAGTAGAGAGCTTCACTGATGAGAATTGAATTCGGGGAGGGGGTGTGGTGGGGCGGGCCACAGCCAGTCATTTCGGAATGATCAGCAGCAGAAGGCAAAACAAGGCTGCTTCAGAGACTCAAGTTCAAAAGATCCTGGCATGAAATACAGCAAACAGGCGCGAACGGTGGGGATTCACAAGCCAGCTGCCACGAAGGGTTAAAATAGTTCCCAGCTACGTGTTGTGTTTCTACCTTAAAATGTCAGAAA
This sequence comes from Apalone spinifera, assembly GCA_030068395.1. NCBI lineage: Eukaryota > Metazoa > Chordata > Testudines > Trionychidae > Apalone > Apalone spinifera. Next base: position 34,248,294 of record JANRFK010000875.1, read on the forward strand.
GTAACAGACTAAGCAATTCCTTGGCTTCTCAAGCGTTTAGCGCGTTCTTATCTGGCACGCCTTGCTAACGAGGATGAGGAAAGTATACTGTGTTCTTGGAATATTCCAGAAGAGGCAGGATTCTCTCAGGAAAGTGTCAATCTGCTCTAAATGCGTTCCAAGGCCAAAGTCTTCGTTTAACTCTAAACACAAGACGTGCTTAGGTGCGGAGTCTTAGCCAAACTAGAAATGTGGGATGTTTACCACAAAGTGTTCTCTCTCCCAGCATATGATTAGGGGCTTTTCTGGATTACCAATTAGATTACTTTGGCCAACTTTTAAAAACAAAATAGGACCACTAAAAAGGGATGCATGTGACATCCGTGCGGGAAAGGAGGAAAAAAAAAAGTCTCTGTAAAGCTGCCTAGGCAGCAAATGCAGATTGAAAGCCAACTGAGGTAAAAGTTGTATTAAGACGACTGAATTTGGGGAAGCTCCCGCTTTACTTAACGCGAGAGATTGTGGCAGAGACTGGAAGCAACGCTCTTTTGCCTGGGCTTCAGGGCAAGTTATCACTTCATGCATAATTCTGCCCATACTGCCTTATGGAGTCCTTCCTGAAATCACCTTTCTTCTTTCTCTGTGTGATTCGGTGGAGGGAAACCACACACGCTTCCTTTTAATATTCCGTGCAGAAGAGATAATCTGTTATATAAAGCCTACAGGCAGGCAATCCCCTTTTGCTTAAAGATGAAGTATCCATCAATGTTTGTCTCGGGCAGATGTAATCACAAGCAGTCAAGTCTGGAGGGCAGGACACTGCATGAATAATTCAGGCACTCCAGTCTACTTGATTGTGTGCAGATAAACACAAGTCAGCCGCTAAACAGGTCACTGATAAACTTGTTTGTTCAGGACTAGCCACCCGCAACCAGAAGCGCCCAGGACCCACACTGCAATTAGTGGGAGGGTTTATTTTGCTGTCAGGAAGAGTGACAGAGCCTTTGAGATCAGAGTTGCTCCTCCCTCTTCTGGATTATCAGGCCCCCTCCCCTCCCCTTTTTTCTCATTTCACCCAGTTCCGAGAGTCAGAAAACAGACTCCAGTTTCACTGGCAGGGTGGGTGGCTCTTTTTCTGCAGCATCAAGCTCATCATTGGCCATGAAGCCACACACACAGCTTCACCTAGAGCAGCGTTTCCCAACCAGTGCATGAGCGCCCTTGGGGGTACTCCAGAGACGTTGGGGGGGGGGGGGGG
>JANRFK010000875.1:34266447-34282778 GCA_030068395.1 Apalone spinifera
CAAGAGATCTTTTCTGAGCTGAGGTGACCACATCTGCATGCAGTATTCAAGATGTGGGTATAGCCGTGCATTTATACAGAGGCAATAAGATATTCTCTGTCTTATTCTCTATCCCTTTTTTAATGATTCCTGGCATTGTTTGCTTTTTTGACTGCGGCTGCACACGGAGTGGATGTTTTCAGAGAACTAGCCACAATGACACGACAGTCTCTCTCTCGAGTGGTAACAGTTAAATTATTCCTCATCCATTGTTCCATTGGTTCTGTCTCTGTGACTGCGGGCAAGTCAGGTCCTCTTCCATGCCTCAGTTTCCCCATCTGAGAAATCGGGATTGTATGAGGCGCTATTGATGAAAAAAATGTTGTACAAGTTCTAGACATTTTAACTAGAGCTTTGTGTGTTCCCTAGCGTAATGGTGCCAAGCTCTTGGTTGGTCGTTACCGACTATAAATAATAATGAGTAGCGTGTATGGAGAAAACAGTGCATTAACCAGGGTATATCAAATGGGGGGCGGGGGATCATTTTGGTTAGTTTGTCAGTCTGATAAAAGATAACAAAAAAATTGTTTTATGGCTATCTGTTAGCATGCCGGGCCCCTGTAATCAAGGCACACAGGCTATGGATTTGTAGAGAGGCTTTTTAGATACAGTGATTCCCAAACTTTTTGGCATCACGCCCCCCCTTCTTGATTTTTGAAAAACCCTAACCCCCCCCCCCCAAATAGCAAAACTTGTTAAGAAAAAAAAAGTAACTGAGCAGGGCAGCAAAACTTGATGGGGGGGGGAAGGTTGGGTCACCTTGCCCCCCCCCCGGAATTTCTTCATGCCTCCCGAGGGGGGCACGCCCCCCAGTTTGGGAGCCCATGCACTAGAGAGATTCCCTCCTTCCCTCAGTGCTAACTGGGAGTAAATTATTTGGAAACTTCCTATTTCACCAGAGCAGCCATTCGAGTAGTCTAATCCACCCATTAGAGTCTATTTGCACTTAAAAGAGGTGGGAGGTATGAAGTCAGCCTCTGGCCAGATACTCATTGTATAAACAAGAGCTGTTAAGTCCTACTCGATGGCAGCGATAGCAAGAGAAAAGAAAACAATCCTGCAGTGTCATGAGCAGCCTGACACAACTGGTTTGGGGGGAGAGAAACAAGAGTTCTTGAGAGCCAGGGCTGGAGACTTCCCATGCCAGTGTCTCTGGCTCTGTGGGAATGCACTGGGCAGGGCGGGCGGCTGAAAGCAGGGATGCCTTCGGAGCCCAGTTCATCCTCCTGTGAAATGCTTTTTAGCAGGGGCGGCATAGGGGAGAGGGAGGGCTCCACACTGGCTTGTCTCCTCGCGGACCTGGCTTGGACCGGGTGGCTCCAGTCCCAGAGGGAGTTTGGAGCAGTGTTCCCTGTACGCTGGGCGCTTGTGCGGCCGGAGAGATTCAGATGCCGGCCGGATGAGAGCAGAGCCCCCACAGGTATTATTACCGGTGGTGCACATTCACACGTGCCTCGGTGCACATACACATTTATTCTGCACATGGATGGAAAAAATCTGCACATGGAAAAGATTAGAGGGGCTATCGTAGGGATGTAAAGGGGTAACCAGTTCACTGGCGGCCCAGACCGGCTGGAGCAGCCCCGCGCCCACAGTGCAGGGGGGCCAATTGGGTGGGGGCTGCTCCAGCCCAGCCGGCCACTGGTTAACCGGTTATTGGTAAACATCACCCGGTAAGGGCAGGCTGGGCAGTCACGCAGCCCGGCTGGGCCTGCCGCGCTGTGGGCGGAGGCTGCTCCGGCACCGCCAGGCCTGCCACGGCATGGCCCAGGCAGGGGATGTTCCACAGTTAGCCGGTTAAACATTTCACCGGTTAACATTTTAAATGCCAGCGTGCGTCCCCAGCACGCTGGTTTGCCTCAGTCTTGGCTGTGGAGGACGTTTGCCCACTAACAAGCCCAGCAGATCCCGATCGGGCCGTTCCGGAGAGGCCCAGGCCGGTGCACGGAGGTTGGGCCGCCGGGTCCTGCGTTAGCGCCATGGCAATTCCCGCACAGCCTTCCTGGCCCCGGCCCCGCCACGTCCCCGGCCCACGGGGGTGAAGTCAGGCTGTGTCAGCCCGGGTTCCCAGGCAACACAGAAGCCGCCGGTGGAGCTGGGATCCCAGATTGCTCCAAACCTTTGCGGCTCCTGCAGCGGGCGGCAGCCAACACAACGTCCCCACCGCTGGCGCAAGAGGCTCCAGACTGAGCAAACTCTCTCAGCCCAGCAGCACCGGGGCAAAATCCCCCAGTCGACGGGCCCTTTTGCTCCAGGAGGCCTAACGAGCCGCTGATAATCTCAGATCCCTCTGCCTCAGCCCCGGGCCGTCGGGTGGGCTCTGTTGGAAAGCAGGCACAGGCTCGGCCAGGGCTACCAGATCAGTAGCTTCTCACTCCAACGTGCCCCCCGAGGGAGAGCTGCGCCCCTCCTCTCTGCCCACAGGCCTGGGGGCCAAGATGGAGGGATTCCTGTGACTCGAGAGGGCCTTGGCTGCAGTCAAATCGCACGGGGGCAGGGCCAGTTCGGAGCAGCGGCGGGGCTGCTCTAGCGCACGGCGGCTGCCAACGGCCCCCAGGGGCCCACATTGGATGCTCAGTGTTGCCCAGGAGCATCCAGGCCGTGCATCTCCCCACTGTGCCAGCAGCAGAAGGGGGAGTCTTGGGAGAGCCCTGCCATGGCCTGACGTCCCCCCCCCCCCCCCCCCCCCCCCCCCCAGCGCCTGTCACTGGGCTGATCCTTGTCGGGTTGTTGCTGGCGCTAGCGGCTCAGTGCAAAGCAGCTGCACCACACGGGAGAATCCCTCCGGCCGGGAGAATCTCGCCCACTCGTGTGAGGCCCCGTCGGACACCCCCGCCAGCGGGACTAGCAAGCGAGCGGCCGAGGCCGTGTGGGGCCACGCTCTGCCCTTCTCAGCATCCTGACCATGGAGTGTCTCCCCGCATCTAGCCCCCAGCAGGTCTTTCAACCCGCCAGGGTCAGCACTCGCTCCCGGGCCGGCCCCCTGTGCTCCTGAAACAGAGCAGTCAGAGAGCACAAGCAAGGCTGTGAACAGATTGGCATGATTTTCCGGAAATGCTTTTCACGGAAAAGTTTTCTGTTCAAAGCATTTCCGCAAAAGAGCGTCTAGACTGGCCCGGATGCTTTCCCACAAAAGCACTTTTTGCAGAAAAGCGTCCGTGCCAATCTAGACGCGCTTTTCCGCAAAAAAGCCCCGATTCCCATTTTTGCCATCGGGGCTTTTTTGTGGAAAACAAATCTGAGCTGTCTACACTGGCCCTTTTGCGCAGAGGGGACTTTTGCCCGAACAGGAGCAGTGTAGTATTTCCACAAGAAGCACTGATTTCTTACGGTAGGAAGTCAGTGCTTTTGCGGGAATTCAAGCGGCCAGTGTAGACAGCTGGCAAGTTTTTCCGGAAAAGTGGCTGATTTTCCGGAAAAACTGACCAGTCTAGACACAGCCCAACTGTTTTCAGTTGCCTTCTCCCTACTTCCTTTCCTCACCGGCTCTCCCGGCAGCCCCCTTCTCGCCCTGTGGAGCTGGGCCCGGCAGGCCTCTCCCCGACCGGGCCCGTGCTCCAGCAGGCTCAGGTTGTTCTCTGCGGCTACTCACCTGTCAGAACAGCCTCCCCCTGTGGTTTGGGGAGCCGGGGTGCAGGAAGGCAGTCGCCGTCGCCACAGGCTGGACGGGCGGGTAGGGATACTTCAGGGTTGGTGGACATATCCCACATCTCGCTCCGGCAACGGGGGCTGGGCGGTCCTTTCGAGAGGGCTCCTGGCAATTCAGGATACGTCTACAGAGTTTTGTCGGAAAAACAGCTGTTTTTCTGACAAAACTTGAATTACGTCCACACTGCAATTGCATTTCCCGCAAGAGAATCGAAAGAACAGAGGGGTTTCCCGGCGTGGGTAATCCTCTTTCTACGAGGAAGAAGGCTTTTGGGAAAGAGCTCTTTCGGAAACAGGCGTGTGTGGACGGGGACGAGGGAGTTCTTTCGGAAGAAGAGGGAAAAGGGAAAAGCAGAGGAGCCCTGGTGGCCGCTCCACCCACAGCAATCACAGCTCGCAGGCGAGACGTGTCCATTCCGCGTGGACGCTCTTTTTCGAAGAAGCAGATCGCTGTTTGGATGCCCTTTGGCAGTGCGGACGCTCTTTCAGAAGATGTTTTTTCGGAAGATCTCTTCTGGAAAAGCTTCTTCCGAAAGAAGCCTGCAGTCTAGACATAGTCAGACGCCTGGCAGGAAGGGGGGCGCGTTTCCACAGCCCTGGGCTCCCTCTTTTCTCCGGCTGATGAACACTAGAGGGCATTGCTCAATGTGCGTGGGGCGGGGAGAGGGGGGCTCGCAGGCGGCGCCGGTCACAGGAGTACTTTTACCGTGCGCTGTTCAGGGACTGCAAGAGTCCGTCTCGGAAGGGCCTGCCCCCAGCACGAGCAGGCTCCAAGGCGGCTGGAGGAGCAGGGAAGCCCCTCTCCAGTGGCTAGCATTCCTGCAAGCTCCGCTGGGAAAGCCAGCAAGGCTGGGAGTCCCCGGGCCGAGTGGCTGAACGGACAGTCAGTGGCTGGATAGTTTCTCGTCCTTAGGTTGGAAAGACCAGCTTGAGGCCCCGAGCCTGCCGCTGGTCCGTGTGGTGGAACAGAAATCGGGGCAGTTGTCCAGAGACGAGATCCACCGGAGGGACTGGCTCGTAGGGAGCACCGATTCCCGGGGTCTGCTGTCCGCAGAGCTCTTGGTGAGGATTCAAGCAAACCATCCCCTACCCGAGGACGAGAAACAGATGGGAGCCGCGTCTGGCACTGAAACAGCTGCAGCCACCGAGATCAAAGCCCCTGCCTGGATTCGTTTGGGGAACGAAAGGAGAAGCCTCCTTGTGCCACGGGGGGCAGGCTGCTGTCTCGCTGGAACGCCACGGTTGGAGGACAGGGCCAAGAGCACCCGTGTGCTGTGGCGGGGCGAACGGGCGGATGCATGTGGGGCAGCGCGGGTGGAAGGCCTGAGGGGTAGGCTGAGCCACGAGAACACGGGCCAGTTCTACCCGCCCTCCTGCCCCCCCGCCATGTCTGTGTTGGACCATTAGGAAAGAGAGCCAATGAGAGAGAAAATGCGCCCGGGCTGCACCCACACGTCAGTACCAGGGCAGGGCGGCACGCCCCGTCTCAGGAAAGCTCCTGGAAGAAGGTCAGAGCAAAGCAGCAAGATGACCCTGAGCAGCGAGGGGCGAGCGAGCAGGCATCTCGGGGCGCCGCAAGACGGGCTCCAGGGAGAGGGCGTTTCGCTCCCTGCGCTTGCGGGCCTAGAACGCGCGGGCGGTGCCGATCCAACCGTAGCAGCGCTGGGACTGGACGCAGAGGGAGCGCCTGGCTCTGACACTCTGTGTTGTGCACAACCAGGCCGCCCCTCCCTGCATGCACCCTCGCTGCACCCGGGTGTCACTTTAACGATCCCGGTAGAAAAAAGCCCTGATGTGGATAGAAGCCGGCGGAATCAGGCAACCCTGTGCGTGGGGGATGGTAAACAATGTCTCAGGGACTGCACATGGCACCCCCATAAGCGGAGAGGCTAAAGAGATGAGGGCTGATCACCTTGGAAAAGAGATGATCTAGGGGGGAGTATGCTAGAGGACTATAAAATCAGGAACGGCGTGAGGAAAGTGAAGAGGGAAGTGTTATCTCCCCTTTCCCACAGTACAAAAACCAGGGACAAAATGAATAGGCAGCAGGTTTAGTACCAACCAGAGGAAATGTTTGTGCACGCAACATACAATTAACATATGGAACTCCTTGCCACAGGATGTTGTGATAGCCCCAAATATAACTGGGTTGGAAAGGAATTAGATACGTTCCTGAAGAAGCGGTCCCTTAGTAGCTGTCAGGCGGCCAGGGATGTACCTCATGCTTCGGGAGATCCTCTGACTGCCAGAAGTCAAGAGGAGAAGCCTGGTTGAATCTCTCCAAAATTGCCCTGTTCCGTGTACTGGCTCTGGTAGACCATTGGCATGACCCAGGGCAGCTGTTCTGATGACTGTCACAGTCATCTGGATCTGTGAACGTTGGAAGCCCCATCCTTCTGCCTCTTGCCTGCCGTACCCTGCCGGACGTCCATGCCGTCTCTGAGGGAGGCACGCCCCATAAAAAACCGCAGCCCAGCAAATGGTACAAAATGCTTTCCCCTCAGCCGCGCAGGGACTTCCTTTACACCCGGGACAAGGAGGACGTGGTCCGGGTGCTTTTCCGGACCTGACGAGGCTCGACTGTTTGACCACTGCTCATGAGAGAATGCCACCGCCTCCCTGTCCGGCGGCAGGGGCTCCGACCCCGCCAGCGTGTGGGTTTGGAACGAGCAGCTTCCCGGAGGAGAATGGGCGCAGGTGAGTTTCGGGGTTTGCGCTGGGAAGGGTAAGCGGCGACAAAAGATCAAGGGAATCCTTGGGGTCACTTCACACATTCACTGGGCAGTTTGAAAGCTAGCTTGCCCCCTCCTCGGGAGACAGTCCAGTGCCCGGAGAAAGAGCAGTGGCAGGACATTGCGGTTTTGAGACTGGCAGCAGTGGTCCTTATGGCATTTGGGGCCGGCTGAAGCCTCCGTGAAACCAGGAAAGCTGCTGAACGTAGGGTTTGAACACGCAGCGCTGGGGAACTTGGTTCAACTTCTGCCCACGCCAACCAGGAAAGGGCAGGTTTAGGGCTGGCTGGTTTTCCTTTGCCAGGAGCCCAAAGAAATCAGCACCTGTTACAAGTGACTTCAAGGGCCTGTCAGCCCCTCTCACCCACTCGTCTGGAGGAAGGGGTTTCATGGCACTACCCCGGTTTCCTAAAGAAGACGCTGGCACCACATGAAACCTCATTCAAATGAAAACCCACACATGGAAGCTCAGGCTAATGAGAACGGCCGCCGGGTTCAGAGCCGAGTTCCAACACAGGTGGGCCCGTCCAATCGCAGACGTCCCCAGGACAGCTTGCCAGCCCACTGCTGCCGATCCTAGTGACGGCGGGAACCGCCGTGTCCATCCCGCCCTGAAAGTGAACACAGCTGCCGTCTACCCTCAGTGCACAGTCAACCTGTGGAACTCCTTGCCAGAGGATGCGATGAAGGCTAGGACTTTAACAGAGTTCAAAAAAGAGCTAGATAGATTCCTGGAGGTTAGGTCCATCAATGGCGATGAGCTAGGATGGGTAGGAATGGTGTCCCTGGCCTTTGTCTGGAAATGGGTGACAGGGGAGGGAATCATATGATGATTACCTGTTGCCATCCTTCCCTCTGGGGCACCTGGCATTGGCCACTGTCGGCAGACGGGACACTGGGCTAGATGGACCTTTTGTCTGACCCAGCCTGGCCGCTCTTATGAGGATACCCAGGCAGGACACGGCTCCCTGGAGAGACAGAAGGCTGCCTTTGACCAGTGCACGGCCCGAGCAGGACCGGTGCTTGCAGTCTGGGAACAGCTATTTCGGACCCTCCAAACAAAGTCAGCGGCTCCCCCTAGTTCTGAGGCTCGTTCAGCATAAGCAGAGTGTCACCGGAGCAGGGCTCCCATTACAAGTCCCTGTGCGCCAGGCGTTTCGGATCAGCCATGCACAGCTGCAAGGGGCCAGCTGGCACACGAGCCAGAGCGTCTCTCGCGCCGGTTAAAGAACGCCAGGCCGCCACGCGGTCTGGGGCAAAAGCCGGACGCTAGCGCGCAAGGCCTGTCGGAGCACGGGCAGCTTTTTGGTAAGCCAAAGTGGCTTTGCTTGGCCACACAGCACCACATCCGCTCACAATGGGCATTAACCCGCAGGGCTCGTCTAGGCCGGGAAATTAACCGGAATGGCTCCCGTGCGATCGCTTGCGTCTCAAAAGCTGTTCTGGTCCATTACCCCGCGCCGGCCAGGCCTGAGAGCAGGCTGGGGAATGCAGTGGTTTTCTCTAAGCTCACTCCCCCTGACCTGCCTGGGGGGGGAGGTCAGAGCCCCTGCCCCCCATGCAAACTGCCTGTGCAGGCCGGCAAGTCCCTTCCTGTGCCTGCCCCATTCCCACGGCCCGGCGAGAGCCGCTCAGGGCTCCATGGGGGTTTCTTTCCACTTCATCCGAAGGAAGCCTGCCGGAACGGCTGGCAGCTTTAACCCAGGGTGCAGCCAGGCAGAGGGGCCACGCTGAGTGTGAGCCACCAGGAGCGCCTATTGCTTCTCTTTCCAGCCGCCTCCCGCCCCCCCGTCCTGTACGTGCGCCCCTGCCCTTAGCCCCAGGATGAGCCGGGTCCCATCCCGCCCTGCGAACTTCTCTAGAAAAGAGTTTCAACCTGGGCCATGTGGGTTAAACGCTTCCCGGCGGGCAAAGGCAGGCAGGGTGCCCACCTGAACCTCTGAGTGCGCAGGGCCGGCAGGGGGCCTGGGGCCAGCGAGAGCCACATCCGGAGCTGGCGAGAGGGCGCTGGCCTGGAATCATCCCCTCTCCGAAGGGCCGGGGGCAGCACCTTTCGTTGGCTTGGGCCAACAGGGAGCACGCCGGGTGCTGGAAAGCGCGGTGTGAGATAGCGCCACCAGGGAGACGGGGACAGAACTTACACCCACGTCCCTGGGCAAGGCTCCCCAGAGTAGGCTTGGGGGGAGGAATGGCTCAGTGGTTTAACCAGTGCTCTGCTTAAACCCAGCTTTGTGAGTTCAATCCTTGCAGGGGCCATTTAGGGATCGGGGGCCAATCAGTCAGGGATGGTACTTGGGCCTGACATGTGAGCAGGTAGGGTTGCCAGGCAGCCAGTACTGACCCACACAGGCTGGTATTTTCACCTCCTGTCTGGTAAAAAAATTCAGAAAACAAGACACCTAAAATGTCTGGTATTTTCTGGTTTTTTTCCTCTGCCAGGAGGCAAAAATACCAGACACCTGGAATCCCTACAACACAGAAACTGGTCTCCCCCACTTTTTGCCCCCTCAACAGAATTTTTTCCCCAGTGTTTTTTTTGGGGGGGAGGTGGGGGGACAGTTTGGTATTTTTGTTGAAACCATCTGGCAAGCCTAAGGGCAGGGGACTGGACTCGATCTCTCAAGGTCCCTTCCAGTTCTAGGTATATCTCCATATAACCTTGGGCTTAAAGTCACAGCTGGGCGGCTGGCCGCTTTGGCGGATGCCCCGCCTGCGGCCCAGGTCACCCCTGACTACACCCTTGCTCATCTCCGCCTATGGCCTAGCAAGCGTGTGTGTGCGTCCCGGGGCTGGCGGAGCCGGGGGTCTGCGCAGCTGTGGCAGGCGCTGGGCGAGGTGCCACGGCAAAGCCGGGCGCCCGGTGTTGCTCTCCCGTTGCCTGACGGTGTGATTGCGCCCTAGCCACTGTCCAGAGCTGGCCGCCGGATGCGTCTCCGCGGGCCGAGCGGGGCAGGCCAGACGGGGACGGTGCTCATCCGACTCACCCAAGACACGCCCCGCCCGGGCAGCCATCGGCCACCCATGTCCATGCCTGTGAGGTGCATGTGTAACCCGTTACTGAGCAATGCAAGTGGTACCTAGACCACAGCAACAGTTCAGACCAAGAGACCTCTACAGCAGGGGCTGGAACCTGCTGGCTTTTAACTCAGAGGGTAGCGGCTCCTATGCTCCACTCCAGAGGTCCCAGGTTCAAACCTGCCAGGTGGCGGTTACACACTCTGGTTCCAAAAAAAGAAGCGCCCCTCTGGAATTCCTCTACTGAAGGCTACGTCGACACAAGCACCTTCGCTGGTAAAACTTTGTCATTCGGGGCTGTGAAAAAACCCTCCTCCAGGTGACATAAGTTTCACCAACAAGCGTGCTGGCGAGGACAGAGCTCAGCTGGCTACCGCCACCCACCGGGGCGGGGGGAGGTTCACGGTGACGGCAGGAGTGCTCCCTCCGACTGGCATGGAGCAGGAGCCCTCCCAGGGCCCAGCGCCGGCAGTGGTGGTCTGTCGCGCAGACAAAGCCGAAGGTACGTCAATGCTACGCGGCTTGTAGCCACACGGCCGGGTGGACGCAGGCCTGGCGCTAGTGCTCAGTGTGTCAGCGCATCACGGGCCGTGACTCGCCGCCACTCACTGGGAGCTCTGGGCGTTAGCGCCGTTGTCCGCAGGGCGCCTCCCTCGGGCTGGTGACTCGCCCGTCACTCTGCGCTGTCCACATCCCCACGCAGGGCCCGTCTCGCTGCCGGACCACGGAGGGCTGGTTCCTCACTCCTGGGGGAGGAGGGGAAGTGCCAGCAGATCTTAGTCTCTGTGGCCAGCTGTGGCCTCCACGCTTAGCCCCTCTCTCAGGGGCATGCCACAGCCTGTGTGGGCCACCCCCTCCTCCCAGGAAGGTATCAAAGCAGTTCTCCATTTCATCCACCGCTGTGGCGGGATATGGTCTCCAAGCCCAGCCCCTCTGTCTCAGGTTTGCATGGGCCACGCCTTAGAGGCAAGGTGCGATGGAAGGGGGGACCCAGCCCTCCCACTACTCTGGGTCCCTCTGGCGGTAGCCTTGGCCTGCCCTCCTCTGCCTCTAGTTCCCTGGGCCCCTTTGCACCCCCCGGGCCTCAGTCGGAGCCTCTCTCTCCAGCCCCCTGCACCTGCCCAGCACTGCTCTACTGTTGGTGCTTCTCTGAGGGAACCAGGCCCTGCACCCTTCCCAGTCAGGACCTAACCGACTCCCTCGCTACTAGGCAGCTTCTTATATACAGGGCTGCCCCAGCAAGCTGCAACCTGATTGGCTACTTAAACGCCTCTCCCTCATTGGCCAGGCCTCTGCCTCTCCCTCATTGGCCAGGCCTCTGCCCGGGCTCCCCCCCAGGCTGCATTAACCCCTTCTGGCCAGTGAGGGGTAGTCGCCCCACCCCGCAGCGCTTTTGAGGACAAACGATTTGTGCCCGCAATGAAGGGCCTTGGCAGCGGGAGAGCGCGCCCGCCGACAAAGCAGCGTTCACACATGCACTTGCTGCAGCAACACTTTGTCTGTCACAGGGTTAGGGACCCATGAACAATAAAAGTTTGGTTGAGCAGTGTGGACACAGCCCTAGGGACATGGCCCCTCACTGCTGCATTTGGGCTCCTCGCAGTCTTTCATGCATGTAGCCTGGGCGCTGGGGCTGTCGTTCTCATCCCCGGAGGAGGAGACAGAGGCACAGAGACGCTGAGTGACTTGCAAAGAGTCTGCGGTGTAGCAGGGAATTGAGCCGTGGCCTCCCAAGAGGTACTATCACAGCTGGACTAGCCTTCCTCCAGCCACCCATGGAACTTCGCACGCCCCAGCACTGGGGCTAGACCCAAGACACTGAGAGCAGAAACAGAAAGCAGGAGCACCACCCCTCTTTCTCACCCACCCCAGCGCGGCTTCCTGGAGCTACCGAGCCCCACCTGTGTGGGACAGCACTATGGGAGAAGGTCCCTGGCTTTGCTGCAGGTTTCTCTCCTCTCTGCTCTGGGTAATCGAGGACTGGCGAGGGCTCAAAAAACAAGAGTTATGTTGGCACCTCAGTTCGCCTCAAAAATGGTAGTTATCTGTACTGGAGCCTGCAGGGTTTTAGACCCGACTGCGACTGGAGAGACAAGGAGGGTGAGCGAATATCCGTTATTGGGCCAGCTTCTGCTGGGGAGAGAGAGAAGCTTTTGCGCTACACAGAGCTGGGCGTCAGGGCGGGGACAGGTACGCAGTGTGTCAGAGATGTACAAGGAGGAAGAGACAGGTTTGCCCAAGTAGTTAGTTAGTCCCTATTCGAAGGCCCGGCCTATACTGGGAAGGGCTGACGACAGGCAAAAGTGAAAACCGGTCAAACTGGTTTTTCTGCCTCCTCCTGTCGACATTTCATGGCAATATGGCTAGCACCCTGTGGACAGCTAGAGCAAAGCATTGTGGGGGAGCATCCCACAGGCAGCATGGTGGGAAGGCCGAGATGCTCTTGGCGCTTCTTGGGATTCTCTCCAAGTTCTCCCACCGCCTCCTCGGCTGCTGGGAGCAGCATCATGAGTAGCTCTGGGAGCTCACCGTGCTGAGTGTCAAAGCAGCTCAGACTTCTCTCCAGCCCTCCCCCTGCAGCAGCTGTTCTAGCTGGGCAGAACAGGAGCAGTCCAATGATTTGCTCTTTGTTTGTTCCCCAAACGGAGCAGCTCACTCCGCTGTCAGACACTTCCCAGAGCTTTGAAAGGGGAGGAGGCGCATGCCTGCAGGGCAGCAGAGATCACAAAACACTGAGCCCGGCCATCAGGGCAGGCACTGTGGGATACTGGCGGAGCCAGTTCTCTTGACAAAACAAACAGCAGAGTCCACACTGGCTCTTTGTCGACAATAAAGAGAGGGGAACACACAAAAATCCCTCATAGGGTGGAGTTTTTTGTTACCAAAGCTGGGTGTGGTCCCCCCTCCCCGACAAAAGTTGCATTGCAGTGTGTACGCTCTCACTGTTTTGTCAGCAAAAGGCTATTTTTGGCGACACAACATGCCAGTGTAGACAAAACTTCAGGGACCATTTGAGGTGAAGTGGCCTGTTCATTTTCTGTTCTGTCCTTCAATGATTCCTGGGCCGGGGATTCCTGGCCTTTTGCACAGCCAGGACAGCCACCCGCTCCCTGGTAAATCCACAGCGTACTGTTTTTAACTACAGCAGCAGAGCCTGTGCAGTCTGGCACCTGCTCTCCAGCGGGAACCGTGCCCGCCCTGTGGAGTACGGTTTAAGCAGGTAGTAGAGGGGAGCATATTAACACTCACCTCAATTACTGGAGCCCTTATACGTATGGCTGCGTCTTTTCTTTTTAAGAGCTCATCATTCCGCAAAATAGCTCCCAATGATTAGTTTCATCTAACGGACGGGGCTTGGAATGCAGCCACCCCAACACACAAATGGGAAACGACACTCCGTCACATTAATGCTCCCCAACCATGAGAAATGACTGGTGAGATGATTAATGCTTCTATTTCTTGGCTGAAGTGAGAAAGATGCCGCTCGGGTCTAGCATTTATCTGCGTTATCTGTAAAAGGTCACCGGTGTCTTCAAAATAAATAGGAACATTACCCTCGTGTTATGTCGCTAACTATGTTGCAGCCTCCGGCAGTGGCTGAGACACCAGTTCCCATATCGCCTTCTCAAAACTAGAGGAAAAAAGGGCTGAAAGCAGGAATGTCACAAGGCCCCGTCAAAGAGAATGACTAAATAGGAGAAAGCAGGCGATCAAAATGCTGCCTTCACTGTACCCCTAGCCCCCACCGGCCCAGAACACGGCTCAATTCCTTCATTACCAGCGGTATCAGCCATAATGACCCATGTGGCGGTCTCTTCGGGCCCCATTATTATCGACGTTTCAGGCGGTCGCAGAAAATCATTCCCCGATGATACGTCGGCGGAAATTGGTTGTCAGCCTGATAATGGATGGGATTGGATTTTTGACATCTGAGAGAACTCATTGCTACCCTGAACTATTTTATTAAATTGTTAAAAGGCATTTCTTTAAGAGTTTCGGAATATAAACTTTTAATGGGCTTCGGATGGCTCACTGCTCCTCACCTTGAAATGGCACGACGTCTCTCGGAGGGGCAAAGTATTCTGGCTCAGAACGCGCCCCCCCGTCATGAGAGATAATCTAGTGTGTGCACATGTGCACACGTGGGGGCATGCTTCCCAGCAATCGATGAGCGCAGAAATGGAACGGAACTGTCCCACTATCGCCCTATGTGCCAAACGTGGATTGCATACAGGTGGGCCTACAGGGAGCTCCGATCTTCTCTTTTACAAACAAGATTTAAGAGGCAGCAAGTTTAAAACAATCAAAAGGAAGTTTTTCTTCACGCAGTGCACAGTCAACCTGTGGAACTCCTTGCCACAGGATGCCGCGAAGGCCAGGACTTAAACAGGGCTCCAAAAAGAACTACATTCATGGTGGTTAGGTCCATCAGTAGCTATAAGCCAGGATGGTGTCTCTAGCCTCTGTTTGTCAGGGGCTGGAAATGGGCGACAGGGGAGGGATCACGTGACGATTCCCTGTTCTGTTCATTCCCTTTGGAGCACCTGGCATTGGCCACTGTCGGCAGAGAGGACACTGGGCTGGATGGACCTTTGGTCTGACCCCATCTGGCCGTTCTTATGTTCAATCTTCTCTTTTACAAGTGTAACCAAAAGGGGTGGGTGGGAATATGTAAATAGAGATGTGCCAAGGAGCATGAAAATAGTTTGCGGTGATGCCCGGCTCCCTGATGGTTAAACCCGACAAAGGGACCGCAGCACAAGCTCAGCGAGGGATGCAAAACAAACTGCATTCACCTGTGCCGCCCAGGGTTTTGGTGGCTGGTTCCAACAAGAACTGCTGTGTGGAGATTAAAGTCTCTCTTGTTTAGCAGCAGGGAAAATGCAAATGTTCTTCAAACAAGCTGTTAATTGTTAAGCCACATTATTTCAAGGTAATAATCCCCAGTACACCTTGTCCTGCTCCGCCGAGAGGCCAAAAGGTCTCCCGTCCTGGGCTCCACAAAGAGAAGGCTGGGGTTGTTCACAGCCGCGGTCGAATGAAAAATGTGGGGCCCAGGGACAGAAAGTGTGAAACGAGGGGTCAGAGGGAAAGGGCACGTGATTCCACTTGGTTCCCCTGCATTTCCTGTTCCCTCCGTTGCTTCCGATCCCCACGCAGGAACTGAAAAGCAGTGCGTCCTTCTCGGCCGGCTTTGCCAAGTGTCGAGGTGTCCATTTCTGTGGGTGCAAGAGGGGTTGGCTCCGCCCCATGCTGGGCGGCACCTTGATTACTGAAGAAGGGTGTCCCTGGAGCGTGGAGGAGCAGCGAGTGGTCCGCCCTCCGTTCACGCGGCTGCTCTAACACATCTTTGCAAAATAGTAAGACCAGGGATGTTAAATAGAGGTTAATTAACTAATCAACTAGTGGATTAGTCGATAAGCGGGGGAGCCGCAGCGGGGTTAGCTTGTGGCCCTGGGAGCTAACTCCGCTGCGGCTCTGCCTTTTAAATGTATTAAAAGCCTGCTGGTTCTTAATATATTTAAAAGGCTGGTGCACAGCAGGGCGGACCCGGCGCGAGATTCCGGGAATCAGCTGGGCCAGCTCACGCTGGGTATCCCCCGCTGCGCTTCTGATTTTTAAATGTATTAAGAGCCAGCAGACTCAATACATTTAAAACACAGAGTTGCAGCACCTGGGACTGGGGGCGAGCTAGGAATCAGCTGATTCCCGGCTCATGCCTGGTCCCCGCTATTCCCCTGCCCTCCACGGAGACGGTGCGGAGGTGAACCAGCTTTTAAGCCGGCTCACCCCAGCACTGGCTCCTGCTCCCCCCTGCTGCCTCTGAGAGAGGCAGCAAGGGCTGGGGGAAGGGACTCGTTGAGGGACTAGCCAATAAGCTTTTGCTTATCAGATAGTCGACTAGTCACTCACATCCCCAAGTAAGACCACAATTTTCTTAACATTGGAAGGTTTTTGGCACTGAGGTTTGGGCACAGCTCTTGTGGGGAAATCGCAGAACACTAGAACTGGAAGGGACCTCGAGAGGTCATCGAGTCCAGTCCCCTGCCCTCACGGCAGGACCAAGCACCGTCTAGATCATCCCTGACAGGTGTCTGTCCAACTTGCTCTTAAATATCTTCAGGGATGGAGATTCCACAACCCCCCTAGGCAATTTATTCCAGTGCTTAGCCACCCTGACAGGTAGGAAGTTTTTCCTAATGTCCAACTTAAATCTCCCTTGTGGAAATTTAAGCCCATTGCTTCCTGCCCTGTCAGCAGAGGCCAAGAGAAGCAATTTCTCTCCCTCCTCCTTATAACGCCCTTTTTGGCACTTGAAAACTGCAACCATGTCTCCTCTCTGTCTTCTCTTTTCCAAACTGAAGAAACCCAATTCAATTCTTTCAGCCTTCCCTCATAGCTCATGTTTTCTAGACCTTGAATCTTTTTTGTTGCTCTTCGCTGGACCCTCTCCAATTTCTCCACATCTTTCCTGAAATGTGGGGCTCAGAACTGGACACAATACTCCAGTGGAGGCTGAATTAACAGAGAGCAGACTGGAAGAACAACTTGAATGAATAATCACAGGATGAAGAAAGAATTTTAAAAGGAATATTGACAGCGCTCGCAAAACCAAGAACCACCAAACCAGATGCTTGTAAACACAGGCATTTCAGCAAAGCAATTAACAAAGGGGGTAAATATGGATCAGGCCCTTCTTGTTGAAGCTGGACATATGGCAGATGTTGCAAAGTAGCACAAACTTTGTTTCAGCCGAAGTAAACTGAGCCGGGCAGTTTGGTGCCCCTGGCTTTTGGAAGACACTTTTGCAGAAAGGCCGATACAATTGCCATTTGCAGAGCTTCTAGGGTTGCCAGATGGTTTAACCAAAAATACCGGACCGCCTCCCCCCCCCCC
>JANRFK010000875.1:34340968-34359682 GCA_030068395.1 Apalone spinifera
CCCCCCCCCCATAGACATACTGCTCCGCTTTGCAAGTTAAAGTTTCTTTGGCAGGTGGGGAGGGGGGATTTTTTTTTACAAGCCACAGCCCACAGAAGGCTGGGCCCTTAAGCAGTCATATCTCCTTGTGTTTTCTCATTCCAGCTCACACTTTTTTTGAACTCTTAGTTATCTCACACCATCAGTGCTGAAAAAGCAGCTCTAATATTTCCACTTTAAAAAAAAAAAAAGCTGCTGAATATAAGACGTAACCCCCGCCCTTTCTTGAAAATGACATTGTGGTACAAACAAAGGATGTGCTCAATTGTTCCAAATTATTTCCTCCAACAATAGCATTTTTTCAGGTTTACATTGGTGAGCCCGCCCCCAATTCTCAGTAAATCAGAACTTTCAGGCGTGACATCAGCTTCTGACTCTACTTTGCTTAAGAAAATGGTGCTTCGAATGGCACCTCACAGGAAAAGGATGGTCTCTTTATTACCTCTGGCGGGGAAGTCTTCCAAACCTCCACAGCACACCCAGACATCCCACCCTTACCTCCATACTGCAACCTTAATTCATTGACTGGAAATGAACTATGCCCCCGTGCACAATGGCAGCCAGCTTCAGAGAGTGGAAAATGGAAAGGAAACAACACTTTTTCCAGCCACGAAAACGTCTCAAGACTCAGGTGATCTTCAATCAGTCTAATCGTTCTATCGGATTTAGCCCCGCCTTGCACATTTTCCTAGTCACTCATTTCTGGTTAGAATAGGACAGAGTTTGTCCAACTTGGGTGGCACGGTCACTAGGGTAAGCCGCTGGTGGGCCCGCGCCATTTTGTTTACCTATCGTGTCCTGTTGCCTGGAAACGGCAAACCGCAGCCAATGGGAGCGGCGAGGCTCAGCGGCTATGGACACGGTAAGTAAACAAAGAGGCGCAGGCCCGCCAGCGGCTTACCCTGGCGACCCAAGTTTGAAGAACGCTGGAAGAGGGTGACCAGAGAGTAAGTGCAGAAAATCAGAACCCTTTTGTGTGTGTGGGGGGGTGTGTGTGTGTGGAATAATTGCATCTATACGACAACGCCCCTGATTTTGGGACAGTCCTGATAATAGTCAGACGTCTGGTCACCCGAAGCTAGAACCCTGCTAACCCGTCTCGACTCTTTGTGCAAACAGCTTTACCTCACAGGGAGTGGTAAGGCGGGTCCCATCCCCTGCTGGGGGACCCTGCGCTCTTCAGAGCCACGTTTCAACCACGAGACCGTCCGAGGTGCCACCTTCAGCAATTTGACAGGCTGAGGTGCTTTTGTCTGGCCGGTGTCAGCAACTGTGTCAGCCTGACTGGAAACGACGGCCTCCAGGACCCTCCTTAGGTTGCTCCATGCTGTGCAGAGACTAGAGCTGGCCCACTTGATCCAGGCCCAAGAGGGGAGAGCTACCCCCCTGAGGTGGAGTTAGCTTCCACCCAGCTGCAAGAGACCATTTTGCGTGGCTCAGCAGCTTCAGATGCCAACCACTCAAAGTTAGAAAGGATGAGAACTGCCACAGTCCAAGGGTTTGGGGGTGGGGTTTTTTTTGGGGGGGGAGGGCTTTGCTAAACGTTAAGCCAACACCGCAGCCCAGCACACCCCTCTCTATTTGCTGCGCAACAAGCACGTTCCGCCCAGGCCGGAGCACGCGTTGCTCAGAGCCAGGCGCTCGCGGCCTTCCCAAGTTCCTCGGTGCTTTGGCCAAGCCGGCGGGGCTGTTTCAGGGGCGGGATTCTGAGCGCGCCAGCCGGAGGGAGAAGCAGGAGGGAGTGCGGGGACCTGGCAGCACTTTCTGCAGCTCCTGGGAAGGGGCTGCCGAGTCCCTCGGTGCAGGAAGGCTCCGTGCACTGCCCTCGTGCAACGGGCACCTCCCCCAGAGCTCCCATTGGTCGGGGCTCTTGGCCAATGGGAGCTGCAGAGCCGGCGCTCGGGGTGAGGGCAGCATGTGGTGCCTCCTTGTGCCTAGGGGCCGCAGGGACCTGGAAGCCACTTCCTTGAGGCGCCCAGAGCCAGGGCAGGCTGGGAGCCTGTCTTAGCCCCCACTATTCACAGCCGGGTCAGCGGTGCTGACTGGAACCACGGGGTTGCTTTTTGACCAGGTGTTCCAGTCAGAAAGCAGATTCTGGCCCCCTACCCCCTACTTCCTCCAGTGAGGCTGTAATAAAAAGTCCTCAGCAGGCCACCAGTAGGAGAATGGAAGTCCCCCTAGAAGAGAGAGAGAAAGAGGATTCCCCTGTAACCACTTATGCTGTCTCCGCCCCCAAATGGCAGACTGAGGCCTCATTCCCAATAGGCACATCCCACCTGCAGAAACCTGGGGGCTCTGGGCTTATGTCGCTCTGTCCGGGACCCAAACCTGCCCCCTCGATCCAAGTCCAGCTGTTCTGAAGGCTGGAAAGCTGTGGTGCCTCTTGGCTCTGGCGCTTCGTTCTGGTTTCAGCGGGGACCAGAAGAGGAAGTGGCAAGCGCTCTCCAGAAAGGCTACTCACACGCGCCTTCTGGCCTGGAGGACACCCGGCTGTATGGGAAGTGTCTGTAGAGCCGAGGGGGATGCTGCATTTGGAATCTGGCTGGGCTGTCATTAGAGAGTCCTACCTTGCAATCATCCTCCCCCGGCGGGCTATGGTGAGCGGACCTAGAGCCACTACAGCAGAGCTCTGGCATCCCGCTCAAAGGGGCACCAGGCCTGGAAAAGTTTCTTCCCAGCGCTCGGCTTTCCTGGGGTGATCAAATCTGGGGGGGCTGGAAGGAGCAGGAAAAGCGGGCCTCTTACACCCTGCTTTTCCAGAACCGCCCACGCCGTTCTATGGCTTGGAAGGGGAGAGGAAAGAAAAGTGAGAACAGTACACGCTCCCTTCCACCCCCTTCCCCACATTTGGCGGAGGAGGCACCTTGGCCAGACGCCACGTCCATTTCCCCAAGAGTCACGAGCCAGTGCAGGAGGGTGGCTCTGGTATAGCATTACAGCACCACTCCTGCCAGCCTGTCAGTGCAGCAAGATGCGAGCCGGAGCGCGGGGAAGGCAGAAACACCGTGTGGTTTTGGTTTTGCGGCTTCCAGCTGATCTCGCTGCTGCTGCTCTGGCAGCCTCGACTTTCTTTCTGTTGAGCCCACAACTGTCAGCGCTGAGGTAATCGTTACAGGCTGGAGTGTGCGCCTTTTGAGGAACGCAGACACCTTGACCCTGTCTCCTGCCCTGCCTCCTCCTCCCAACCCGGCCCCAGGAAGGCACATGGGGACCCGGGTCTCAGTGCCATAGCCAGCGACGAGGCGTGATGCCAGGAGGGCGGTATTGATAGAGACGAGGGCAGAAAAGTACCAGCTGGCAGGGACCAGGAGGAAACTGAAGCAGAAGCAGCAGCAGTCAGACCATGATTGCTTTTCAGAAGGTGGCTTATTTTACAGGCAAGAGAAACCTTTGTGGGCCTTTGGCAAGCCCCTTCGTTTTAAAGAGGAGGGGAAGTGTTGTTGTTTTTAGTAAGAGGAACTGTACTCAGCATTCCCCACGGGCCATGAACAGCTGCGTCACAGGACAGGTGCACAACCCTCTGCTGAATTCAACCCCACAGGGCCAAGTTTTAACAAGACACAACTCTTAAGGCGCGAATGGGCACAACGTCTGAGAGGTGCTGGGCACACGTCTCCTTTGGGACTCACCCTGCAAGCTGCTAAGGGGAATGCTGACAGATCCTGGCTATCTACAGGCAGGATCAAACCGGGGATCTCTGGAGCTTAGTGAGTGTCTCTCTCCTGCCGGAGCTAAAAGCCACCTAAGGTGGTCGAGCAGACTCATTATTCTCCCTATAAGTGGTCTGTGGGTTACTCTAAGCATCCCCAAGACTTATTGAATGTAAGGGGGCCAAGCCAAGAGCCTTGAGAAGCCACCATCATTAGGTTTCAGAGTTAATACCATGACTGGAGCACCAGTTTCCATTTGCCTTTCTACCACATTGCATTAGGTTACCTTCAGCAGGGATTGCTGGAAGTCACCGCAAGTGCTAGACTTAAAAAGAAAGGTCCTTCTGCAAGAACTGCTGTGGGGAGCAGAGGAACGTGGGTGTCAGGTACCCCCAAGAAGTGGTTCCAACCCCCCCTTGAGCAGATGGGTTGTAAACGTGTGCGACCCTTGGATCATTAATGCAAAGCTCACTGCAGGACATGTCTGGCTCCGAGTCCCCTACCCAAGGTGACACTGGAGATTGGAACGCACACTGGGGAAGAGATCGCAGACTCCTCGCATTCCAGCCCCCTCCTTCCCCTTTAGGTGGGCGGGTTGTCCAACAGGATGAGGAAAGTCGAAAGTCCTTCCCAACGCGTCGCCTTATGGCCGAGCCAGTGAACCGCAGCTGCCGGCATTACAAAAGAATTGGGCATATTAGAACGTCGTCCCCAAAGCATCCCAACCCCCGGGAGAGACAGCCCCTGCCCCGAGCAATACTCAGTAGTGAGATTGGACCTGGAGAAGAACCAACCACTCGGCCCTCCAGGCGGTCTCTTACTCCCCAGGCCGGGGTGATGGGGGAGAGAGGGTTGGGATGGTCAGGCACCCATGCGCAGCAGCCGAACCAACTTTGTGTGAAAACTACCACCCCAGCATGGGGCTGGACGCCCCCCTCCAGGCCTGTACACGTCTCCTCCTGGCCCAGCCAGGCCTTTCCCAGGGCACAAGATGGGGGCTTCTGTGATATGAGCACTGGCCTTGGCAGAACAGGCCAACGCACAGCTCCCTTCCCACCGGCTACTGACCAGAGTGAACCATGGGGGAGCAGGGCTTCAGAAGGGCAACCTAAGAACATGAGAACAGTCAGGCTGGGTCAGACCAAAGGTCCATCTAGCCCAGTGTCCTGTCTGACGACAGTGGCCAATGCCAGGTGCCCCAGAGGGAGTGAACAGAACAGGGAACCATACAGTGATCCATTCCCAGTCTCTGGCAAACAGGCCAGGGACACCATCCCTGCCCATCCTGTCTGATAGACCTAACTTCCATGAATCTATCTAGCTCTTTTTTGAGCCCTGCTAAAGTCCCGGCCTTCACCACATCCTCTGGCAAGGAGTTCCACAGGTTGGCTGTCCGCAGCGTGACGAAAAAAGGGCTCCGTACAAAGAGCTGGGCTCAGACAGCCCAGCAGAACTTGGCACCTGTTTGAGGAGCTACGTCCTTGGCGAGAGTGCTCAGCATTGAGAGCATTGGGGGAGAACCTGCCCTCCACAGGAGCTGCTGGGCCCCAACCTCTTTCTAACCCACCTCAGTAGCGGCTGGGCCTGGAGGGTGTTTTGGTTCCCCCAGTCAGGCCTGCTGATGATGGGGGGGTGAGGGCAGACAAAGGGGGCATTTGCTCCAGCAAGTCAGAGTCATAAGGGCCTGGGACTCCCGCCCACCGCTGCTGCTACTGTGGGAGAGGCGTGTCTGGAGCCCTGGGCGGGGTGCTCCAGCTGGCACTAAGGACTGGGGGATGGGCAGCAGGGCATGGCCTGGGTGGCATTAAGACTGGCTGGGGGAGGAGCGTGGTGTAGCCTGGGCCAGCTGCCCTAGCCCCACCCCTTCCACCAGAGGCCCCACCCCTTCCACCAGAGGCCCCACCCCTTCTGCGAGCATGGAGCCACCTCCCTTGCCCAGGGGGTCCTTCAACTCTGTCAGCTTCACTGCCCCCAGGACTTTGCCTGGCATGCAAGAACGCCTTCCCAGAACGAGCGGCAAGCAGCAGGCTGCTCGGACGACTTTACTCCTCGTTAGCGCTAACGACAATCCCAAACGGGCCACCATTCCTCCCCTCTCCGAGAGCCCTGCCACACGCCCACCGCCTCTCCGACACGCAAATCTCTTTTGGCTCCGAGTCAGCAATTTGCACCGGTGGCTTTGGCTGCAGACAGCACAGCCGGGGTTTCCTGGAGAGACACCTCAGGCTCAGACTCCTCCTGTGTCAGAGCCAGCGGCCCCAGGACCCCCGAGGGATGAGTGACAGGTGGGTGCGGTTCTGTTTCCTTCTCATAGGAAGAGCTGCCGTACGGGGCACACACACACAGCATTCCTGGACTGCAACCAGAAGGAGGCGGCCATTTTATCAGCGGCATGACCCTGAATGGCGGGGGAAGACCCTACAGAAGAGCACAGAAATGCAGCGCAAGCAAAGAGCGCCAGGAAGGAGACGTCAAACCATTGCCTGGTTTCGGAAGCGGCCTGGGCCTCAGGGCCTAGGCGAACAGATATTTCCTCACAGTGTTTCTCAGCGTGCCACTGATGGGAACTTCCGTGGTCTATTTTCTCCTGTTCTGGCTCCTGTATAGTAGGGTGTCCTGGGACATTCAGGGGCTATGATTCGTAAGAACACAAGAACGGCCAGGCTGCGTCAGGCTGAAGGTCCATCCAGCCCAGTCTCCTGTCTGCCGACAGGGGCCAACGCCAGGTGCCCCAGAGGGAGCGAACAGAAGAGGGAGTCATCACGTGATCCCTCCCCTGTCGCCCATTTCTAGCCTCCGGCAAGCAGAGACCAGGGACACCATCCCTGCCCATTCACAGGGCAAGTCTGCCCGACCCCGTTACATGCGCCCCGCTGCGTCTCTCGCATGACGCCAATGGGAGAGCGCTGTCCCCACAGCATAATCACGCCACCTTCATGAGAGGTAGAGGCTCTGTCTGCAGGAGAACATCTCCAGCCAACATGGCACCAACGTGGAGAGCGCTCAGGCCTGTGTCCCTCAGGGAAGAGGTTTTTTACATCCTGAAGCAACAACAGTTACACCGACTTGAGCAGTAACAGACCAGACCACCGCGAGTGAGACCACTTCTCTCACAGCGCCTAGGCCCGGAGCGCCACAGGACTGTGTCCCACGTTCTTTCTTCTGACAGACTTGCAAGGCCCAGCTGCTCTATAAAACTCTTTCCTGTTGTCCAGCCGACTCTTTTCCTCTCTCAGCGTTCGGCCTGAGCTGCTACGCCGTGATAAGATAAGCATTTCCCTTCACCGAGTGCATTTCCTTTATGGCATTTATAGACTCGTGTCCGTCTTACCTCAGAACTTTGCCACCAGGCTCCGCGCCACCCTCTCTCCACAAGCGTCAGAGCACGAGGTAGGCTAGGTTGCCTCCTTACCGTGCTCCCGCCTCTTAAAACACACAGTCCCTGCAACCAGCGTCGCAGTCCCCGAGTTAACAACTGCTCTGGAAGAGGGATGGCCCTTGGATGCCAGTAGGCCTTGGGACACCGGGCAAAACGAAGAGACTTTATCTTCCGCTAGCTCCATGCAGCACCCAAAGAAGCTGACGAGGGGGTAGCCCTGATCCAGGGGAGAAGGCTTTAAAAGCCAGAGGCGGAGAGAAGCAGACAGGGGGCTACAGGCAGGGAAGTTTGAGGGGGAGTTAGACGGAGGAAGTCCCACTATGGTTAGGAAGATCCGCAACACCTGTGCCGGCGCTGCTCCCGTCTCCTCCGCCTGCGCCTGTAGCCAGACCACCTGACCACGGATGCCTCTACCCAGAGCCTGGTGTGGTTTGGCAGAGACTGTGGCCTGCATTTCCCACGTGCAGAAATCCAGACTGAGGGACCCTCCCGGGTGAAAGGTGCCGCCCGCTGGTGGAATCGCTCAGGAAGCAGGTGGGAGAGCTACAGGAGGAGGTGGCGAGGCTGAGCAGCGGCCGAGTCCAGGAGGAATTCCTGGAGAATATCCATGTGGAGACCGCTCAGGCTGAGGAAGCTGTCCCATTACAAAACACTGCTGGCACACCACTGGGGGAGGAGGAGATGGCTCTGTCATGGGGGGCCCTGGCAGCTGGGTACTTCTAGCAGCAGGCAGTGCTCCACCCCTGCTCCCACGCTCCCACCGTGGTGCTGGAGAACTGTTACGCTGTTCTGGATACGGAAGAGAAGGAATCGCCCCCTGAGGCAGAAGAGGAGAAGCCTCGTACCCCCAAGGCTGGGAGGTCTGCTGCCACCACTGCGAATAGGAAACGTAGGGTAGTGGTGGTCGGAGACTCTCTTCTGAGGGGGACGGAGGCGCCCATCTGTCGCCCTGACGTGTCCTCTGAGGAAGTGCTGCCGGCCAGGGCCTGTATCCGAGATGTTACGGAGGCATTGTCGAGGATTATCCGGCCCTCCGACTACTCCCCCATGCTACTCATCCGAGCTGAACCCTTGCTAGCCAGCACGGGGCACACGCCCCATCACAGGATCCTTTCAAAGAGACACTTCATTGCCTAGCTCTGTATTGGTTAATGGCCGCATTACAACAGCATTGCACTGTGACCCGTGCCTGTGGTTTAGCAGGGCTGCGACTCAGACAATTAATTTACCAGCCGGCGGGATAGAAAGAATGAACCCAGAGCGTGTGTCTTCTGCACGAGGCCTGACTGGAAGGCGGTTCTTATTCTGGGCGGATTAACGAGCCCTGGGCCCCCCTTTCTAATGCAAACACACTCACACGCTGCAGCCTGCGTGGTCTCATTTCCATTCGGATGCTGCAACTCTCCCTCCCTCCCGTTCTGGGTGACGCGAACCTTCCCCCAAATCAGACTTAGCAGACATCGCCATCCCGAGCAGGGCACAGGGAGTATGACACCGGACGCGCTCACAGTCTCTCCTCCGCGATGCCATTTGCTGTAGGACTTGTGACGGACGGCACGTCAGATCCAAGAGGCTCCCCTGGAGATTTTCCACAGCTTCCCGATCATTCGCTTGCAAGATAATAGGTCTGGTGAGCAACATCGGGTGTTCCTACTTCGGAAAGCACCTGACTGCTTTGAAGGGAGAACGGCGTAAGCTCCGAGAGGGAACCTCCCGGGGCCTTGGCCTGGCAGGAAAAACTTCTGAGGCTTCGGATTTAAAACAAGAGAGAGCTCAGAGATGAGAAGCCGGAAAAGGCCCAAGGATAGCTCACGTCCGCTCTGTTGAACCCAAACCGTTCTGCACAGCTGAGGTGCCAAAGTCAATCGCCACAGCTCCCTCACCCCACAGCGTCATGAATTATTCCGGAAGGTGCTCCTGTGTACCGCAGGGCACTGATTTACCCAATCAGAAACATTTTCCTAATCCCCCTGAAGAGTCGTGTTAAAAAAGAACACGTTCTAGGCTAGAGACGGTGGAGCTGAGTAGAGGATCCAACTAGCCCTGGTCTTGGTCTCAAAGCCAGGCGTGGGTATCTGGAATTGAAGGAGAGACGTGCTACTTCTTTCTCTTTTTTCAAGTTAGCCCTGGAACGTCCAAACCTCACCTCGATGGCTCAAAGGGTCTACCTCAACGTGGGAATTTTTGTGAAGCGTTTTTGCTTAAACAATCCTTTCCCGGCTGGGCAGCGTTATTATGGGGTCAGCGAAGAATTGGAAATTGATTGTAAACATTTCCCTCGAGGAGAAAGGCCACTGACATTGAAAACGGGGAAAAACCACCAGCACCAAAGCGAGGAGAAGTCATACGGGCAGCAGCCAGTCACCAGACATAAGCCACACGAGGAAGAGGTGGACCGCATCTTTGAATTCTAGTGGCCTACGGCTGTTTAGTTTGGGTACAAAATAAAGCCATTCTTTACCAAAACCTTTCTTAAAACAACTGAGATTGTGACAAAGAGAGATTTAAAAACCCTATGAATAGTGTTTAAAATACAAGCCCTCGTGCTACAGTCCAGACAAGTCTCTAAAACTCAGCCTTCACCCACGCCCAATGTGCCAGTGACCAGCGTACTCAATCTACAGTCTCAGTACGAGACACAGACCACTTCTCTCTTTCCATGCGCTGGAACACTCCCTGAAGCACCTCACCCCTACCCTGCAATGGCCAGAGATTCAAACATCTCCTCCTCCATTTCCCAGTTGTGACATTCTACACCTCGGGGGAAACACACACAGTCCTCACCCCGGGGCCTGTCCCCTGCCACTCCGCTCTGTTCGTTAGGGGGAAGAGAGCCGGGGCTGGTCCGGCCTCGGCCCAGCAGCTGGGGAGGGGGAAGGGAGTAGGCCAGGGCTACCACACCTCGCCCGGCCCTCCCCGGCAGCTGGGGGGAGAGCCAGGGCTGCCTACTCGCAGAGAACAGTGGGTTGGTGAGCGTAGCGAGCTGGGAGCGCAGCCCCCTAGCCATCCGCGGAGCAGAGCTCTGTGTTTGGGGTCCTATCTGAGTGACAGAATTTTTGCTGTGTTGACTCCCCTGAGCAGGAGAGGATGATGGGCCCCGGACCTAGATTCCGGCAGAAATGTTACCAACATCCTGGGTGCAGGATTGAGCGGTACCCGCACCTACACCTGGCCAGCTTCACTCGAGGGCACGGTGAGTGCACGAGCGTGAGACAGGGCAGAACACAAGTCACGAAAAAACAATCCAGCTTAAACTTTCACACGACAAGTTAATTTTGCAGGACAAGGAGGTGAGAGGATGCAGAAAAGTGTTTTTGGACTCGTCAAGTCTGGGAGCTTTTGGAAGACAATGAATACACCAATGCCTTTCAAAAAAAAGTATTGACAGACACTGTAATTGCTCCTAGCTACGTTTTCAGGGCCTGGGCTGAGCTCCGGCAGCCTTGAACTCATGAGTCTTTATTATTTATAGAACATTTTAGCTGGAATTGAAGAGGGCTAGACAATTTGATGACTACCAAGAGCAATAATCCAAAATAGCCTGAGTCTATTGACCTTCAGGGCATGCTGCAAAGCACATCTCCTTAAAGGAGCCGGTGTGTGGAGATGGGCTTTTGAAGGGAAGCAGATTATGGGGGAAGAGGTGTCGGGCGTCTGGGGGAAATATAACTGTTTTTACAGCTGGAGTTTCCATGCAGCCCCAGGGATAGGTCTGGCAGAAGCAGAATACTAGACTTGCTGGACTAAGAGTCTAGCAAATCTTTCATTCGGATTCTCTCCCCTTCCAGCCTCACCCTGTGGATAATAGAGAAATGGGACGGTCATATCTGTACTCTTATATAGCATCCCAAATCATGTAACTGAGGGTTCACAGAATGATCACACACACACACACACACACACACACACACACACACACACACACACGAACACAGTAGCCAGTTTGATACCAACAGCATCACATGCACATGTTGGGAGGGGAACCGAAAACTCTGATCAAAAGCACGGCCGAGTTTGGTACGTGTGTGGGTGTGTGGTAGGCAGCACAAGATTATTAATCACTCAACTTCGATGCTGGCCACAAATCGAGAGTTAACTCACCCACTCTCACCAAAAGCACCATCCTTGGGATTTCTGGAGACCAGAGGGCGTCAGGGACCACATTTTACATTGCTCACCGACCCTCCGCTACACCCCAGCCTGCTGCAGCTCCGGTCTCCCCCAGCACCGAGCTCCCCTGCTCCTCAGTGTAGGAAGCCAAACTGCAGCCCAGCCAGGGGCGCAGAACATGGCTCCTTGCCACTTGCGGTCTGCCGCAAGCCCGAGAGAGTCCCAGCTGTATGGCTGGAGTAGCTCTATTATCCATTGCCATGGTGAACACACGGCAGAGCTGGATTTTACACCTCCAGCTACTATGTGAGAAAACATTCTCCTGCGTTGTCTGAAGTGTGCGAATGGCAATAAGCATGCATCCCACTCACTGGTTTGCCAGGGACGTACAGGTGAAACCTCTCTAGGCTGGCAACATCCATTGTCAGCATCGTTTTCGTTAGCCGGATGTCCAGTTACCAGAGTGCGGCCAAGTTTCCCGCCAAGTTTCCCGCATTTCCATCAAGTTTTACAGCCCTCAGTTCTGGGTCTCAGGGGTCTATGCTGTTATTTGGCTCTAAGGGTACGTCTAGACGACAGGCTTTTGTCGACAGAAGTTTTGTCAAAAGATACTGTCGACAAAGCTTCTGTCGACAAAGAGCGTCTAGACTGCACCCAGTTCTGTGACAAAGCAAGCCGCTTTGTTGACATGAGAGCGTAGACGCAAAGGACAGCGTAGATGCAATAACGCCTTCTGTTGACAGAACTGTGTCAGCAAAAGACGTTATTCCTCGTAGAATGAGGTTTACCCCCGTCGACAAAACTGCCGAGTTCTGTCGATGTTCTGTCGACAGAACCCAGTGGCAGTGTAGACGGAAGTATCGTTTTGTTGACAAAAGTCCACTTTTGTCAACAAAACCCTGTAGTCTAGATACACCCTAATGTACCCCGCAATGTCTTCTCAGAGCCCAGCAAGCAGGGGGAGTGTTGGTGATGCTGCTAGACAATCTCGACCTCCTGTGGTCCGGCAAACTCCCTGGTTTGGCACGAGCAGGTCCCGAGGGTGCTGGACTAGAGAGATTCAACCTGTAGCAGGAACAAGTTTCTCTGAGGAAGCAGGGCTCCACTTTCACCACCTCCTAGGCCGTCGGCGGTTTCCCCCGAGCAGAGATTGCCTGCAACATGCTGCTGCTTTTTCATTTGCTAGTGCTTAAAAGGATTGAAAAGATTAGGGGATTTCAATGGAGCAGCATGTCAGACAGTTTCCTGCTTGAGAAGAACATGCACTAATCAATAACAGCCGACCACAGCCCACAAAGCTGCCGTAAAGTGAAAAACAATCATACTCATTTTGAGAAGGCCAGGGCTGCGCGCTTGCAGTTTCTCTAACTGATCAGAGTTGGTTAATGGTTTGTAAAGCACAGGCCAATGGAAATGTAAAAGGGCCTAATTTGAACCAGATGTGCAATCTGTCATCCCGGCGTTTACTAAAGCTCTGGTTTTATGTGCGGCTACCTCAAGGGCACGACTGCTCGAGGAGAGAGAGAGAGCAGCCCTCCGCTCCCCCATCAATTGATACTCCTGATCTCAGCCCTCCAATAACCTTTGAATAGTTAGAGCTAATATGGAAAGATAAGCATAGATTAAAACGAGGTCTAGCAACATCTGTCATGAAAAATGTCATCACAGAGCGCAGAATGGAAGTTCCGTCGCAGCGTTGTGGTTGCACCAGGGCTGGCTGTTATTAAAACGTGTCATGTCAATCAGCGCGCTGCGATCGGCACTAAGATATCATTGTCATTTCTCGGCGCGTGACCGCCCCCCCTCCCCCGCCTTCTCTTTTCACTGTGATTGGAATCCAGCCTCCCGGGAGCCATGAACTCATCACAAATGGCTTCCCGGGGACGGGAGCAAATGAAATGTAACAAATCTCCATTTGCAATTTTGGGAGCGCGTGGCTAGAATGGGAAATCGGAAGCCGGCGCGGAGATCTTTCCTTAGTGTGTTCCAGTGCAGCTAATAGTTCCTGCCTGCTAAAATCGGCCCATTACCACCTTCATCTTTCATTTCCAGCCGAGCTAAATAATAGGGGAAAATGGCACAGCTGGTCGCATTTAGTCCAGGGGGTTTGCACTTTCACACCATGTGCAAGAAGGAAAAAGGGGTTATTTCCGTTCTCTCGAGTGTGCCATTCCACCGCAGTTCATGCGGGGCTTTTAATGCACCACTGAGGCCGAGGAAAACTTCTGGGGTGCTGGAGGAGCTACGTGCACACGGCCTAGGGGAAGGTTTGCAACATCCCGGTGCGTACTCCAAGCTAGCCCAGCACTCCTGGTTTGACTCTTTAAGATCTTCAAGGGTTTTTTTCATATAGGGCTCTCTCGGATGCTCCATGAAAGCCCGGTTTTCCCTTTCTCGGCTCCGGGCGGCACTGAACTCTCCCATTAGTGCCTGCTCCTACCCCTCCAGGGAAAGGAAATGCCCGTCTCCATGCGAACCCCCAGTGCCAGTCAATTAGTGTCACTGGCGTGCGTTTGCTCCAGCAGAAACTGGGTGTAGGATGCGGATTTGATTTGATTTTTGTAACCTCACAGCAGGGTCAGTTGTCTTCTTCAGCCGGCCGGAAGGCTAAACAGAGCCAAAGGCCCCGGCCCCGGGGGAATTTGCTGCATGCCCCCGTGCAAAGGTACTTCCTGTGGGCTGACCACGGTCACTCACTCTCGCTGGGGACACTGATGGCTTGTGCCAGCATAGTGTCTGCAGGCCTGTACCAGGAATTTCTGGGGGCGGGGCGGGCTGTGGGAGGGGCTGGTGGCGACCCCGCCCACACAGCCTAGCCCCGCCCACACAGCACAGCCCCGTTCCTGGCCTCACTCCTGGGGGAGGAAGAGGGGAGTGAACCCCAACCAGCCAGAGTACGGGGGAAGGGGGCTGGGGCAGGCCATGAAGGACTGTGGGGGAGGGGGAATCTGTTCGCACCTTCCCCGCCTATGGGCCTGGTCTGAGCCCCCATAGTCGTCCCACGCAGCACGGTAATGGGACAGGCTCAGCCCTGAGGTATTTGGGGATTTTTTCCTTCCAAAACAGCCAACTCTCTATCAAGCCAGTTCCTTTGAAAGCAGCTGTCGCAGATGCAGCACGACGGCTTGTCGTCCCACCCACCCTGCGGACAGGAATCACAGAACACTAGGACTGGAAGGGACCGCGAGAGGTCATCGAGTCCAGTCCCCTGCGCCCACGGCAGGACCAAGCACCGTCTAGACCATCCCTGACAGGTGTCTGCCCAACCCGCTCTGAAATATCTCCAGAGATGGAGATTCCACAACTCCGCTAGGCAACTTATTCTGGTGTTTAACCCCCCGATAGGTAGGAACAGGTGCAGCCCTAGACTAGCTGCCAGCAACTGGCACCCTAGGCAAAACATGCAATCAGCTCTCCCACCTCCAAGCCCCGCAATGATATTGCGCCACTATTTGGTGCCCCATTTAACTTAGCGCCCTATGCGACCACCTAGTTTGCCAATATGGACAGGCCGTCCCTGGGTAGGAACTTTTTCCTAATTTCCAACCTGAACCTCCCTTGCTGCAGTTTAAGCCCATTGCTTCTTGTTCTATCCTCAGAGGCCAAAGAGAACAATTTTTCCCCCTCCTCCTTGTAACACCCTTTTAGATACTTGAAAGCTGCTGTCATGTCCCCTCTCAGTCTTTTTCCCAAACTAAACAAGACCAATTCTTTCAGTCTCACTTCCTAGCTCATGTTCTCTAGACCTTTACTCATCCTTGTTGCTCTTCTCTGGTCCATCTCCAATGTCTCCACATCTTTCCTGAAATGTGGTGCCCAGAACTGGACACAATATTCCATCTGAGGCCTAATTAACGCACAGTAGAGCGGAAGAATGACTCCTCGTGTCTTGTTCACAACACACCTGTTAATGCCTCTACGGATCAGGTTTGCTTTTCTTGCAATAGTGTCCCACTGTAGACTCCTGTTTAACTTGTGGTCCACTCTGACCCCTAGATCCATTTCTGGAAGACTCCTTCCTAGCCAATGAGCCTGACCTACCTCTGGTATGCTCGGTTTTACATTCCCGACCCATGACTGAACGCGGAACATGATGGCCTACGACGCTCTTCTGTGTTAATGTAAATGGACGAGAGGGGAGGGATCACGTGATGATTCCCTGTTGTGTTCACTCCCGCTGGGGCACTTGGCGTTGGCCACTGTCGGCAGACAGGACACTGGGCTGGATGGACCTTTGGCCTGACCCAGCTCTGATGTAATGCTTCCTGTATTAAAGCTCCCCCATTGGTGTTCCACAGGCTGCGCCATGCTCTGTCTCCGAAGAGGTAGCTACCACGTGAAGATCTGCTGTTAAAACCCTACTCTAGGGTATCTCCAAGCGTGGGACCCTCTTTCAGAACGCAGCTCTGGAACTGGGCCTTCTGGGTTAGGTCTTTGGATCCAAGTGGCTCTCAACAGAAGAGCGTTTGTTCAAGGGCAAAACTGTGTTTGAGGGGAAAATAAACGGCCTAGGGGAGGTTGTGGACTCTCCAACAGTGGAGATGTTTCAGAGCCGGTTGGACAGACACCTGTCAGGGCTGGTCTAGACGGTGCTTGGCCCTGCCATGAGGGCAGGGGACTGGACTTGCTGTCCTCTCAAGGTCCCTTCCAGTTCTAGTGAAATCCCCAAAGCCGGGAGATTCAGGAACTGGATGGAATTTCCATCCTTAATTCAACCTGCACAAGTATGTGCACCAGCAACCCACAAAACAACCATCCCTGGTAACGTAGCTCATTCAATCAGAGGCTCACTGAAAGGGGAGCACATATTATAAAAGTCCTGGTGGGCAGGCTGAGGTCCAGAGAAGTGAACTGACTTGACCATAGCCAGGAATAGAATTTCTAGGATTTCACTCTGAGTCTTGACCTGCCATTTTTCTGCTCTAACCACTAGTTATTCCAAGACTCCAGGCTTAAGTCTTTAAAGTTCTGCCCCAACAGGCCACATGATTCTCTTGCACAAGCCAGAGCTGTGATCCGTACCCAAACATCCTTATGCTGGAGTTGTACATTTCTCATTTTAAAGGAGACCCGTAGCGTGGTTTGGGCTCCCTCGCCCCGTACTTGCGGCTGAAAAATACAAAGATAAAGAAAATAGTCGCTCTTGGGGGGGGACGTAAAAACTAGCTCAACACAGCCCTTTGTGGTGGGAAATATCCCTCGATCAACAGCACGAGCCTCCAAGCCTCACTCATTAAACATGCGCCGGCCAATCCCGGCGTTCATTTGTCTTATAATATTGCCCCTAGCTTCCTATGTGTTGCAGCTTGCGGTACTGTCAGCCTAGCCTAAGCAGCAGTCATAAAGCATGTGTTAGAGAGATGTCACTGGCAGGGTTGTTAATGGGTGAGCCTAATGAATATGAATGGTCTCTTCATAAATGTAGTTTTGTGTCATTAAATTCCTTCACACCTCAGTGCTCCTGGAAAGGTTACTCAGAATTAAATGTAAATCACATATTTGCTGGTACGAAACAGATCAGCATGTCATTTAAAAAAAACATCTAATTTAATAAATGGCCCCATCTCCCCACCCCGGGACCTGTCTGATAAACTCTTGGCAGTCTGTCGTCGGGGGCTTACAGCAGAACATGATAGAAACCTCACAGCGCTAGAAATGCACAGGACAAAAAAAAAAAGCAGTCGCTTTTCGTTCTCCTCCCAGCAATGAGCGGCGCGAGTTCACCCACGTTGCTCTGTATCGTTAAACGATTAAGGACTGGGTTCTGGTGCGCTACGAATTAACGAACACATTGCAGTCTAAGGGGCTGGCGTAGTGCCAACAGCATCAGGTTCGAAATACACAAACAGTCTTGGAATAAAGACTCTAGCACCCAGCACTGAAGAACGGGTCGACCCTCTCTAGTCCGACACCCTTGGGACCTGGCCGGTGATGAACCAGAGAATTTGCTGGACCACAGGAGGTCGATTTTGTCTAGCAGCATCACCAACACTTCCCCTGCTTCTTGGGCTCCGAGAGGGTATTGAGGGGTAAATTAGAGCTGAAGAACAACACAGAACCCTGAGAGCCAGCGTAACCCACACGCCTAGTGTGGTTACTGAGCAATGCAAGTGGTACCTAGACCACAGCAACAGTTAAGATCAAGAGACCTCTTCAGCATGGGCTGGGAGCCAGCTGGCTTTTAGCTCAGAGGGTAGCGGCTCCTAGACTCTGCTTCAGAGGTCCCACGTTCAAATCCACCTGGTGGTGGTTACACCAGGACTGGTGACTTTGAACAAACTTTGTGAGCGGTCGCAGGAAACTTGGCCACTCCCCTGCAAAGTGGACATCTGGCTAACTGAAATCATGCTGGACCCCGGATGTTTCCAGACCAGAAATTCTGGACTAGAGAGGTTCAACCTGTACAGATAAAAGGCCTAGAACCATCCTAACTCAGTTCCTTGCCCCCCACCTACCCAAACACCTTTGGGTCTCACCAAGTGTCCGGACGTGTCTTATACGCACATTAGACTAAGTAAGAGGAACAGAATGATGCCCATCCAAACCTCGTTACACGGGGTCACGTTATGACTGTGGGAAATGTCCCCTGTGCAAAACTCCACCCTGCCCTAGGGGAGCATCTTGGGTAGCGGGAATCAGACTCTCCGTATCCAAACAGCCTGGTCCTCGCAGACGTCAAGACTCATGGGGAAAAAGGGAGTTTTCCGACTCCTTACAGAACCCGCCTGCCCATACAGCCCCCGCGCAGCCTGCTTTCCACGCAGCTATCGCAGGGTACCTAGGAGGAAGAGCCGATTAGCAATTAAACGGCTTTCGCAAATCAAACCACTAAGACTAATCCCATCAAAATTGGAGCGCGCCGTCCAGGCCACTCTTATTAATTATGAGCATCCTGGGTGATTTGCGTACAGCGTTTGCATTTCCAAACCCATTTTGGTGGAGGAGCAGCTTTGCCTCAGGCCTGGGGTCTCAGTTCCATTACGGAAGACCCCCTGCACTTCTAGGCAGATGCTAATATCCTTGCCCAGGAGCCACAAGCTGTTGCCACAGGGGTGGTATGCCAGCCGAGGGCTCTGCCCGCCCGGGGGGGCTCTCTGCTCCGTGCCACTCTCATGGGGCAGCCTCACCACCACGGCGCCTCCCGCTGGTTGCTCTGGGAATTAGCTTGTTGACTCGCTGGACGCCTCCCTCTAGCTGGTGTCGCCCTCTGGGACCACGGCATCCCCTTCAGGCCCCGGACCCCCAGCAGCGCCCACGCCAGTCTCTGCGCCCCCTTCGGGAGGGGCGGGGGGTGTTTACCCAACTGTGCACTCCAGGGTCCTCCCCTCCCCAGGGAACCCCCAGTACCCCACGCCCAGTCTCCATCTAGCCCCAGCCTCAGGGGCAACCTGCCGTGTGGAACGGCCACTCAGCCAGGGCTGGCCTGACCATGAGGCGAACGGAGGCGGCCGCTTCAGGTGCCAGCCTGTGTGGGGCGCCACGAGGACCCAGAGAATTGAGACCTTTCAAAGTTTTGGCCCAAGCGAGGGAGCATGG
>JANRFK010000875.1:34365760-34383208 GCA_030068395.1 Apalone spinifera
CTTTTCCATTATTTTCAATGGGAAAATTGACCCCGCATAACACGTTTTCACTGAGCATGATCATTTTCTGACAGGTATCTACCGTGTTCAATGAGGAATTACTGTACTAAAAAGACTGGGACTTTTCAGATTAGAAGAGAGGAGACTAAGGGGGGATATGATAGGGGTCTATAAAATCATGACCGGTGTGGAGAAAGTGAACAAGGAAAAGTTATTGACTGGTTCCCATAACATAAGAACGAGGGGTCACCAAGGGTGTGTCTTCACTGCACCCGTAGCCTGGAATAAGTTATGCAATTTGAGCTATACAAATTACGTAATTTATTTCGAGTCAATTTTGAATTAGCTTATTTTGTAATTTGGCGCGGTCTCCACAGTGCCAAATTTTGAAATAACTTGCCATTCCGAAACGTCCCTTACTCCTCGTGGAATAAGGTTTACAAGGAACATCGGAATAGAGAGCCCATTATATTTCTAATTAACGGGCTTGCTGTTAAGAGGTGGGATAGCTATTTTGGGATACTGCTGCCGTGTAGGCAGAGCCCAAACTGAATTAATAGGTAGCAGGTTTAAAACAAACAAAAGGAAGTTTTTCTTCACATAGTGCACAGTCAACCTGTGGAACTCCTTGCCAGAGGATGTTATGAAGATCCAGACTTTAACAGGGTTCAAAAAAACTAGGTAATTCATAGAGGAAAGGTCCATCAATACTTATTAGCCAGGATGGGTAGGAATGGTGTCCCTAGCCTCTGTTTGTCAGAAGCTGGAAATGGGTAGCAGTCGGGATCACGTGATGATTCCCTGTTGTGATCCCTCCCTCTGGGGCACCTGGCCTTGACCACTGTGGGCAGACAGGACACTGGGCTGGATTGACTTGGTCTGAGCAGTCTGGCCATTCCTGTGTAAGCAGAGATGCCAGTGAAGCAGCTTGCCCTGAACGTTTCGTTTAATAACAGCTGACTCCTCCTTTGTCTTTGACCAGCCGTTAATGAGCATTGGCTACGGCGGGCACCCTCCACTGAATGCATCCTCGGGCGCTTCCAATCACAGCTTATTAATAGTCACGAGCCAAAAGAAAGCAGTGGAAACTTGACCCTCACAACGCAAGAGGTCTGCTGGCTTCGATGTGAACGGGCGATAATTACAGGTAACGGAGTCGTTTTCGCCTCGCTAAACAGCAGAAGCATCCGTCTTTCCTTGAATAATGAACCACCTCTCCGGATCATTTACAGTCATTCTTTCTTCTGCAACACAGCACCCCATCCGCTGACCTCCTCGGGACTCCAGAGAACCTCCCAGTACAATACGGGGCCACAAATCTCTTTCTCCCAAGGCGGCGGCTGCCTTCCAGCTGGAATCGCTAGCCGCTCCGGGAGGCTGAGATTGATGAGAGCAATTGAAATAGGCGAAACCTTGCTTGGAGGCCTGTCTTGCTACGACTTCAGCATCGGCGTAACTTTGTGCACACAAGTAACCCCGCTGATTTCAATGTATTTGCATACTGCAAAAATGGAGCTAGGGATGATAGTGGCTGAGAAGCTGGAGATGAGTCACCGAGGCGAATGGCAGATTGGGGTGCATCAGGAGGCGCATTGGCAGCAGATCTAGAGAAGTGATTATTCCCCTTTGTTCGGTTCTGGTGAGGCCACATCTGGAGTCGTGTCCAGTTCTGGGCCCCACTACAGAATGGATGTGGGCACAAGGGAGAAAGTCCAACGGAGAGAACCAAAATGGTGAGAGGGCAGGAGCACACGACTTAACAAGAAGAGCTGCTTCAGAAAGATGCCGGGCTGCTGGCTGGGAGTTTCCCAGGTAAGTCTCCTGGCCAGAACCCGTGTCTGGCACTCAAGCCCCTTCCTCCCCCAACCCTCTGTCCCTCCCCCCCCTTCTACCTCACATATCCCAAACCCTCTGCCCCCCTTGCGCACCCATACTCCTCCCAGAACCTGCACCCAATTCCTTGTCCCAGGTCCCAACTCAAACCTCTGCACCCCAGTCCAGTGCTCCAGGTCACAACCACCTCCTTCACCCACGCTCCCGCCCAGCCCCCACACCCCCTCCTGCACCCCAATCCCTTGCCCGATGCTCCCTTAGGAACCCAACCTCCACCCCAGACCCTGCACCCCCTCCGTTAATATCATGGGAGAGTGCGGCCCTCAACCAGTCTCCAAAATCTTGGAGTGCCCCCCCAACAAGAATTATTGCCCACCCCAGTCTAGGTGCTGGGTTAAGGAGGTGACCTTCTGCTACAAGATGGTGTGGCACAATGGGCCCCCTCCGAGCCTACTGAAGTCAGCGGAAAGAGTCCCCCGGACGCCAATGGGCTCAGGCAGCAGAAACGATACTCAACGTTCACCATTAAAACCCTCCAACTTCACTGTGCAGAGACGGCTGCTTCCCTTTGAACACCCTCCGGCTGGAGTCTGCCACCGCCACGGTGCGCGGACCAGTTCCACGGTGCTGCCTGCCCCTCAGGAAGAGCAGGGCATCATGACGCACGCGGCAGAACAGGAGCGACTGCTCCTCAATGCATCTCCCTGTTCCTGACGTGGGCCCGGTCCCGTCAGCCCTCAAATGACTCCAGTCTCAGCTTTTGGCAAACAGAGGTTAAAGACACCATTCCC
The DNA here is from genome assembly GCA_030068395.1 of Apalone spinifera. Classification (NCBI taxonomy): domain Eukaryota; kingdom Metazoa; phylum Chordata; order Testudines; family Trionychidae; genus Apalone; species Apalone spinifera. Next base: position 34,368,385 of record JANRFK010000875.1, read on the forward strand.
ACCCATCCTGTTTAATAGCTATCGATGGACCTAACCTCCATGAACGTGAACCTTTTTTTGAACCTTGTTATAGTCTTGGCCTTCACAACCTCCTCTGGCAAGGAGTTCCACAGGTTGACAGTGTGCTGTGCCGAGAAATACGTCCTTTTGTTTGTTTTAATATGGAGCTGCCTATAACAGGTTCACCCTCTTCTTCCGAGTACCTCCTTTAGGCTGAGGGCACGTGCATGCACACTCTTGCTATTTCTTCCAGCTCTGGGACAGGGTGGTGTCCCAGAGCTCCCTCCTCTGGGTTGCCTTAGGATCAAGCTTCGCCCCAGCCCTGAGTAGCTACTGGAGGGCTGGGCGGAGCAATCCAGGCCCACCAACTCCTCTGAGTCCCAGCCCAGGAACCTTGTAAACAGTTGTCTGCTATGTCCCATTCATTAACGTCCTACTGCTAGTCTCACTCCTGGGCCTCGCACCATCTTTGCCCTTACTTCAGGGCTTTGTCTCAACGTCCCAGTGGCACCTTCCCCAGGACTCTGCAGCTTTTCCCACGGGCCAAGCCCCAGCCTTCAGCAGCCAACCCTGGACCTCAGTCCAGTCCTGCTGCTCTTTCATCCAGCCAGGCACCGCATTTGCACTCCTTGAGCTCCAAAGAGGAACTGCCTGGCTCTAGCCCAGCAGTTTTCTTTATACTGGCTTGCAGGGCCCTGATTGGCTCGCTCTTGCGCCGCCACTCTAGGGAGTTTGGAGGACTTCTCTACTGCTCTTTTCCTGAGTTGGGGTGTGGCAAGGCCACATGCCTCCAGCAGGGGGCTTTGGGGCCTAGTCCACCCCATCACGCTGCCTCGCAGGGTGGCTGCAAGGAAAGAGAGCTGTGCTGCATTGTGTTGTTACTGAGAATAAAGCTTCCACTAACAATATACAACTAACCTGGCTCACAATCCTTTTAATGTCTTATCATCCCTTCCCCCTCCAGTGAATCCTGCCTCCCTTCCGCCTGCCTGGTCTCATCTGCCGCTCTGCCCCACAGCCCTTCCCTCTCTTTAGGTCATCCCGCCTGGAATCTCAGCCCCTCAGCGAGGCCCAGAAATATGAATCTATGTCTAAACACACGGCCGGCACTCCACACTCAGTGACAGCGACCGATGGCACTCGAAACCGCGCACCTACACATGCCGGCTGGCAAGCAGAGTTTGGAGCCAGGCAAAAAGGCTCAGAGTCTGCTGACCCTTGTGGCTATTGGTCCTCCAACGCAAGAGAAACCAGTCGGGACCTGCTGAAGGATTCGTAGCGCGTCTCCCAGGGTTTCTGCTCCACCCTTGCATTGCCCTGGGCGGCGCTAACAACCCCAACAAGACCAACGGCAGACGGCGCGATGTACTCGCATCACGGTGTGCAGCAAAGGCTCATGTACAGAAACTTCACTTCCACCGTCTTCTCAGCCCCCCCGAGCACAGTTCAACCCATGCCGACGCGCAGCGGCTCGTTCCAGCTACCGGGTCTCCCTGACTCCTGAGTGACAGGCCTTCGTGGCCCAGCTGCGTAACTTGACTAAACGCTGAGGACGTGTGGGAGGACGAGGGGACACACTCCACATCAAAGCCGTCCATCTGGTCCAACGCATGGACCACCTGACTGGGCCATGGGAGGTGGGGCTGCCAGAGAAGGAGGAGGAAGTGCATGCCAGATGGATGTCGAGGTGGGCGCTCCCACCGGGTGAGCTTTCCCCTTCCTATTGGCCGGCCAGAAAGAGACAGGAGTTGATTGACGCCTCAGTGCCCCAGTCATTAATTTAAACCTTTGCCAGGGTCCTTTGGAGTCACTTGCTTCATTTGAGCTGTTCCCACCCGCAAATCTGCTGCAGATCACATGGCTGCTGACACCCAGACGTCATGCAAGCTGCAAGTACCTCCAGGCCCTGCCTGAGAGCAGGCGGTTTCAATTTCACCAGCGTCATGGCAGCAGTCAACTTTTACCAACTGCTGGCGGTGCCTTTGTTTAAACAGCTTCCAAAGCAAGTGGTTTGGACCATATGTTCCGAGCATTCCCAACGATGACTCTTCATTAATTAAAACAAAAAAAGCGTGGAAGGCTGAAAGATATAGAATCAGCTGTGAGCTTACAGGATCAAGGGAGAGGAGGAAAAGCCTCTTACAATAGCTACTCTGTAGCAGGCACATTCTGGATTTTGTTTTAATCTACCGTACAAAACCATAAAATGTAACTTAGCAGAAGTCCCCTTTGCCATGTGTTATCACTGTAATATCTCTAGCTGATCAGCTTTGCATATTACACACTGCTGGGATTCCTGGACTGCAGTCACTCGTTACATTCGAAATCTGTTTCATTTCCACCTGAAGTATATACAATATGGCATTGCCTCACCATTATGCAGCCCTTTAACCACAGCTCATAAATATTTGTGTAACAGCTTCAAACCCCATGAAATCTCAGAGATGTTGCCTTTTCGGTAGGGCAGCAGGCAACTTTCTTCAAACTTTTCCATTCAGTTCATTAATCATTTAGAAAAATGTGCAATTACTTGAGTCCAATTACCGCAAATGTGCAACTACTTGAGTCCCATTATAAGCTTGTATGAAATGCCAAGAACTTGATTAGAGTAAAATCACTGCCAACCCCATACACTTTAGGAGAAAATAGTATGTGTTATCCTAGAGGGTGAAAAGAAATCACCGTTTATTTACACACAAACGTGTCTAATCATAGCTGACAATATTGGAAATCTCTCCCACCAGCTGTAACGTGATTGCCATGTTCCCATAAGGAAAATAGGTCTCTCCTTTAATTAAAATGAGGCCTGAACTTACTTTAACCTCCTGATTCTATAGGGGGAATCTGCTTGGATTTTTCCATAGGGTGTCTAATTACCTTACAAGCTGATGTCCGGTCTGGAGTTGATCGGGTCCTTTTTCAGTATTTCTCTCTTCTTGAGCTAGAGATTCCTACTGTGAGATTAGAATTCTAGGGTTCTGCTTCCCATTATTTGTCTTTTGACTGTAAAGATGAAAACAAGAAAGAAATGGGCATGGCTTTCTTCTAGCTCCCACGGGAGATGACCTGCCTAAATCTTTGCAACCAATTGGCTTTTTGCACTAATCTGTAATTACATGAACTGTCTGCTATGCAAATCATAAATGTCTCCATCAATCAGGGGTAACAGCCCATCAAAGAGTTAGGCTCTGTATAAAGAGCACCCGCACCCGCATAGTCCGGCTTTCAGCGAAAGAAGGCAACCGAACTGGCTTTATTTAGGTCAGCATCTTCTGCCTGCCAACAGTCTGCCAAACAACTGCCTCTGTCTGCAGGACTGGTAGGTATGGATTAAGGATTAGACCAAGATTGACTGGGTGTGTGTGTTTTCCCAAACGCACAAGTCTAAGATTTTTCAGGGGGAAATCTAGAATTGAGGGGCTTAGGAAGGTGAATTAATTTACTGCGCCCGTGCACTTCATCCCGAAAGAAAATCCTCTAGAAAAGTATAATTTTCTGCGTGTTGTCCCTGATTACAAAAGAATCAGAGTGTTAAAAAATCCAATCGTGCGGATGTCAATATTGGCAGGAAATTTAATTTATAAATGTGCGAGTGGAAAAGACGGTGCTCCTTTCTTGGCTTTCTTAATTTTAATTAGAATAAAAATTGTTAATCCTATCGGCTTACAAAGGGAGGTTTGCCAAGAGGCCAGCTATTGATCTGAATGATATTCGCTTCCCTTTCCCCAGCGCTTTGCACTTTTTGCTAAATGCTCGGGAAAGGCCGGGCCCTTGAGGTTCTTTTTTCAGATCATCTCTTCCGTTTTTTTGGCATGTCAAAAGGCCAGATGGTTTTTATTTGAGAGCAAATTGACACGTTCAATTACATTGTGCAAACAGTTCAGCCAGCCACAAGTAAACAGGCGATGACGATTCATTGAATTTTATGGGTCGCAAGAATGTTTATGTAATTTAACAAATTTCTGCTTCGTGTCATCTTACCACAAGAGTTATTCATTCCAAAAGGAGAGACAGTTTGCATCAGTGACCCCACATTTGTCTGTCTCGAAGCCAATCAAAAGCAAAAAAAAAAAAAAAATTGAAACATGACAATAGAATGTATGTGCCTGGTCGGATGCATCGTATTAGTAAACCAGAATCTAAGGAAATTGCTTGTCTTGTAGTTTTTCAATTCTAATTTGGTTATTCTTCTTTCTGTCTTATCAAGCTAGAATGCAAACAATAGGAAAGCCACGCATTTCTCCACAGTTAGTAGTACAGATATACACTTCATGTGGTTCCGTCAGGTCATCTTGATTTTTTACCATCATGCATCTTTGAACAGGTCTACTCTAAAGGGGAAGGTCAGATTAGGATACACAACCCCAGCTATGTTAATTATTTAAGAGTCATCGACATACCTTAATTCGAGTTTCTCCATTGTCCCCACAGCAGGCGTTCAATGGGAGCAAATGCTCTTGTTGATTTCTCTTACTCCTCACGGCGCTACGTCTAGACTACAATGTTTTATTGGAAAAAGGTATGCAAATTGTGCTCCGCAATTTGTGTACCTTTTTCTGATAGTTTTGTCGGAAGAGGCTTTTCTGAAATTTGGCCCGTCTACACTGGGCCAAATTTCGGAAAAAGCTCCTCTTTTGGAAGAGCCCTTCTTCCTCATGGAAGGCGGAAGACAGAGCTTTCAAAGAGCACATCTGCTCTTCGCACACACACAAAGCAGAAGCGTTCCCTCGACGCGGCTGAGTTTTTCCGGGATACTTCTGGCATCCTGGAAAAACTCCGTAGTCTAGCCATAGCCAGGAGCAGGAGCACCGGCCACCAACAGAGGGCTCCCTCTGAGTTTGATTTAGCAGGTCTTTACTAGAACCGCTAAGTCAAACTCCGGAAGATCAATCATGGCAGTGTTGATCTTCCCCCTCATAAATACATGACTTTCCAGATCATGGGAACCTATAGCAGATTTAACAGGAGTTCTCTGTGAATCTGGGTGTCTTCCCTCTTTAGTTAAGTATAGACCAAGGCTGAATTTCCCTGGCAATGAACAATGCATTGAAGTTACTAACTCCTCTGGCTACTTAAATGCCAGATCACATCCGACGACAAGGCCTGCCATGGAAGTCAAACAGGCTCACTCTCCACTGGCAGCTTTTATCACCTCAGTCTTGTTAATGCAGCCTGACACCTTGTGTGTCCCTGGACATGCAGTGATGCTTAGCTAAAAGTTACAGGTGTGGCACTAGGGACAGGTGATGCATGGAAGGAAGAATGCGGAAGCCCTTTGTAGATGTGGCCTGGCACAAAATGGGTTAGAGGAAGAAAATGTTCTCAGGGCAGCAAAGCCCAATAAGCAGATAATGAGCGAGAAAGTGGCATAGAAAATTCTACAGCTCCTCTTATAACAATATGAAATGATCCCTCCCTCTGGACATACAGCAAACAGCCATGAAAGTTGCCAGCAGGGAACGGTGGAGGAGTGGGGATCTGGTCATGTTGCCAGGCTTAAACGAGACTTCAACATTGTATTTCCTGGCAATTCAAACCAAGAGAAAAAACCCTGAGGCCCGGTTTGCAAACACTTCCAAGCAGGGGTAGTACCTCTGACCCAGGGTGCAAGAGAGACTGCTCCCAAGGGCCAGTGCTGTGAGCTCTAGCCCACGGCTTTGCAAACACCTAACAAGGTTGGGCATTTTACACCCAAGCCCATTTCATGTTCAGTGTGTGGCCCCGACTGTCCCCTGCTACATGGTAGCACAGCGCAGCCCTGATACCGGAGGAGATGGCCCCTCAGCTGAGAAGTCCATCTGCCTACGTGAGGCCTCCTGGGGCTTGGCTTGGGGGAGAGGTATTGCGTTCTTCCCAGCAGCAGCAATGGGCCAAAGTTCAAGAAGCCGTCCGGTTGCTTTTCCTCATGTCCCACACTCCCAGGCTCGGAGGAAATGCAAAACTCAAAGTTAGCATTCAACCCCCTCGTCCAGATTTCTCCCATGTGGCAGGCTGGAGGTTCAGACCATATGAGCCACAGCAAGAAAGAAAGCTGCCAATTCCTCCTCTTTAGAAAGAGGCTTTTACCAATCAGTACTGAACTCAGAGCAGTCCCGGTAAGAGCAAGGCCAATCACAGAAGCAGGAGACGCCATCTCTGAAGATTTTTCAGTTTTCTATTAAAGACCAACAAATGCTCCAACTGAGTGAAAACATCCCACAGCAGACGGAAGTGACTGCTTCTCACATCCTTGCAGAGGCCAGGAGCTGCCACTGTGCATCCATCCAGTCCTGAATGTGAGGGACATTCCAGCCACTCACAGTGGTTAACCCTTGAAACCTAACCCCCTGAGGGTTAAAACCAAGACAGTGGGTCCTAGAGAGTCTCCAGGAATGCTAGGGAAGCAGGAAGTGAGTTGGCAGGAAGCCAGAAGAACTAATGGAAACAGAGTGTGGGTTCTTGAATTGGAGGCAATGACCTTCCTATACCAGTCTTTGTGTGACCCTGAGTCTGGGAATTGAGCCAGGAAAACATGCATGGAATATCCAGCAACATCCATGCCTAGGGAAGGACTAAAGCTTAGAACAACAGATATGTGAGTAGAACAGGGAATGTTTAGTCAGATGTGATCGCGTTATTTTCTTTATTGGGGGTTTGTTGGACTTCTCTTGCATGTGTGTGTGTGGGTGCAGTGTACCCTCCCTACCCCCGGTACACTGTAACTTTCCAAACTGAATCCCAGAGAAGCAATTCTCTGCATTTTAGTATTTCTTTTTAACACCTAGCAATCAAGGCATGTTTCAAAGTATGTTTTCTTTGTCTTGTTAATAAAAATCACCTCTGTTAAGACCATGATCTGATTCCTGTGTCCTAGAAGGCAGGAGGTTGTGTGTGCACGTGCCTGAGACTGCAAAGCCAGCTATTAAGAAAAATTACCGTTTTTTTAAAGCTCTCGCTAGAGAGAGAGGATTAAAGAGCTTGAGGGTAGAAATTCCCAAATGCGTCTTCCTGGGTTCTCAGAGGGGTTTTTGCATTTGGATGGTGGCAGCAATACCAATCCAAGGCCAGGGAATCTGTAACCTTAGGCAGTTTTTAAACAAGCCTTTAGTGGCAAGATATTTTAAAGCAGGGCTACTCAACTTTGGAAGCCCCAGGAGCCACAATGATACTCACAGCACATGCCAAAGGCTGCAATTAAGTGTGGTTGCATATACATGCAAATATATATGCAAATATATGCAAATAACTTTTCACACTGACAGGCATGAATACAAAGATTAAGCCTTAAGCTGCAGTGCCAGACCCAAATGTGGCCAATGTGAGCCAGTCAGCACCTGTCAGGCTCTGCCCATAAGGCTAAGCAGCCAGCGCTTCCCACAATGCCCTAGGGGTCCCGGCACCTCCTCCCTAGGGGGCTAGAAACACCAACACCTTGAACCTGTCTGTTCCAGCCAGCCCGTCCGCTTGCGACTTTCAATGCTCACCCCGCCTGGGAGACGCCTCACAGTTGCGAAGCGTGTTCCCATGGAGGCCATGTTCAAAGGATCCCACCCCCTCAGGCCAGTCGAGACCTGGGGATGAGAGAGGGCGCTAAGTCTCCTCCCCCTCCCCAGCAAGGGCGCATGATGGCTAGAAAGAAACAGCTGGGGGCCCTCTCTAGCTGCCATGAGCCCCTGGCAGGGTGGAGGTAGGGGGGAGAGACTTTGTGAGCTCCTATGCCCACAGGCCCTGATTGGCCTGGGGGCATGTGCGAGGTCTCCTCCTGCTGCAGCACTCTAGGTCCCGAGGAGGGGGGAAGGCTTCATGTGCTCCCCCACCCCCAGGCCAATCAGGGTCTGTGGGGGGAGCACGAGAAGTCTCCTGGCCCCACCCCTTCCGCCTGAGGCCCCGCACCTTCCGGGGCGGCCTGGGGATGCTTCAGAAATTTATGAAGTGGCCCCCTTTTAAAAATTATTGCTCATCCCTGATCTAGATGGTGCTTGGTCCTGCCGTGAGGGCAGGGGACTGGACTTGATGGCCTCTCGAGGTCCCTTCCACTTCTAGGGTTCTAGGATTCGGAGACGAGTTTTAAGCCTCCCCTGCCCGGCATTAATGTACCTAGCGTGGTCTGAGCCCTTTTAGATCAACTGGTGGCAAAAAGCTGGAAGGGAGACCTATTCAGCTGTGAGGCCAGAGACGTCTGAGCCCAGTGACCCTTCACTTCTGGGGTGAGGTGTCATCTTGAGTAAACACTCAGGCTATGTCTACACTACGACTTTTTGAGGCAGAAAATATGCTAACGGAGGACTCATTAGCATAAGTCAATCTCATTTGCATATTTTCTGCCCATCTGTTTTTTCGCTAGGCGTTTTTTCGCAAAAACAAGCAGCGTGGAGGTTTCCCTTCTGTGCAAGACCAGTAGACCTCCTTTTCTGAGGCACAAGGATCTTGTGCAAAAAGGCGTTTTTGCACATAAAGGAAACGTCCACACTGCTTGTTTTTGTGCAAAAACCCCTAGTGAAAAAAAAACAGATGGGCAGAAAATATGCAAATGAGATCGAGATTTATGCTAATGAGTCCCTCATTAGCATATTTTCTGCCACAAAAACTCATAGTGTAGACGTAGCCTCAGTGATTTTGAAGGCCTGGGAAGCCTTAAAACAAAAGGGCTAAGATAGCGCTGAGCCATCCCACAGATTGCTGAGGTAATTTAAGCTGCCATCCTCAGCGGGAGTGACTCACTCTTAGCCCAGGAGCGTAATCTCGTCAGCCGTGACGATGGGCCACGCCACAGGGGAGAGCCTGCCGTCATAGTCCCATTAGCCTGAACGGATGCGATTTAGCATTCTCCCATGCCACAGGCTTGCTCCGTTCGTACGCGTGTGACGGCTCCCCAGACAGTCACCACAAAGGAAACCAAAGGTGCCAAGTGGCGCAGCCATACACTGGTTGCAATTAGCCAATCAGCCGGCATACTGCTCCCAAACGCCCGCTAGCTAGCTCATGACGCCCTTCTCCAGCCGCAGCACACAACCGGCAGATGCAGAATTCACATACCAGCTCATAAGACCGCCCAGCCTGGGTCAGGCCACGGGTCGGTCTAATCCGGCACCCTGTCTTCCCACACGGCTCTTGCCTGCTGCTTCTGAGGCAGTGAACAGAACGGAGGTTTTAAAAGTCTCCGAGGGGGAGCCGGGTTAATCTGTAACTTAGAACAAAACGAGTGGTCCTGGAGCAGCTCAGAGACTAACCATTTTTTTATATGGTATCATGCGCGTTCGTGGGCAGGCCCAGCCTTAGGGCAAGGTGAGCAAAGCGGTTGCCTTGGACCCCGTGCTTTCAGGGCCCCACGCTGCCCGCCGCCCGCCATGCGGTGCAGCCAACCACAACATGCCGCTTTGGGCCCCGCAAACTTTTTGCTAGGCCTGTTTGTGGGCACAGCCCACTTCTTCAGATGAGTGGAGCAAGAGGCACACAAAGGTACAGAGACCCCAACATTTAAAGCAGAAAAAAGGGGAGAAGGGGAGGAGAAAGGGAAAAACCCGTCAATGATCGTGTCCGTGCTAAATGAAGCTAAGAGTGGGCTGAGAGCATCCGACACTTAGCTTTCAACATCCCATGGGTGTTGAATACAATGGCCCATCCAGTTCACGTCTGTGTTCAGTCCCGGCGTGAAGATGTCAAATTTGCATATGAAAGCCAATTCCGCAGTCTCTCTCTCTCTCTCTCCTTGATTCCTGAAATTACTTTGCAAAAGAGAATTTTAAGTGATCCATCCGCTGTCTGCCAGTCCCAGCTTACAGCATTCAGGGGTTGAGGGACACCCAGAGCATGAGGTTACATCCTCGACTCACTTGGCTAATAGCTATAGATGGATCTATCCTCCAGGAACGTATCTAGCTCTTTTTTAACCTGTTGCCGTTTTGGCCTTCACAACATCCCCTTGCAATGAGTTCCACAGGTTGACTCTGCACTGCGAGAAGTAGTACTTCCTTATTTTACTTTTAAACCTTCTGTCAATTAACTAACGATGACAGTGAGGATAACACTTCCTTATTCATTTTCTCCATTCCAGTCATGATTTTATAAAACTCTCTTACATCCCCCTCAGTCAGCTCTTTTCTAACCCGGTCAGTCTCGTCCTTTTTAATCTCTCCTCACATGGAAGCTGTTCCATAACCACAATAATTTTTGTTGCCCTTCTCTGTATCTTTGGCAATTCTAAGGTATGTTTCTGAGCTGAGGCAGCAAGGATTGCACGTGATATTCAAGATGTGGGTATCCCCTGGATTTGTATACAGGCATTATATTTTCTGTCGTCTTATCTCTCCCTTTCCTAACATACTTGTTGACTCCTGCTGCACATTGGGCCGATGTTTTCAGAGAACTCTCCACAGTGACTCCAAGCTCTCTTCCTTGAGTGGTAACAGCTAGTTTTGACCCCATCAAAATGGGGATGATCTTTTCCAGTGTCCCTTACTTTGCATTTGTCAACATTGAATTTCATCTGCCATTTTCTTGCCTACTCACCCAGTTTGGTGAAATCCCTTTGTAACTCTTCCCAGCCAGCATTGGACTTAGCTATCCGATTTCGTAATTGGCGGCAAATTTTGCCACAGTGCTGTTTGCACCTTTTCCAGATCATTGTGGATATACTGAATAGCACACGTCTCCGTACAGATCCTTGGGAAACCTGGTATTTTCCTCTCTACCGTGTGAAAACAGACTGTTTGTTCCCACCCTTTGTTTCCCATTTTTAACCAGTTACTGAGCTCTAAAAGGACTTTCCTTCTGATCCCATTACAGCAGACTTTGCTTAAGAGCCTTTGGTGAGGGATCTCGTTGAAGGCTTCCTGAAAATCCAAGTACCCTATCTCCACTGGTTCCCCCTTGTCCACATGCATGTTGACATCCGCAAAGAATCATAGAATACTAGAACTGGAAGGGACCTTGAGAGGTCGAGTCCAGTCCCCTGCCCTCATGGCAGGACCAAGCACCATCTAGAAGATCATCACTGGTAGATGTCTATCTAACCTGCTCTTCAATATCTCCAGTGATGGAGATTCCGCAACCCCCCTACACAATTTATTCCAGTGTTTAACCACCCTGACGAGAAGGAAGTTTTTCCTAAAGTCCAACCTCAACCTCCCATGCTGCAATTTAAGCCCGTTGCTCCTTGTCCTGTCCTCAGAGGCCAAGGGGAACTATTTTCCCCCTCTCCTCCCTGTGACACCCTTTTAGATATCTGAAAACCACTATATCACCTCTTGGTCTTCTCCTTTCCAAACTAAAGAAGCCCAATTCTTTCAGTCTTCCCTCCCAGCTCTTGTTTTCCAGACCTTTCATCATTCTTGTTGCTCTTCTCAGGACCCTTTCCAATTTCTCCACATCTTTCTCAAAACATGGTGTCCAGAACTGGACGCAACCCTCCAGCTGAGGCCTAGTCAGCGCAGAGCAGAGGAATGACTCCTTGTGTCTTGCTCACCACACTCCTGTGAATGCCTCCCCGAATCAGGTTTTTTTGCAACACGTTCCCTCAGGAAGACGCAGTGCCAGGTATCAGGAGAGGTAGGGGCCCAGCCGGGAGATGGGGCCTGCCAGCACCAAGTGCGGAGTCGAGGGTGCACCCGGGAGTCTCCACCGCCACCTACTTCCCCATTTCCACTCAGGGAAAAGTGTGGCTGGGGAAAAGAACAGGGTCTTTCTTGAAATGTGGGGCCCAGAGTTGCTGAGGCATGATCTCTTTTTAAAACAGCCTCGTTGATTCTTCCCCCAACATATTGTATTCCTCTGAGAGTCTCAAGTCCAGTCTGTACTGTCATTTCAACCAATTTACCTGGTACTGACGTTAGGTTTCCTGGCCTGTAATTGCCTGCCTCACCTTGGAGCCTCTGTTTAACATCGGCATCCCATTACGCTCTCCTCCCATTAACGGCGCCAGAGGCGGATTGAAACAATCGGTCACGCAGCACAGCCAGCACTTCTGTGATTTCATGGTTGTGTTTCTTCAGAGCTCTTGGTGATACTTTCCACCCCTGGTTGACATACTACCTCTTGCTTCCAAACCTCCTCCGGGACCTTCCCTCAGATCCCCAGTGCCGGCGAGGGAATCAGCAGCACAGACCGTTGCGAAGAGTTGACACAAGCTTGCAAGCAACAATCTTGCTCTTCCAGTGGACCATTTCCCCTTCCACCGTTCAGCGAGAATTTTTATTCTGGCCTCCCTACGGATGTCAATGGATCATGCCCATCACGCTGTCCATCCTCCCGTCAAAAGAGAGACAGGTGGAAGATGGATGGTTGTTAGTTTCATGGAATTTAAAAGAAAGATGGAATTATTTTCATGAACCCGTCAGCGTTGTCCCCGAAGATACCTTTTTGGCACTAGAGTTTGCTGGGAATGATGCTGGCGAGACAGAGTACAATTTAGATGATAAAATATAACTGCAGGCGGTTTCCTTAATTGATTTCTTTTGTTTCACTCTATTCCTCAAAGATCTGTCAACATTCATTTGCATATGCTTAGCACTCTGCGAAGAGCGCCCAACTTTTTCCAAGTGAATGATGGGAGACGGAGACTGAACGACTCCCCGCTCACAAACCCTGCCAAGCACTAAGACGGCAAGGCTAAGAAAACCATGTGATCTGTGGGACATGTGTGGATATAGGCGCTATTCAAAAGTACATGTGCCAGCAGAGAGATAAATGCTGGGCAAACATTATTATTCCTGTTGGTCAAGAAGAGGTCTTCCCGTGCCCCTTGCATAGACCAGCAAGCACTGCATTTTCCCACGCTAACTGCATTTTATCAGCAGCTCCAAGTTGCTTCAATTTCCAAAAGTTCAAGTCAAGAATTAGCAGCAACTTCCACAGTAATCATAAATCCCCGTCCCTGGGAAGGAGTCATTTCTAAAACATTATGAACGCCGAACGTCCAAGCCCTTGAACTGCCTGCCACCGGTCACTCATATAGCTACTCATATATAGTCACTCATATAGCTAGAGTGACTCATGCCAGCTGAACGGATGCCAAATCATAGTAAGATCGCAGGCTCCAAGAATGGGAGAGTTTGTGATTGGAACCCTGTTGGGTGTTTACGAGATTCACTCGGAAGATACGGTTTTTAAAACAGGTTACATTAAAGTGCAATTATAGGTTAAGTAACTTCTTGGCTGGCTGCCGAACGTGGAGAAATGTTCTGTGACAATCAGATAATAGAGGGATTAAGCAAGGCAGCAACAGCTACTGAAAAAGGAAATTTAGCAAGTGGAAGGATCCCGTCCGGAGTTGTGACTTCATGCCAGCTGCATTGTCTAGGCCGGAAGTCTGGCTTTCCAAGGCCAAGATGCATGAGGAGTTGCTGACTGTGTGCGCTCTCTCCGGTTCAGAACGATCAGGGAGTTTTAAACAAGAGACCAAGTGAAAACATTCCAGGTGTTCCCAGAGAGGCTGCTCTGCCCGATGGTTTGCTCAGCCAAGAGCTTTGGACCAGTCCTTCTTCGGCTAATCCCAAGCACTCAGAGAGAGAGACTTCCTGATCGCCGGCAAGGGACCAAGCCTCCCTGCTTTTTCCCTTGGCGGGAACGTGCCTGGCCTTGCGAGTGCCCCTTCCCATCTCTCCGCTACGTGGCCGGGGAGAGCCAGATCCAACACCATCTTTCATGGGAGGGGCAACGCGAGGGCCCAGCTCCTGTCCCGGAAGGGAGTTCAGAGCGAGGACCCACACTCCCTGCTGATACATTTCCACACATTTGGCTGCTATGGGGACAGTCACTGCATTGCTTGCTCACCGTGCATAACCCACCACGGCACCTCTCCCTGAGCACACAGTGCCCAGGCCGGCTGTTCTGCAGCATTCCCTGGGGAGAGAAGTTGCCGTTCTCTGGCTTGTACCAGAGGCCGCTGAGCAGATGGGCCCTCCCAGGCTACCTCAGAGCACCCCCCTGGGCACGGGCAGCCGGCAAACCCTGCAGCAGCAGAGTGGCTGGAACCGGCAGCGAAAGCTCTTCGTGAAAAAGATCCACACGGGAAAAGGCCTTTCAGGCAGAGTTCTACATCGCCCCTCGAGATCCAGCCCCCCTGCCCAGAGCCCAGGGGCCTATGGGACTGCTCCTGGCCCTCTGACAGGTCAGAATATTCCTCGGCCCCATCATCCTCCCCATCCGCTGGAGGGGATGTGACGGCCAGCATGGCACAACGTGCTCCCTTCCCCACCCCATCCAATGGAAGAGGGGTTCGCTCCATGGGCTGCTCTTTGCCATGGGATGCTAGTTCCCAGGTCGAGGAGGCTCCAGTGTCCCATCCCAGAGAGATCAGGGATCCCTTGGCGCTCTCCCACCGTGCCATGGGGAGCTGGAACGGGCACCATCCCTGGGCTGTAGCAGGGAGGAACCCAGCTCAAAGCCACTGACAGGTGTGGGCAAGGCGCAAGCAGATTCCTGCCTCTGGGGCTCCCGACTGTATTCCAGCACTCCCTTTCCCCACCCCAATTTCCCTGGCCTGTCCTAGAGCCACAGGCCAGCAGAGGGTCTCAAACACCAAACAATGCTCATTGTCCACAGCGAGCACAACCTGAGACAGTCCATGGAGCACCCAGGTCGGTGAGTCACCCTCCCAGCCCCTTGGAGTCAGGGTGAGGGATCCTGTCTTGTGGTAGCTGGGTGTCGGCTCCCTCACATCGCCATGCAGGCATAAGAACGGCCACAGTGGATGAATCCAAAGGTCCCTCCAGCCCAGTGTCCTGTCTGCCCAGTGGCCAATGTAGGTGCCCCCACAGAGAGTGAACAAAACAGGGAAACATCAAACGATCCCGCCCGTCACCCATTCCAGCTTTTGACAAACTGAGGTAGGGACACCGTTCCTACA
>JANRFK010000875.1:34383308-34393828 GCA_030068395.1 Apalone spinifera
AGAGCAGTCTAAGGAGAGAACTGTTGGCAAAGAAGAGAGGACCTTTGGCCGTGCCCTTTGACCCTTTGTGTCGCAGAGGAAATCTCAAATCCCAAACCAAGGCTAGCGCGACTAGCTAGAACCACCAGCCTGGTGTGGACAGAGCTCATTTTGCATCTGTTTCATGCTCACACTTCACCTGTGCATGTGTCTCCTGCAAAAGCATTGACTCTTTGGCTCCTTCCCTGCATTTGAGGTGCGTTGGCCATGACCAAGCGATGGGCTACTCCCCCTTCGTCAGAGGCCCTTCCCACCACCCTGAACATTGACAACTCTTCTCACTCCCTCAAGCCTTGCGTAACTGGCACCTTTGTTAAAGCATCAGCTCCCGGCGCCACGGGCCAAACAGCAAACAAACCTCCCCCTGTACATTTCCCCCCAATGTTTCCTAGCGTCTCTCAGCTCCCGAGTCATTATTTGTGAGCACGCGGGATGGACAGTGCCACCCCCTGCATCAGTTCCCCCCGGCCACCAAAGACCATCCTTCTTTACACAGTCACAAATAGCCCACCTATTTCTAGAGGGAAGCAAAATAGCGAGTCTACCTACCAGTCACTGATCCGATCTTTACAAAGGTCTGTGCCCAGCAGAGTATCGGAGTCACGTGCCTTCCTGCTTTGGTTGAGTGAACATCATTGACACAGAAGATTCCCATGGAGAACTCCCACGATCTTTCCCTTCCGACATTACCGCAATCGGACAGAGTTTCACGCTGGAAGGG
Source organism: Apalone spinifera (assembly GCA_030068395.1). Classification (NCBI taxonomy): domain Eukaryota; kingdom Metazoa; phylum Chordata; order Testudines; family Trionychidae; genus Apalone; species Apalone spinifera. Next base: position 34,384,069 of record JANRFK010000875.1, read on the forward strand.
GCCATTGTGATCCTCTAGTTTAACACGGGCCCGAAGATTCACCCAGTGACTCCCTCTTTCAACCCACTTGTTTGTGAGCTGCAAACCCTTCCACACCCCTTTGCAACATGGGGGCAGAATCAATCAGAAGAAGCCCTTCCAAAGGTTCCGACGTCTGGCTCAGAGGATTTTTCCAAAGGCTTAGGTCAGCGGGGGGCAACCGAGGATAGAGAATGGGCCGCAGGAGTGGCCTTCCTTCCTCTATGGCAAGATTGTCATAACCAAGACAGTCTCCCAGAATAGAGTAGGTAGCAGGTTTAAAACCAACAAAAGGAAGTGCTACTTCATGCAGCACACAACCTGTGGAACTCCTTGCCAGAGGATGTTGTGAAGACCAGGACTTTAACAGCATTCAAAAAAAAGCTAGATAGATTCATAGAGGACAGGTCCATGAATGGCTATTAGCCAGGATGGGTAGGAATGGTGTCCCTAGCCTCTGTTTGTCAGAAGCTGGAATGGGTGACAGGGGAGGGATCATTTGATGATTCTCTATTCTGTTCACTCCCTCTGGGGCACCCGGCATTGGCCACTGTCGGCAGACAGGACACTGGGCTAGATAGACCTTTGGTCTGACCCAGCCTGGCTGTTCTTACGTTCTTAGTAGTTTCACTAACTTTGTTGGTGTACCTAGAATTTGGTGTGAGGGGGCCGTACCTATTGTACCGTAGCAGTGCACTGATTGGCTGCAGAGAGTGCGCATGGCAATCACAGTCAACGTTGTGCGCCATCAGCCTGCCCCTCACTTACCGTATCCTGGCTTCACGTGCGTGTCACTGTAGCAAGACCAGTAGGAAAAAAACGTACGTGGCTAGAACCAGCAGAATCTGGCTACTCTGCACGTGGACAACAGTCAGCAAACCATCTCGTGGGCCACGAACCCCAACGGGCCACGTGGCCCGCTGGCCACAGCCTGCCCACCCTGGACTTAGATACCAACCTGTATTTTATACGAATTATCCACATCTTTTGGAACTCCCCTCCCCCATCCGTGATGGCACACATGTAGCCTGAACAGCAGGGAAAGGTTCATCTCATCCCTTCCCTTGTGATAAAAAGGTGCCGTTTACCACCTTTGCTGAGGACACAATTGTATATATCCCGTTCTGCGCGGGGAATGCTGGAGAAGTCATCAAAAGAAGCCTACTTAAGCCCAGGCAGTTCTTAGCGATATAATTCACTTTAATCTTTTAAGCATTTGACAGTATTTGCTTGAAAGAAGGAGCAACAAGTACATAATTATTGCACTAATTAAGCTGCCAAAACACAAGCATGCTGCAAGAGCACCTTTGAAACAGTGAGCCCTCGATTCATTAGCATCTGCTGTAAGCTTATTAATCACCTAACAGGCAATTAGCAAGCTGTTACTGTTTGAGACTAGTATGTAAATAAATTCTTGGGTTAATTTCTTCCTCTGATAATAAAGAAAACATTATGAAAATTAGCTAAGCGACAATGTAAATGATCTTGACTGTTAATTATATGATGGTGCTACATACGCGGCGGCCGTGCGCCAGATAAGGGATGCACCTCTCGCACAGTGTACTGGTTTAAAAATAAAATTGTTGACATAGGTAATAAGGCGGCTTTCTGCATCAGAGTCACAGATGTTTGCCTTCAGCTAACCAAAACCAACTGCCGAACGACTGACGCTGCAAAATTAGCAGCTCGTCTGATTGCCAGCCGGCGCGGAGCTACGTGCGACGCAACCTTGAGGCTCGGACAGTGATCTGCGACAATGCCGGGAAGGGCACACACGTTACGCCCTTAAAAATGCACAATGAATGTCCAAACAAATCAGCAAAAGGCTCCTACCTGCTTTGCCTGGGAAGAGTTGCATGCACCACCTACTCCAAGCCAGAGCACGCAACATCCGTCATCATTAGCGGGAGCTGAGGGCCGACAATAAAACGGTGGCGGTTCATTGGGGTTAGTCCCTGGTGGGCTGCTACATTTACCTGCACCTCCGTAGGTACAGGCGACTGCAGCTTCCACTGGCCAGGAACGGTGACCCGCGGCCAATGGGAGCTGGGATTCCCCTGTACCTGCGGACGCACAGGTAAATACGGTGGGGAGGCCCACCAAGGGCTAACCCTGATGGACTGGATCCAGCCCGAGGGCCGGTATGTGTCCACCTCTGGCCTAGAGCATCTTTCAGAAGTCACTTTGCGGTGGAAGGCCCATAAGCAACGGTGAGATTTGCAGCTCTCTGCGGCTACGTTTGAACACACCGCGGACAGGCCACTTCTCTTGTGTGCATGGGAGGGGTACGCAGCTGCCTAGCTTGGGAATGCACATGGCTGTTTGCCTGTGCAAAAGGGGGACCCACCAATCGGCTGCACAGACAGTATTTTGCTTGGCACGTCTCCGGCGGCAGCTGATTCCTTGGCCAGGAGTATACACACCTACCCATACCGCTTCTGTGCCGACGTGCAGGTTTGTACGCGGGGGCGGAGGCGGGGGTGAAATGTGAATTTTTACAGCAGTGATGACCAGTGACCAGAGACTCTGAAGGCTTTGCAAGTAGGTTTGCATAAGCCCCCTCCCAAGCTTTTCCAAAACTCCTCCGTCTCCGACTGCCCCCCCGTAGAACTAACTGGAAGAACGAATGGGGAAGCAGAAAGAAGAAGCAGGATGACAATGGCCGTCCCGCAGAGGAGAGGTGAATGGATCCCCAATCCTCTGCCTTTCCGAGTGTTGGACCCCGGTCGCCGGCCCAACCAAAGCCCGGACGTGGGCTCTTGTGCACAGCTTTGGAAGGGAGGCTCAAACATCTAGCTCCAGACACTTAGCACGCAGTCGGGGCAACTCACCTGTGATACGAGACAGTTCCTGTGCACAGTCAAGGAAGTGCAGGGAATATAGCTCTGGTGGATAATTTGCATACCGATGTTTCTCAGCCTGGGGGCCCTGACCCAAAAGGGGGTCTGTTGAGGGGTGCCTTGCCCATCCCTCTGGAGGGTAGTGTTGGCCCTCTGCAGCCCCTTGAGTTGTACTCAACCCCTTGCCCACAGGACAGTGTGGCCTACCAGCCAGAGCCCAATTATACAACCCTCTCTCTCAGGGTAGTGTGACCTACCAGCCAAAGTCCAATTATACCCCCTGCCCCACCTCTTTCCCAGGGCAGTATGGCCTAATGGCCAGAGTCCATTCTATCTATACCCCTTTCCTTCAGGGTAGTGTGACCCAAGAGCCAGAGTCCACAGTAATGCCCCCCCTTTCTCAGGGCACTGAGACTTAATGGACACACAGTTAATGCAATTTGCCTCTGGTCAGGGTAGTATAGCCTAGTGGCCAAAGAGTCAATATATTTCTCCCTGTGGTCAGGGTAGTTCAGCCTCGTAGCCAGCAGTGGACTAATAGGGCAGGCGAGGAGGGGCTAGGGTGACCCGGGCTCTCCCTCTCCACCGGGTCCCAGCCCAGGGCCCTGTCAGCAGTGGAGCGGTGCACTGCTAGCTCAGCTGGAACTCTACCACAACACGCCGCGCTCTCCAGGTTCAATTCCCCATCCTGCGCTACTTCCTACCTGCACCCTGTCCTCTCGGTCTCTTCGCTCTGGTCTGGGGCTTCCGCTGCAGTCCCTCTCATCCTAGCCACCGTGGCTTGGTCCATCGGCGCTTCCTCCTCTGGAGCTCCGGCGGCACCTCCTTCCTCTGCAGCCATCAGCCCTGACTGAGCAGCTCCACAGGCCTTTATAGCCAGCCTCCAGCTGGAGCATGCCCAGAAGAGTTGTGGGGCGGGGCCTCCTCTGCCTGGTAACCAAGTTAACCCCGTCAGGCCCAGCGTGGGGTTGATACACCTAGGTACAGGGTCACAAGTCTAGCTTTCATGCACTTCCCATCTCTGTCCAGCCGGAGTTTTGAAAGGCAGACAGATGTCTGTGCTTTTTTTTCTTGCCTCCAGAGCTGGGTGGCTAGAGAGCAGCAGCTGCTGGCCAAATGCTCAGCTCTGAAAGCAGCGCCCCCGGCCAGCAGCAGCACGAGGGAAGGCTGGCGCGGGACAATTACTGAACGCTGTTGGGCACTATGCTGAGGCTCTTTGTCGGACGCCAAGAGGGGGAGGTTGTCACTGCCTGGAATGTTTTAAAAGCACAAAAAGTTTGAGGACCCCTGAGCTAGCGTACGTCCTGCCTTTGGGACTTATGAATACAGGGCAAAAAAATGAAGCAAAAATAGTTTGACGTATTCTTACATATCCCCAACTTACATTGCCACCGGTATGGCAGTACAGTTTATTTTTTTTCCCTATTTTTTCACACCTTTAAGTGTGCTCCAGTGAAGCAGAAAACTAATTACAGTGAACTGCACGCCGGTTATAATGAAGAATTACTAGCAGCCTAAGTTACTTAATAATTTTATTCATTTAAACTATTTTATCACCATCTTTTTGCCCCACAACGGCAAGTAGCAAAAGCACGGCGCAGCTTTCACGCTTAAAAGCAGGAAACAAAAGAGGGAGAGGAAGGAGGAGCGGAGGCCCTTTAGTAAAATGCCAGCAGTTCTGAGAGTAGGAGCCTACGGAGGCCTGGGGGTAGCTCGGTCGGGTTCGTGGGAAAACAAACGACTTTTTGGCAGACTCCGCTAGCTTGTGTTTTTCCTCATTCCACAAGAGACTGTCTGGACGAGGCATTAGACCTTCCAGTGTCTCTTCCAGACTGCAGAGAACACCCTCCGGCCATCACTTTAGATGCATCCCACACTGCCCTATGGTGTCAGACTGCACAAAGAAATGTGTTTGCCTTGTCCATTGAATGGAATTACCTAATACAGCGTCGAGTCCCCCAGGCTGGCTCAGAGGAACCAGCGCTTCTGCCCGGTTGTGACCTCCAGACTTGGCTCGGGCGATAAGCTCCGAAAACTCCAGCTATCTCCTGACAGGACTGGCGCGGCTTCCTCGCTCTGCTGGGACCGTCTGGGGACAGGTGCCCCACGTTGGCGCTCTGGAACATCCCTCGTCAGTCCCCCGTAGCCCAGTGGGGTTACTCGAGATTTACACGGGTGTGACTCAGAACCCAGTCCAGGCACCAAGTCATTTCCAGAGGTTTGAGGGCTTCTCTGCCGTCAGTCCCATGTGTTTCCCATGTCTTCCACAGAATCCTAGGCTAGAAGAAACCTCAGGAGCCATCGAGTCCAGCCCCTGCCCAAAGCAGGACCAACCCAACTCAATCAGCCCAGCCAGGACTTAAACACCTCTAGGGATGGAGATTCCACCCCCTCCCTAGGGAACCCCTCCCAGTGCTTCACCGCCCGCCTAGGGAAAGTTTTTCCTAATCTCCAACCTAGACCTCCCCCGCTGTAACTTGAGCCCATTGCTCCTCATTCTGTCCTCTGCCCCCACTGAGAACAGCCTCTCTCCAGCCTCTTTGGAACCCCCCTTCAGGGAGTTAAAGGCTGCTCTCAAATCCCCCCTCACTCCAGCTCCATGCTCCAGCCCCCTCATCATTTTCCAGAGGCGTCAGGTCCTCACCCTGAGGTATCTCTGGAGCGACTTCAGACTTGATCTGCTTTTCAGGTTTAAGGGAGCCTGTATTGATGGATTCTTCCCCTGCTGGCTTTAATTCGGGGAGCTAATGCGTTCTGCCGGGTTTCCTTCAGCAGCCTGCAGGATGTTCGCATGAGGTCACTGCATGTGCTGGCAAGAAGAAAAGAGCCACATGTAAGCAAGCGCTGACGTGTGCTCAGATGTAGGCATGGCTCTGTTAGCAATGTGTTCCCACGCCTGCTTGTGTCCTCTCTCTGGGGGCCTGCTCTGGAGCTACCGTACAGGCCTGGATGACTGCGCTGTGGCTCTGAACTGCTTCGAGAAAGGGTGTGAAAAAATCTCTATCCAGCAGAGGCTGGCTTGCCGCCCGGATGGGAAACATACGTTCTCCATAGCAGCCCTGCAAGCTCCCTCCACGCCTGTGGAGTTCCCTGGTACCCCGGGGTACTCGGCCCCAGCGTTCCCTGTAAGCTGAGCACTTGGGCAGCTGCCCAGGACAGGTTCATATGCCACCCCGCCGATCAGCAGAGCGCCCACAGCTGGCAGCATGGCTCTACTGGTGGGGCACATCCGCGCCTGCGTTGGTGCACGGAACAAAATTCATTCTGCACGTGGATGGAAAAAATGAGGGGGGAACATTGCTCAGCACCCCAAGGCAGGAGCGGCCTCTCTCAGGGCTACACCACATTGCTCTCCTGCACACGCGGCGCAAACGCAGCCCCCAGCCTGGCCCCAGTTCAGCACAGCAGCTGAGAACGAGCCTAAATAGAAGCGTGAGACACCCTCCACCGGCCGGCCAGCACTGAGTGCTCCAGAGCCACCCGTGGGAGAGAGCTGGTTCTTGCCCAGGGATGAGAGATGCTACAGCCAGCGAGCTCCAGCAGAGAGTCGTGGGAGCTAGGAGGGAGGCGCCAGCCAAAGCAGGACAGGCCCCGGGCACGAAGGACTGGGCGGAGGAGGAAGACGAGACCCCTCTGCTTTGGGTGCACTTGCCGAAGGGCCTTGTGTTGGGATTGTGAGTTTTATTCTGCGTTTGTGTTCTACGACTATACCCACGTCCCACGGAGGCGTGCGCCGGACACACAAAGAGCCTCTGTGACATTGTGTTTGAACAGGCCTAGCCGGGGAACAGAGGGAGGCCGCCTATAGCGTGACCATGCACCACTAGGGCCCATAGAAGGCAACTGGTCTGGTTACAGACCCAGCTGGGGGCCTAGTCGTGGTAAGTCCCAAAAATTCCAGGTAGGCACCTGCTCAAGGATCCCTGTCAATCAGGTGTTTGGCCTTTTCTTGCCTGCGCTTTACCCATTGCCAAACAAGTCCCGGTTGCTCTAACTGTGCTATCAGCTGTATTCCTAGAGCTCGTAGCTAGGACAGCCATCTCTGGTCTCCTGCCTGCCCCTCCTCCCTGGAGAACAGGCACAACAAGCAGTCATCTGAAGGCCCCGCTATATTGGAGTTTAAGCCGGGACGGGCATTGTGCTTGCGTGTCTCCTAAAGACTGATGAAAAACACTCAAACGGGCTCAAATTCTGTCCTCCTCAGGCCCCAAGGCTAGCACAAGGTCTGCTCCATTTAAAGCACGGTCCTCCATGTCCCGTGAATTTCATGGGCTTGGATTCCCACAGTCCGCTCAGGAAACGAGGCACACGCCTCCGGGGAAATCTCTTCCACTAATCTGAAAGCAGCGCAGCACAGATGTTTCTCAGCTGCCACCACTTGCTCCTGTCAGCAGCTCACGGCCGCCTGTACGGACATCCGCGCTGCCGCCGGAGTCGGCGCACGCAGGCGTGGGACCGCTGCCGTACAAGGAGCTGCAGCAGCTGAAAATCTGTCCGGGAAGGACAAGGGAAGTCTTGTGAGGCGGAGGGGCAGAAATCTGTTTGGAGCATGCTGATAAAGACGTAAACATGGTCATCACCTGGACTTCATCTATGCCTTCCCCCGAGGCAGAATTCTTCATAGAGGCTTTCCATAGACCCCACCCCTACTGGAATAATTCTTCTTTTATTGTCCTGTTTAGTTCTGCAAATAGCCCGGATCACTTTTGAAAATCTTGAACCATCAGCCAGTTTCTCCCCCACCATCTTGTACTGGGGGGACCTTTCCCTAGATGGATGTCTTCTTAAGTTAATCTAACGTGAAGCAAAGGATTGGGTGATAAGCTTGGATTTCCCATTTGCGGGCACGTGCGACAGAGCATCAGAACAGCCGTGCAAACCCAAGCAGACAAGGGCGGATGGCTTTAACTGGTGTTTTAGTGCAATCCGTGTTTCCATTTTCCTGACGGCGTCTGGAGGTCCCTTTAGCGCAATGTACTAAAAGGCTCTTTTGGAGCTTGCTTATAGAATGCCGCATTTTGGCCCATTAAAAAGTAAATTTTTCATGCCAAGAAAATCTCGTGAAGAGGGAGTGCTCATCTGTGGAAAAAAATCTAGGTCAGGGAAGCAGGAGTAACGAGTACTATCAGCATTTCTATAACGATGGCTAGGCTGATTGTTTTCACTGGCTTCAACTATCCTCTGTCTTTACCTGTCTTCCCTGCATCCAGGCAGGACTTTCCCTAGGCCTTGTCTCCTGTTACTGGGAGATCAGTGCTGCAGAGAGCTACCTCACGGGGGTTGATTTAGTGGGTCTAGTAAGGACCCACTAAATCAACTGCTGATGGCACCCCCGGCAACTCTAGTACTCCACTGGGTCATGAGGAGTAAGGGAAGTAGACGGGACAGCTTTGCCCATCAACTCCCCGCACTGGGGATGCCACAGAAATTTGAACTAAGATACATCGATTCCCGATATGCTATTCATGTTGCTGGACTTGTGTACCGGTTGAGCCACCTAAATCCAGGACTCTCTGGTCCAGCAACATCTCCGGTCTGGCAGGACCATTGGTATTGCTGGACCAGAGAGACTCGGTGCCTGGGAGTACGAGCTGGTTGCAAGTCCAGTATTGGGGAGCCCCACCATCGGGACCAGCGAGCCCTGTTCCCAGGGAACCCTGGCCAGGTGGAGCAGCAGTGGGACAGCTAGGGACCCTTTGCCCAAGCTCTGGGGCAGCAGGGCTGGAGTCGAATGGCAGTGGGAGCAGAGCAGAGCCAGCCAGAGAGAGGGCAGTGTCCTGGGAGGCCGGTGGCAGGGGACCTCCCCTAATCTGGCAAATTCCCACAGTCGGTGCCGGACCAGGGAGGTCCAACCTGTACCTTAGTTCGACTTTGCCCCCTCGTTTAGACCTGCCCTTAGAAGACCTGGGAAGTATTTCTAATTGTAAATGCCACACAGCGATCACCTCCAGAGGCACTTAACATCGTTGCTGTGAATATAGCTCGCTGGAAGCTTGCTTGGCTAAAGATCATAGCCAGACTCAAGCGCAAACCATTTGTGGTTATTCAGCCTAAATCACATAAAGGTCTTGGTCTCCCACCAGTGATTTAGCTAGCTGGATGTGGCGTTTGCATCACATACCAGATGTCTAAGAGAACACCCAACGACAAATGCATCTTCAGCTCCTGGAGTGCAAGGAAAAAACGGTTTCCCTTCATGACCCTCTCGCTCTCCCATGACGTGTGTAATTACGCATGCAGTGCCTCGCTTTGATTTAATCTAGCACAGCTCCACTCCTGCCCGTTGTTAGCATGCCCCTCTGCTCCAGCACGGATAACAGGCATTTTATGTGCCGGAGACGGGGCTAGCGAAACGCCAGCGCCAATCATTGTACAGAACGCTGGCTCTGAATTACAGCAGGCGACCGCAGCCGTTTGCTTTGGGTGTGTCTGGGGGGCTCGCCCAGCAGACATTACAGTCTCAGAAGGGCTGATCAGCCCGCCCAGCCTCGCCAGATGGAAACGGAAACAGAAGGCGAGCAGGGTATCCCCACGTCTCAGTGGCAGCTGACCGATCCCCCCTGCCCTTCCCCATCTTACCCCCTGGGAAAGCGCTTGCCTGAGCCAGGAGAAAACTTACTCGGGAGGCTCCAGCAGCCAGCAAAGAGGGGTCGGCCCATGCAGGGAACGGCGACAAACAGGCTGCGGATGCTCGTTTAAGGGCTGAGTCCTGTTCTCTGTCCATCTTCTGGTACCAGGTGACCAGCACACCAGGGCCCGTACTGATTAGTGCAGGGAACGCGCCCAAGAGGTGGCAAGTGCTGTCACAGAGCTGGGGGGCCCAGAACTCTGGGAGCTCCTGCTCACGGTAAATTCATCTCTCAGATCATTTTTTGTTGGTGAGTCCTTATTCCATTGCCACC
>JANRFK010000875.1:34411751-34430703 GCA_030068395.1 Apalone spinifera
CCCACACTGAGGCCAAGCTGATCCAAACTGGCACATACCCGACTGCCAGCAACGATCCACAGCATTGCTCGTGTGAACAGTGCTCTTAGGGGTAGCGGGCTAATCAGGGTGCCCTTGACGAGCACTGGAAAAGGTTCAGAAAAGGGCAACAAAAAGGATGAGGGGTTTGGAACCGGTGCCATATGAGGAGAGAGTAAAAAGGCCAGGTCACTTCAGCTTAGAGAAAAGGAGACTAAGGGGGGATATGACAGAAGTCCATAAAATCATGAGCGGTGTGGAGAAAGTGAATAAGGAAGTTATTTACTTGTTCCCATAACACAATATGCTACCACATGTAAATAATAGGTAGCAGGTTTAAAATAAATCAAAGGCAGTATTTCTTCATGCAGCGCACAGTCAACCTGTGGAACTCCTTGCCAGAGGATGTTGTGAAAAACAAGACTTCAACAGGGTTCAAAAAAAACTAGATAAATTCATGGAGGTCTGGACCATCAGTGGCTGTTAGCCAGGCTGGGCAGGGATGGCGTCCCTGGTCTCTGTTTGTCAGAGGCTGGGTATGGACGACAGGGGAGGGATCACTTGATGATTCCCTGTTTTGTTCACTCCCTCTGGGGCACCTGGCGTTGGCCACCGGGCAGACAGGACACTGGGCTGGATGGACCTTTGGTCTGACCCAGTCGGGCCGTTCTGTACTTATGGGGGTTTTCTGGACCATTGAGGGAGAAAGCTGGCTTTCCACATGCCCTTCCGTAGCCAGTGGTAGAAGTACCCTCACCAGGAGGGCCTGTGAGGCCTTTCCAAGCCATAGCCAGGCTAAAATGGCACATGCAAACCTGCACACATTCGCTCCCTTTCGAAAGAGCTTCACTCCTCTCCACCCAGTGTTCCTGAGGAGCTACTCAGCGATTAATCATGCCCAGGAAAGCCAGCACCTTCATCTTCAGCTTTCATCCCCCCGCGGCCTCCAAGGCATTTCAAGCGGCATGTGCCAACGAAACAGTCTCCAGGGGACCCCAAGAATCCTCTACCAAGTGGCTTTTCCACGGTCTCGGAGCCAGGAACGGAATTTGGCTCTTCTGGCCCCAACACCGCTGCATCAGTCCAGGCCTTTATCGCTGTCCGCTGAGTAGCGAGTGCCTGCCTCTGGAAGGGAGCCGCTCCGGGAGGAGTCAAGAGGAAAGCAAAGCTGAAGCGTTCTGGATCTGAAGAATCGGCCACAGACATTTCCACCTTCTAGAGGGGGACGGGCCCTCTGGAAAGAGCTCAAAGACATTCTTCTGGCTGTGCCCAGGACTGCACATGCCGACACCCAACGTGCGCCTCACTCTTACCCACCCTTGCTGTTCAGCAAGCGACACTCACTATGAAACTCAAGCATAAGTAGACTTAGAAGGTGCCTTGTGGGTTGGGCAAGTAATCTGAGCAACAAGTATTTTCCCCCCCTCTTCTAACAAAGCTGCAGCAACTCTTGTTCCTGTTTCTCCCAACATGCTGCCAAAATACTGGTACAGCGGGTGCTTGACGTCAGACTGTGCCATTGTAACGAGGCCACGAAACTGGTCGCCCCCAAGGACTCCATGAGCTCAGTAGGGGTATGTCTCCACTGCACCCGGAGCTCAAAACAAGCTAAGCAATCTGAGCTACGCAAATGGCATCGCTTATTTCAAGTCAATTTCCAAATGGTTTATTTCGAAACTTGGTGCGGTCTACACAGCACTTATTTTGAAATAACCCGCTATTCTGAAATGCCCCTTATTCCTTGGGAAATTAGGTTACAGGGATGTCGGAATAGCAAGCCCCTTATATTTCAGAATAACGGGAGTGCTCAAAAGACGCAGAATAGCAAATAGTGCTGCAGAGCAGACATAGCCTAGGGGTGCATCCCGCAGGAATTTCAGTCCAGAAGGGAAAACAAATCCTCTGGAGTTTGTGTTACTAAGGCCATATCTATACTTCCCACATCGGAGATTGAACTTTGGCATTTGATTTAGCAGGTCTAGTGAAGACCCACTAAATCGAACACGGAGTGTGCCCCCAGCCGGCACTGGTATCCTCGCTGGCGTGAGGAGTAAGGGAAACCAACAGGAGCGTTTGCTCCCATCTACCTCCCACTGTGAAGAAAGCGCCAAGCTCGGCTTAAGGTACGTCGACTCCAGCCACGTTACTTGCATAGCTTGAGTTGAGTATCTTAAGTTGACCTTCTGGGTCCAATGCAGGTTGAACTTCTCTAGTCCGGCACCCTAGGGATCTGACCGGTGCCGACAGAGAATTTGCCAAACCACGGGAGATCAATATTGTCTAGCAGCATCACCAACACTTCCACTGCTTCCTGGGCTTTGAGAAAACATTGAGGGGTAAATTAGAGCCAAATAACTGCACAGAACACGGAGAGCCAGGACTCTTGACGGTCAACAAACTTTATGGGACTGCGGGAAACTTGGCCACACCCACGATAAGTGGGCATCCAACAACGAAAATCAAGCTGGACCATGGAAGTTGCCAGACCAGAAAGTGCAGTACTAGACAGGTTCAACCTGTCTAGACTTAGCCTAAGGAATCTGCCTTGGGAAAAATCTCTTCTCGGCCTCCATTGGGCCAAACTCACTGGTGTCCAATGGGTTGTCAATTCAATGTGTGTCCAGAGCTTACCGCAGAACCATAGGGCGCCCCATTATTGTAAGGAAAGTTCTGGTCCCCTTTTTCATACCAGATACTGTGTTACGTGCCCATCCGGTCACCTTCATAGCTTGGTATGTGGGTCATCAATTCTCCCCAGCCACCCCTTAGTTTAAAGATTAATTCTCTTGAGCTCCGATTTCATCCTGTACATTCTCTAACATGCTCCTTAATTTACTGAAGGGGGAAATCACATGCATTGATGCCACAGAAATCAGCAGGAACTGCTCCTGAATGTGTCGCTCCTGACAGGTATGCTATTTTAATGCTTCTAACAGCAATTTTTATTCTACCAGTCTGGGAAGGCACTTAGATTTCTATACAGTTTTTCCTTTTTAATCTCATCTACTTCTTGCTGATGTCAAAGTGTCACCCGTTAATAGTCTTACCGGAAAAAGAGTGTTTCAGATCTTGTTCTGTAGTCCACATTGTGAATACATTAGAGAACCACTGAATGATTTAAAGAGAAATTCTGATACCTCTGAACACAGGGGCACGGCTAACGTGCCAGTGGGTTGGAAGGTTTAATGCCTCGCCTCTCAGTGGGCCGCTAAAAAGCTGGGCAAGCACATTTTGCGAAGGGCAGGAGAGTTTCATTAAGGGGAAAAAAACATTTCTGAAGCCTGCCTCTTTTGGACATTTCCAAAGCAGATGTCTTCGTCCCGGACACGAAACATCCATCAGCAGAACCGGAGTGGGGGCGGGTCACAAAAGCAGGCCCCGTGAAGATCAGCCCTCTGGTGGTGGAGAGGTGGGGAAGGGGGGCTAGAACTTAACTCCCTTAGGCAATTTTTCCCCTGATGACTAATTCATTTCCTGGGCACTTTGCTGTGGGAAAGCTGACACCGAACGCAGAAGGTTAGGTTCCTGTGATCAAACCGCGCGCTCCCTGGAAAGCCAGGTTGGGTTACTCTCTGAATTTTTACAAGTACTAAGCAACCCAGTTACCCGGGCTTAATGGGGCACTCCGGTTCCTGGTGCGCAGAAATGGGTAACAAGCATTTCGGTTTTAGAACATCCATGTTTAACATGAGCTGGCCTCGCCGAGGAGGGACAGTTCTCCAGGATTGCATCAGCACCCTTTGGAACCGATCGTGCAGGACACAGATGAGAAGGCGGGGTGTATGCATGCAACAGCATCTCAGATCTCCTCTTTGCATGCTCTGAGCCCAGCGCTGCTGGCAGATCCCCCAGTGCCGAGTTACAACCGCCAGCGGATGGAGGGGACCACGCTTGAGTGCCCCGACCTGGCCCATTTTTCGGTCCCTGTCCCCTTCCCCTCGTTCTCTGCGGCAAGGAGGGGAGCAAGCTCCTCCATTAGCTCTTGCACTCGCCAATCCTCCCAGGGCTGCTTAAAACGGTTTTGGCTGAGGTCCGATGGGAGCGGAGCGAGGCGGCCGCCTCGTGCCAGAGAAACAGGCCGTTCATGCCGCAGCCTTCCTGGGCCTTCCTGCACCGCTGGAGAGGCAAGTGCCGCTGGGTAACATCCAACAGAACCCCAAGCAACCGGGATGAGGACGGGAGAAGGCAGCACTGTTTTCTCCAATTTAGACAAGATCAAAGAGCTTCTCTCTCCAGCTGTAGGCGCCCTGAGCAATAGTTGGAAGTACAAGTCATCCTTGCGACACCACTGGTAATTATTCCAGCTTCAGCAATTCCACCCCATTAGCTCTCTAACTCCACCCCGCCACAACACACCCTGCAACCGCTAAGCAACTACAGCCTGGAAAAAGCTCCCACCATGCCCGTAACTGGCTAGAGGCGACAGTAGATCAAATTCTGAAGGCCGCACTGCCCTGGAGGTCAACGGGACTTTGGGCTGGTGACAGTCTAAAGGCTTCGGCCCTGCTCAACGGTTTATGCGTCGCTCTCTCTTTCTGTTCCAGCAGAGCAAACTGGAAGCAGACGGAGATGGGGAAAACAAATGACGTTCCCACGCCTGTGAGAAATTAGCGCTTGCTTTTCTCCGCGGTGGAAGGTCAACTGGCAGGAGTATGTGGTAACTTCTAAAAGAAGGGGTATGAGTCAGAAGCCCAAACAGCAAATAAAGAGAGACTGGGCAAGGGCTTTCATTTACTACCCTACTACAGATTGCACCTCCCTGGTCCAGCACCCCCAGGGCCTGACCACTGCTGAAGGAGGGAATTTGTCGGACCAAGGGAGGTCCCTGGCCACTGGTTCCTCAGTCAGCTGCCCCTCGCCCGCTGCTGCTGGCTCCGCTTCCGGCCTCAGTTGGCCCCCCTGACTCTGGCCCGGCTAGGCTGCCAATCGTGGCCCAGCTTGCCAGATACTGCTCCCACCCCCCAACTCCGCTGCCACCAGCTCCGGCTGTAGCCCCACGGAACATCCATGACCTGGCAGGACCACGGATGCTGCCGGACCGGAGAGTCCCCGTTTAGGGAAGCACAACCAGTAAAGCGATTTGTGACCGACGTCTCCATCCCAGCAGCGTTTTATGGAAAAGCGCCAGCGCCAGAACTAAGCAGCAGTTAAAGCAGATGAAATGAGAAGTTGACTTCCCCCCACCCACACACCCACACCAGAGGGTTTCCCTCCTCACTTGTCAGCCTCTCTGAGGGCCGACTGAAAATCTCGTGTTCGCAGCGAAGCCAAGTGTGTCAGGTAGAACCGCCCCATGTGGGATTTTCTTCGTGATTCAACCGTCTCCCTGGATTGCCTCAGAGACGGTGTTAAAATCGGCAGGCTTAGCAAGTCAGCCTGAGCTCGGTTAAGGGCAAACCTGAGAGCTGTGCTGAAGAGAAGCCCTGCCTAGCAATCAGCACATGAGCCTCAGCGTCAGGCCGTCAAGCGTCTACCACTGTGCGATCTTGGGGGAGTGAGCTAACCTGCCGGCCTCAGTTTCCCCCTCTCTGAAATGAAGATGCGTGAGTGTAAGCCACACACCTGGGTGTGGTTCAGTCCCACGTGGTGGCACTCAGCTCATGAAGGCCAAGTCCACGCTAGACCCGGCAGGTCGGGTTAAGGCATGCTGGAGTTGGCATATCTTAACATGAGCTCGATGCCGTCTTCACAGAGGGAAGCAAACACTCCTGCCCACCTCCCTTACGCCTCGCAATTGCGACAGCTGGACCTGCCCTCAGCATTCGATTTATGGGTCTGAACTAGACCTGCTAAATCAAATGCCAGACGATCGATTTCCAGCATGGCGAGTGAAGACGTGCCTTTACAGACACAGCGAATGAGAGCGCTCTACGCCTTAGCAGTGAGCCAGCTGACTTTAGCTCAAGCTGTAGAGGCTCCTGCACTAAACTCCAGAGGTCCCCGGTTCAGTTCCGCCTGTCGGCATTACGTGAGCACAGCGTTTTCACCAGCGTCACTCCCGCTCCAGGAAAAGGGCCCGTCCCTTACACAGTCCAGCTTTGACCCCTTTGACCTCGGCAATGCTATTGAATAAACAAGGCTGAAACCGAGACAGTACCCCTGCAGGTGCCAAAAGAAGCTCCATTTTGGGGTTTCTTTAGGCCCTATTTAAAGGGCGCTCTCTCTTTTACATCACGGGATGGAGCAAGGAACCTTGCGGGGATTCCATGTCCCAGCGTCCTGCTTCACGATCGGCCATGCGCTGGCCTTACCCGCCAATTGCTCTAGGGCCGTCGCGTCCAAAAGGCCTGCCATCCGCTCCATATGGCTATTGGCCCGTTGCGTGTGGCTAGCTGGCTCACAACATTATGTACATTTTCAGACTAACGTGGCTAGCTGGCTGCAGCAGTCGCCGCCATAGTGGCAGGGATGGGGCTGCTTCTACAGCATCACTATTTGTCTTTAAAACGAGGAGCCATTGGGAGCTGCAGCCCTGTGAGCTCGCTCCCTGTCCGAGACGCCGGCCGTCTCTAATTGTTTGTGTAGATCTCAGTATTCCTCCTCCTGCCGGTCATGGAAACCAAATCTCCAGGCAGCTGCAGGCGGAGCGAGGCGAGATGCAAAGGTTACCACCCCTGGGGGGGAGCACTAATTGCAAAAAGAAAAGGGAGGCAGAAGAAAAAGCCTATTACTTTTGCTAGGGGGTTTACAAAGCAGCATTTGCTACAGGTTAGCACTGGCTGCCATAACAAGCTAGCTCCTGAGACTACCAGTCAAGCCTCTGTGAATTTTAAATAAAAGGTAAAAGGATTTAACTCTAACATGACACCTCAGCGCCCACGGAAACTGCTCTGCTTCTGCTTCGGCACAGAGGAACGCACCCGCAAGACCCCAAAGCAGCACCCTGCAAAGCTGCAAAGCAAAGGCGAGACACGACTGCCAACAGATTCTTCGCTCTCTCCTTTCTTCTGCTCCAAAGCAGATTGGAGGCACACATGGGCTTTGCTTACAACTCATTTCAAACAACATATACAAGCGTAAATAGCATCAGCCGACAGCCGGAAGGCTCTCTCATCAGGGTGGAGAGTACAGGACTGATTAGCAGCACTTGCACAGTGACAGCATCGCTGGCTGCAGAACAAAGAGTAACTTCTCCCACGGCCAAGTGCTGTATCGCTTTGGAATGGATTGGACACTGCTTAGGAAAAGGCGATATTCAAGGGTTCCCCCCCGGTCCTCATGCAGCCCTAACGCTGGGCTGAGGTTTCATCTCATCGCTTGTGGAGTCAGATAAGGGTGCCAGCAGGCCCTTCCTTCAGAATCCATTCATAGACTCACAGAACTGGAAGGGACCTCGAGAGGCCAAGCACGTCCAGTCCCCTGCCCTCACGGCAAGGCCAAGCACCGTCTAGACCATCCCTGACAGGTGTCTGTCCAACCTGCTCTTCAATCTCTCCAGGGATGGGGATTCCACAACCTCCCTAGGCAATTTGTCAGTGTTTAACCATCCGGAAAGGAAGTTTTTCCCAATGTCCAACCTAAACCTTCCTTGCTGCAATTTAAGCCCATTGCTGCTCGTCCTGTCCTCAGAGGCCAAGGAGAACAATTTTTCTCCCTCCTCCTTGTAACACCCTTTTAGATACTTGAAAACCGCTATCATGTCCCCTGTCCAGATGGGAGGCGCTCTCACAGGGAAAGTCCAGCTGCACCTCTTACAAGGTGCAAAATGGTGTACGTGCACCAGGTAGGAGGCATGGGGTGCCGGAGTGTAGCCAGTACAGCTGGACTCTTCAGAGAACTTAGCTGCAAACTTCAGCAGGCCTGTACTGAACATGTGTGAACTCAGATTCTTCAGATGCTCATAGCTTGGCCAAATACACCATTTTTTCCCCAGAAATAACAAAAGAGACAGCACTGAGATAAGTGGCGTACCCTGCCAAATTTTGACTCTCTGTACCAAAGCCTGGAGGGGCTTTTCAAGAAAACAGTTGTAAGAACTTTTAAAAACTTGGCCATATCGTGTATTTTTTCTCGCACCTTATTCTCCGAAGTGGCTAAACTCTTTTAGCTGAAGCTTTAAAAAAGACAAAACCCGAGCTTCGGGCATGGAAAGTTTCGGTCTGAGCAGCTGAAGTTTGACAAAGTTATAAGAAACCAAAACCAGAGTCTTATAATGGAAAGGATCGTGCAACCTTAACTATAGGCCTGCCAACTAGCGCTAATATAAAAACCTGATGGAGCAACGCCCAACATCCCTAATCAAGCAATGAGAATCGACTGGTGTTTGGTTTGAGCCGTGACGGGGGGAGCAGCTCAGGATGGGTCTCCTCCAGAGCCGAAGAAGATCTGAGCAGCAGCGCCAAGGGTGTGCATTAAGACACTAAGGTCATTCAAGCAAATGATGGTTACAAAGAGCAACGGGAAATATGGGCTTCATATCGCTGTCAGACTGGGGTTCCTTAACCGAAAGATCACAATCCACAACCTATCCCTCACTCTTACAGGGAGCAGGCCAATCCTCACCTACAGACAACCCCCAGCCTGAAGCAAATTCTTTCCAGCAGCTACCCGTCACCCCTCAGACACACAGGCCCAGGAACCTGCCCCTGCCACAAACCCCAGTGATAACTCCATCTGTACATCTACACATCCACCAATGTGATCTGCGCCATCAAGTGCCAGCAATGCGCCTCTGCCAGGTGTATTGGCCAAACCGGTCCGTCTGTACGGCAAAGGATGAATGGACACAAATCAGACATCAGGAATGGGAACACACACAAATCTAGAGGGGAACATTTTAACCTGCCTGGGCACTCAGTCATGGACTTAAAAGCAGCCCTTCTTCTACAAAGGAATGTCACCAGCCAATTACAGAGAGAGCCTGCAGAACTAGAATTTATCTGTGGATTTGACACCGCTACCCTGGGCCTAAACAAAGACATTAACAGTTTGGTGCATCACAAAGCCAATTTCTCCTCCCTTTAACAGCTGCATTTTCACATCAGAAGTCTTGTATGGGACAAATCCAGCCCACTTAATTAACCTCAATAACACAGGCCGTACAATTGACAGGCACTTCCTGCTGTTATCTCTCTCTTGGTTTCTGTTATTTCCACCTGAGGAAGTGGCTCGTTTCTAAGGTGTCACAGGACTGCTCGTTGTTTTTCATGTCCCTTTAATGTACGTCTATTTGAAGGCTGGCTTTGTACATACATCAACATGGTGATTTACGCAAAGACACACCGTGCACGCAAGCAGTTTGGGTTCCAGTTGCACAATGGGGTAAGCGATCTTGTTTTCTCCAGCTATTTGTTTGGCTGCAGATGATTAATACATAAGGCTGTAGTTTGGTTGAGGCCACTAGATACTTCCTGAAATACAGCCCGATTTCCAGAAGCAGGCGCAGCGTTAATTATTAATCCTGGACAGGAGATTTGCCACTCTCCCTGCACCAAGCGCTAAAATATTTTCATATGTAAAAAATGTATTATGCAAAAGCTACAGCCAAGCCAATCGCTTGGCACAGAGAGGTCCCGCCTTGAAGGGGTAGCGCTCAGTGGGAAAAATTGCAATCCTTTAATTCCATTTAGAACACCGCAAGAGAAAGCAGAACTGGGGAGGGAGACTAAAAGTGCAGAGACGGGCAGAACAAAATAGAAAGGACATCGGCGGGGTCAGCATCGGGACCCTTATTCGAAACTGGCCTGCTCGTTCCGTTCCATTCAGGACAGGGCAATGTGGCATCAAGATCTCCCCATGATAAACGCAGGAGGCATATCGAGTTCTACAGACACCATCTTGTCCTTATTTATGACTGTGTTTTAGATATATAAAAAGCCAGCTGTAATTTGCTTATAAATAATTGACTTCTCCGAGATTAAAATCTCTTGAGGGGCTCTCAGTTTATTCACAACAAGCTGCTTCTGCCGGCAGTGCAAATTAGGCCTTTCAACCGGTCTCGTCTCAACCAGAAATGTTATGAAAAGCGATTTTTTTTAGCCCCTCTAATAACCTTCAACTAACCTTTAAACCGAAGTGAATAATTTAAATCTTATTTTCATATCAATGGAGAAGTCAAGCCAAGCAATTATCTTTTATCGGTATACTCTGTCCTCAGAGCAAGGCATAATAAAGTTTTCCCAAGTGGGGAGAAAGAGAAAGAGAAAGAGAAAGAGGAGAGTGTGAGAGTGGAGGGGGGAGAGAGAGAGAGAGAGATGGTATCCGAAGACATTAATGCAACAATGAATTATTCAGTAATGAGTACAAGGTCTGTCATAAAAACACTGCTTACATTTGAACAATGGGCCGGAGCTATGCCGCACACTCCCCATTTGGATGCTACAAAGAGGCTAGAGATAAACATGACAAATTGGCCGATCAGCTGTTCGGTTAGGACAGGAGAGCAGGTGTGCGGTGCGGCATTTGTGGCACGCGATGGCCCTGCTATGGGCCAAACAACGGGCTGCTGGGAAATACCTCATTTGCGTGACAGTGATTTAGAGCTGCTCACCAGGAGGATCATGCTGAAGGAGAAAGAAGAAAAAGAAAAAAAAAAACAAAAAAGGATTTTTTTTTTTTAAATAAAAAAGCGAGCGAAGGTTGAAATTCCCCACAGTGCTCATTAAAATTCTACAGAGCACATTTTTCCCAGCATCCCACTGGACTGTCCATGATCATTTTTATTAATTCATAAAATATTGCACCGGTGATTGAGGCAGATGATTACGGGAGCCGACAAACACGAGCGCTGGTGAAATATTGCATGTCTGCTCTCAAGCCTTTCGGAGTAAAAACACAGACGTTGCATGAAATATTAATCGCTTCCCTTGGCCTGGGGCAGAGAAAGGAGGCCGGGGCAGAGAGCACTCTCCAAGCTGTGCAATGGAAGTGGTTTGAGAACCGGAAGAGGCACCCTTTGGAGCATGGGTATGAAAGGACGAGAGGCGCTGTCCTGCCGGAGACCGAGATCCCCCCTGCTCCCAGGCTCAAAGAGAACGTGCTGCCGCTCAGGACGTTTGGGCAAAGCAGCACAAAGAGGGTGAAATGATCTTTTCACTTCTGCGTAGGAGGCTCTTCGTTCGATGCCCCAGCTCAACCCAAGACCGCCCCGGCAAAAGAATCCTGTAGCCCATCTTCTTGCAGCCAGGTGAAGCAACTTCAGAGTCACCTGGTCCCTCTCGCTTTATTAGTCCTCAAGTGCCGGGTTGGTTGCGGTCTTTGAAAGAGACAATGCCCAGGGATCAAAAGAGCAACCTCTTCCTTCCTGAGCCTATTCACTGGGAGAGCACTTCAAAAGCAGGAGAGTCTCCGTGCAGCGCCTGGCGACACGCACGCCACCCAACGGAGCTTCCCACACTGGGAGGGGAGAAAAAGATGCAGCGGAATAGCTTGTCAATTTCGAGCAGCTGGTGTGACGTAGTGGGGGTGCTGTCCACTTGTGCAAGCTCGTGTTCACTCTGGAGCTGCATTCACCGTTTGTCTTGGGGGGTTATATGTGATCCTACTGTCCTGTGCTGCTCTGTAGTGACTCTGTTTGTGGGTGTGTGCCTCAGTTTCCCCGGGCCCTGCAGCACTAGCTGCATGAGGAGGGGGAGGCTGGGTGTGACTCGCTGGGGAAGTATGTTCAGCGTCTCACGTCCTGAGGCCCAGGTGACAGCAGAGAGCACCTTGGGTCTGGAAGCAGGACCATGGAGGAAGCGCGGCTGCCTGGGGCCGGTGGGCAGTGGCTGTGAAGACTGGGCTAGAAGGAGTGAGGAGGCTGAGAGCAGGAAAAGGGGGTGAGGGACCCGGGAGCCCCTTCCCTCCGAGAGGAATAACCTTGTCTGCTCTGGGTCCCTGTGCTAACATCGATCCTGCGGTGCACCACGGTGTCCGTGACCCAATTAACCTTCTCATCTACCTGCCGCCTGAGAGTCCCGTCTGGCTGCGGATGGGGCCGTCGCACCTGGGAGAACGCGGACAGGCGTGTGGGTGGCTGCGTTCTGCCAGATGGATCTGGAATGAGCCATCTCAGGGCTCCGGCCCTGCCTGATCTCCGACGGGGAAAGCATTGCACGGAAGTGGAAATAGGCCCAGGGCATTGGGAAGGCGACCGGTGGGGGATCTCGCCGGGCGGGGGAGGGCAGCGTCCTCTTCTCCCAGGCCTGTGCCACGAAAGCTCCACCCCTTCTTTACATCCGAGGGAACAGCTGGATGGGGCCAACCCCACGACCCAGCACCGCCCTGGAGACGTTCCCAACCTGCCCGCCTTCACCCAGCGCGCCCCCTAACGGGGAACGACCCTCCGGGCCTGTAGGGCTCTTCCCCAAGGGCGTTCCCAACCTCCCCGGCCACCAATGCGAAAAGGGGTCCCGCCTCCTGCGTATCCGCCTGCTGCCTGGAGCCCACCGGGGACACCCCCGCTTCTCACTGCCTCTGGCACAGCGCAGGAAGGAAGTTACCTGGATGGGGCTTGGGGTGCATCGCTGCCCTCCAGATACAAAGCACTTTGCACGCCCCCGACTCACTCAGGGCCGGGGTGAAGGTGCGTCTCACCTCGGTGACTGTGCCCGGCCAGAGGCAGTCTCTCTCCTGGACTCAGGCTGTCCCGGAGCCGTTCCAAAGCTCTGGGTAGAAAGGCGAAGCTATGTGGGAAGAATCGCTGTTCTTCCCTTTCGGTTCTCAAGCAGAGAGGGGGATTAAAAAAAAATCTTGCCTGAAGCCTGCTTCTGCTAGGCCTTACCCTCCATAAATCCCAGCAGGATTCGGCTCCCTGTTGGGACGGATTTTGGATTCCTGACTGGTCTCCATTCCTCTCCCTCCCCAATGTTTAGAGTTGCTCTTTATTTTATAGTAGCTATTTATAGTTAATATTTAGCGTTCCCTTGTGAGCCACAGAGGACCAGTTCTCAGCATGAAGGAGCATCAGAGTTCCCGTCAATGCCTTCAGGAGGAATTTGAGGTAGGGGGGTTGTGCTATTTAATACCTACAATCTGAATCCGTTAGACCACGTCTGCGAAGGTGCCGCAGGCGGGCCTGTGCCGAAAGTTTCATCCCCGCGGATGAATGCTGCCTATTGTCTCCCTGACTTCCAGGTTGAAGGCAGCAGCCCCCAGAAGTTGAGTGCCAAGAACTGGCTTGTTAAAAGGCCATGAGGGCTGAAAAGCAGGCAGCCCCCCGGAATAACTGGCCAGTCAAGTAGGGTTAGTCCAAACCCAAGTAGGGTTAGTCCAATTTTTTTCTGAGCAAGTTTGGGCCCCCATAACCCTTCTGACCTTTGGTCACCAAATCCAAGCAGAAATTGCTGCCACACACTGTATGACCATGTTCCATGCCTACCTCCATAGCCACCCGTAACGATGACAGACCCTGGTTGTCAGCAGGCACGCCTGAACTTGGGACCTTTGGGGCTAAAGCCACGAGTCTCTACCACATGAGCTAAAAATCAACTGGTGCTGTAGAGCAAATTTCACTAGCTCTCAATGGTCTTTGCGCCTCCGGGCCACACCCCCATTTATAGAAAAAAAAAATTAGCTTCCGATGGGAAAATTCAGTGACAAGCTTGCATCCAGAAACAAGATACAGGTTGAACCTCTGTAGTCCGGCACCCTGGGAACCTAAGCAGTGCCAAACCACGGGAGAACCATACCAACACTTCCGCTGCTGACTGGGCTCTGAGAGGACATTGAGAGGTCAACTAGAGCTAAAGAACAGCACAGAACACAGAGCCAGGACTGGGGCTGCAAACAAACTTTACAGGACTGTGGGAAACTTGGCCACACCCATGATAAGGGGACATCTGGCGAACTAATATCATGCCGGACCATGGACGTTGCAGGACCAGAGAGTGCCGGACTAGAGAGGTTTAACGTGTACACTTATTCAATGGCTCTAACATTGCATAAAGCTAGATATTTACCACCCCCCTTCTCCCAGCTACATCTAAATGCTGATAACTGAGAATAAATATCTGCTCAGATGGGTTGGGGTTATGCTGCATCCTATTATTATTATAATGCAGTTGTTTCCTCCTGGATCACCACATGCCCCTGATGGAAAAATCAGAAAAATCACAGATTCCCCAGGACTGGCTCACCAAGAGCAGTGAAAAGGATGAGAAGCAGCAATGAAACAGAGCAGCGGAGTAAGCGTCAGGGTGACAGTACCATTAAACACTCAATATCTTCATGTAATCTTTCCACTTACGCCAGTGATTAAGCAGATGATTAAACAAATAAAGACTAATGGAACACGCAAAGCAATCACATCTTTACGGGGGAGTGAATGGAGGATTCCAGACGATATTAGAACAAATTGTCTAAAACTAATAGCGGATGTGTTGCTTTTGTCTAAACAGCATTTGCTACAATCTCACTCGGTGGCAATCAAAATATTTGCTTAAACCGAGATGATCGGCACAGCTAAACAATTCTCCCACCAGCAACAACATACTTATTTTCCCAGGAATTGTCCGTCCCTATGAGTCAAACTGCGTTTGCAATACCCCTTCCGGCTAAGGCCTTGATCTTTGAAACATGTATACAACATGCAGTTTTAAGCACGGGAGAAGTGCTATTGACTTCTTCAGCGGGATCCCTTCTCTAGGTGATGCTTGCAGGGTCCAGAGAAAGGCGAGCGGAGCTTGGGCTGGGTTTGGTTCAATGTTTTGGATGGAGGGGCAGGAGAAAAAGGAAGGTGGTGTGAAACCCGGAAAGGACAGCTCGGGTGATTAGCCCGGAACCAGGCAGTGACAGCAGCAAGTGACCTGCCCTGCTCCACCCCACCCCACCCCACCAGCTCCTGACATCACTTGGGGGAGAGCTGGAAGCTGCAAATACGCAGGTTGGGGGCACGAGTGGAATGGGGGGGGGGGGAGGAGGAAGCAAAATATCATAGAACACTAGAATTGGAAGGGACCTTGAGAGAGCATCAAGTCCAGTCCCCTGCCCTCACGACAGGACCAAGCACCGTCTAGACCATCCCTGACAGGTGTCTGTCTAACCTGCTCTTAAATTGGTGGAGCGATCTCCAGAGATGGAGATTCCACAACCTCCCTAGGCAACAAGTTTTCTCCCTCCTCCTTGTAGCACCCTTTTAGGGACTTGAAAACCGCTGTCATGTCCCCCCTATGGCTGCTCTTTTCCCAACTAAACAAGCCCAATTCCTTCAGTCTTCCTCATGTTTTCTAGACTTTGAATCATTTTTGTTGCTCTTCTCTGGACCCTCTCTAATTTCTCCTCATCTTTCCTGGATTGCCTAAGGGGGTTGTGGAATCTCCATCTCTGGAGATATTTAAGAGCAGGTTGGACAGACACCTGTCAGGGACGGTCTAGACAGTGCTTGGTCCTGCCGTGAGGGCAGGGGACTGGACTTGATGACCTCGCAAGGTCCCTTCCAGGTCCAATATTGCGTGATTCTCTGGGCTTGTGGAAGGAGTGGAGTGGGGTGGGGTCAGGGAAAACTGGGGCCCGTGCCAGGCTGGGACTCACTACTGCTGGGACCAGCCCCCCCTTAACTGCCCAGGCCCCCCTGCACCCCAGAGCCACTTGAAGTGCGGGGTCCGCCCCAAAGCACAGGACCTGAGGCAATTGTTGCCGTCTGCCCTATGGATGGGACGGGACAGCTCTGAAAACATCAGCCCAAGCATTGGTGGAGCCGAGCCAACGTCCCTGAACACTGGTGGGGCAAGGGCCCCATGGGCCCACATCACTCGCAGCCCATGAACCCAGAGCAAGCAGAAGGGCCCAGGCCTGCAGTGCAGCTGCAAGCAGGCTTCTCGCTGCAAGACTGCACTGTACCCAGGCCTCAGAGCCCACGGTAAGGGCACGAAGGGCCTGACTTTGGCACCAGAAGCCAGAGGACGCCTTGAACCATTGGTGGGTTACTCATAGGAACATAAGCATGGCCAGACCAAAGGGCCGTCTAGCTCAGTGTCCTGCCTGCTGACAGTGGCCAATGCCAGAGGGAATGAATAGAATCATCAAGCGACCCCTCCCCTGTCTGGGGGACACCATCCCTACCCATCCTGGCTAATAGCCACTGATGGACCTAACCCTCATGAATCCATCTAGTTCTTCTTTAAAGTCGGTTAAAGTCTTGTTCTTCATAACATCCTGTGGTGAGGAGTTCCACAGGTTGTGTGAAGAAATACTTCCTTTTGCTTGTTTTAAACATGCTACCTATTCATTTCATCTGGTGACCCCTAGTTCTTATATTGTGGGACCAAGTAAATAACTTTTCCTTGTTCACTTTCTCCACACCACTCATCATTTTATAGACCTCTATGATATCCCCCCCTCAGTCTCCTCTTTTCCAAGCTGAAAAGTCCCAGTCTTTTTAATCTCTCCTCCTATGAGACCCGTTCCAAACCCCTCATCGTTTATGTTGCCCTTTTCTGAACTTTTTCCAGTGCCACGAGATCTTCTCTGAAAAGAGGCAACGACATCTGTATTCAGTATTCAAAACTCCTTCTGGGGGCCCCGACTGCTAACGGTGGTTTTGTCCCTGCCCCAGTTAGAACTGAACAATTCTGGGTGGATTCCTGCCTCCACAAACGCCCTGGAAGGGAACCAAAAGGGCAAAGCCTTGCAGGTTCTCCACACTAAGACGAGCGGGTTGGAATTTGGGAACAGCGTAGCCAATGGGGGTCCTCCCACTAGTGGCTGAAGTTGGCTGATGGGAGTGAAACTGATCGCTGTTTCCAACATACGTGTGGCCCGTAATATTGTATGCGCCATGGATGTTATCGGCATCCAACGTGTAGCTTTTGTACAAAAACAACCCCTGTGCATTCTCTCTCTACAGGTCTTTTCCTTTCATCAATTTTGCATACAGGAAGATCATGTTTGCTCTAAATACCTTTGGTTTTTAAAGTCTCCTAAAATTTTTGAGATTAAAAAGAAAAAAAAAGAAAAACTTTCTGCAGAACCTGTCACAGGGCTGCAACTGCCAAACGCACACAAACAAAGCTCTTCCATCCAAGCAGTTACTTAATTAAGAGGGGGACTAGACAAGGCGCTCAACACATAGATAATTACTCACATTTCTCAGGCAGCAGCAACTGCAGCGCCCGTGAAAGGCAGACGGCAACACTCTCATGCATATTCATCAAAAGATGTAACTGCTGGGGACATTTTGCGAGGAGACAGACGTATTTGTGGAGCATCTTGGGTTCCTTTTATGGAATTTAGCACTTGCCCAGATTTTCTTTTTTAGCTCCAATTAAATTGATCAACAAGCCAACAAACAAAAACAGCCCATTTGGATTTGAGTCAAGGCTGTGGACTGTGTCAGGGTGGTGAATTCACTATTCTAGGCCTTGTCTATGCTGGAAGAAATGGGACTGGTAATTTATCTCCCATGCAGCTCCACGGTTGGTTGGACTAGTGGAAACTGTTGTCTGAATGGGACATAGGTGGATTTGCTACCTTGCCTTCACTCAGCACACAGTTAACCTGTGGAACTCCTTGCCAGATGATGTGGTGAAGGCCGGGACTTTAACAGGGTTCAAAAAAGAGCTAGATAGATTCATGGAGGATAGGTCCATCAATGGCTATTAGCCAGGATGGGTAGGAATGGTGTCCCTAGCCTATGTTTCTCTGGAGGTGGGTGACAGGAGGAATCACGTGAGGATTAGCTGTTATGTTCCCCCCCCCCCGGGGCATCTGGTATGGGCAGACAGGATACTGGGCTGGATGGACCATTGGTACGTAAGAACAGTATGGCTGTTCTTATGTCTTCTAATCCAGCTCAGAGCACGGTTCAGGGATCTCGACTGTCTACCCTAGAACTTCTACTGGTGCCACCCCTGTGCTGCCCTGCGGGTGAATATAGGTCTCCTAGATGCACTCTATAGAACAGGCCAACCCAGATCTCAAGGGGCTTTGCTCACACTCAGAAAGCCTGGACAACAGAAGCTCAGTAGCATCCTCCAATATGGAGTGACTGGCCGAGTTTTAGCTAAGGTGTTACACTGCAATCATCCCCGTCATCGTGAAAAGGGCAAGAGAGCGGCTGCAAAAGTAAAATGAACCCTAAGAGAGACAAGCCCCTCCCTCCAGGCCAGACCTTTGACTAAATCTGCAAACAAAACCCCCGCCAGACCTCTAACGATTCAGAGTGTTTGGAACGGTTTTCATTCTGGGTTCTCATACCCGGAAAAATCTCACAACAAACTTGCTTCTCGTCTCATCCTGTGACCCAGAGACCCTCAGCAAAGGGCTCCCTGTTCCTTGCAAATAGCTCTCACTTCAGACTAGACAAACTCACTACACCAAACACAGGTTGTACGGACTAATTATCCGTACAAGAGGAACATGGGAGGTACCTACAGAAAGCTCAAATTCTCAAGATCCAGAATCATGACAAGCTGGAGGTATGGAAATACACGAGGAACAATCTGTTTCTATTGGAAGTATGCTCAAGCAGACAATAGTCGCCAATCATGTGCATCGGCGATGGCCCATCTGGGCAGGGAGACTTACCACCCCTCCCTGTTTGGTCACGATGCAATGCAAGGCTCAGTTGTTTAGCCTGGCACAATACTTACACCCATGGTGTCCGATATACGACACTAGCCACGTGGGGCTGTTTGGTTGGTTGAGTGTGGCTAGTTGGCTCGCAACATTATTTACATTTTCAGAATAACGTGGCTAGTTTGGACCCTGTGGACTTGAGCTTTGAAAAGGCAACAAACCAACCAGCAAAACAATTTCAAAGTCGAAAAGAAACTTTGCAACAAGAGAGGGGTTGAGAGGCTGTCGGAGTGGAAACAAAAGGCTGTTTTCAGTATAACAACGAGGGACAAGCACTCTGTAGCCAGTCACTGAGAAAAGGCTCTTCCATGGGGTTTGGATCCTGAGTCTCGAGAACCCAGCCAGCTCCACAACAGAGAGAAGGGGAGAATTTACCTACCTAGATAGGAAGAAAAACTCCCTTTTGTTTGCTTTAAACCTACTGCCTATTCATTTCATTTAG
>JANRFK010000875.1:34430803-34447441 GCA_030068395.1 Apalone spinifera
AACTAGGGGGCTAGTGTAGACATACCCTTTGTTATAATCTGCAAATTTTGCCACCTCACTTTTCTCTAGATCATTTATAAATAAGTTGAATAGGATTGGTCCCAGGACAGACCCTTGGGGGACCTCACTAGTTACTTCTCTTCACTCTGAAACTGACCAGTTATTCCTAACTGACCATTCCTACCCTTCGTTTCCTGGCTTTTAACCAGTTCTCAATCCAAGAAAGGACCATCCCTCTTATCCCATGACAACTTACTTTACTTAAGAGCCCTTGGTGAGGGACCTTTGCAAAGGCTTTCTGGAAAACTAAGTACACTATATCCACTGGAGCCCCCTTATCCACATATTTGTGGACCCCCTCAATGAACTCTAGTAGATTAGACACACCCTTTACAGAAACCATGTTGACTTTCCCCAAACAAATTATGTCTCTGACAATTTTATTCTTTACTATAGTTTCAACTAATTTGCCCAGTACTGACGTTAGATTTACCGGTCTGTAATTGCCAGGATCACCTCTAGAGCCCTTTTTAAATACTGGCATCACATTAGCTATCTTCCAGTCATTAGGTACAGAAGCTGATTTAAAGGATAGATTACAAACCACAGTTAATAGTTCCGCAATTTCACATTTGAGTTCTTTCAGAACCCTTGGGAGAATGCCATCTGGTCCCAGTGACTTGTTATTGTTAAGTTTATCAATTCATTCAAAAACCTCCTCTAATACCACCTTAATCTGGGACAATTCCTCAGATTTGTCACCTAAAAAGAATGGCTCGGGTTTGGGAATCTCCCCAATATCCTCAGCCATGAAGACTGAAGCAAAGAATTCATTTAGTTTCTCCGCAATGCTCCTCTGGCACCTCGATCATCCAGTAACCCCACTGGTAGTTTAGCAGGCTTCCTGCTTCTGATGCACTAAAACATTTTGCTGTTACTTTCTGCGTGCTTGGCTAGCTGTTCTTCAAAGTCCTTTTTGGCTTTTCTTATACGTTTACACTTAATTTGACAACGTTTATGCTCCTTGCTATTTTCCTCACTAGGATTTGACTTCCACGTTTTAAAAGATGCCTTTTTATCTCTCACTGCTTCTTTTACTTGGTTGTAACCGATTGTTTCTACTGAACTTTAATTAAATCTTTACTCTCTCTTCAATAAACCTAATTTTGTTTTATTGCTCGTGCCCCCAAATGCTGTCTGGTTTGCAGGTGCGAGGGGGAGGGGGAGCTAAGGTATAGCTGTAAATGGAAACACTGCTCCTCTGGATGCAGAAGACCTGGGATTGCTGTTCCTGGCCAGTGTTGGGTCTGGCTATCCCAGGGGCGTGATGCAAAGAGATCAAGGCCTGGGGTGGGCCCTTTTTGTTAACCTGCATGGCAAAGATGGGGCTGGCCGAGCCCAGAGGAGACTCCCTGAGTGGCTGAAGGGCTGGTGATGTTAGGAAGCCAACGCCCAAATACCACAAGACCGACCCCCTCACACTGGTGGCAGGGAGGTGACACTCAGTCCTGGGAGCCTCAAAACCTATACTAGATCCCATCCCAGATTTGCAGACTGAGCTTTGTACCCACTGCTGGGTACCTGGCTCGTACCGGCCAGTTCAGACACGCTTTGGAGACAATAACATGTGGCCTAGCCAGCTTGGGTGTGAGGATAAACACTCCTGAAGTTCCTGCGTCCTCGCAGATGCCACACTCCCCCCCTCCAGCGTGTGCTTGGGGCATCGCCCAAGAAATCCCACCACATAAATTCTGCAACGCAGGCATAGCTGCAAGGTGCTGCTCCCCGTTCCCATCTGCTGGAGTCTGACATTGGGTGCCAGCCCCCTGCGGGCCCGGCCCGGCCACCGCCCACGCACTGCCTGTGTAATACCCTGCCAGACCATCTCTGAACATACCTAGAGACTCTCTCTCCGTGCCCGGGCTCTATCCCGTGCCCTTCCTTGCCTGCGTGTCCTGTCCTGACACCACTTGGAGGACGTCCTGGGTGGTCCAGCTTTTCTTCCACCACGGATGCCCCCCCACATTGGCAGTAAGAGGGAGAGTCTCAGAACCTCCCCTTCCATCTCCTCCCGGTGCCGGTCACACTGGCCACCCATCAGCCTGGGAGGAGCAAGCTCAGCAGAAGGAAACGGAGGCCTACTTTCTGGCCCTACTTAGCTCAGCTCCAGGCAGAGATCCTCCAGACAGCATCCTCTGGCTCCCGGACTCCTTCACAGGTGCCATCCAGACGGCCTCAGCTCTGTGACTCCATCCATGTCTCTTGTCTCCAGCGTATGGCCTGCATGCCTGTTCCTTTTAGATAAATATTTAAGGCTTTGTTCGCCCTCTCCCCCCGCCCTGCCCTCAATGTTTAGTTCATTCCTGGCTCTGTGGCTCCTCCCATGGTTGGTAGGCTCCGCCCACCTTTTCAGGATTTCAAACAGGCCCGCAGAAGGCCATCCGGACGCCAAGTTACAGCTCCCTCTGGCAATGGAGGCAGTGCAGACGGACCCAACTCCATGCTGAACCGAACGGACACAAAATGTTTTTATTTGCTTCCAGCAACCCAAGGAAAACGTGTCGGTTTGGAGAAGGCGACATTTTCTGGAATTGTCCATTCCTCGCTTTTTGGTCCCAATTCTTCCCACCGGATGGAAGTTCTGACCCTGTGGGGCAATGAATGAACCCTAGAACTGGAAGGGACCTCGCGAGGTCATCAAGTCCAGCCCCCTGCCCTCACGGCAGGAGCAAACACCATAGGTGCATTGCGTACACACATCAGGCTAAGTTGGAGATGCCCTGGCTTCTTTCCCTGCTTTTCTGTTTTCACCAGCTGCTTCTTCTCTCCGCAGACTGTGCGCCCAGCGTGGTTTCCATTCCAAATTTTTAAAAGAAAGAGAGGGATCCGGAAATCCCCCAACTCTTCAAGCACGGGAGGCTGTCAATAGACCCAGGAAAAAAGCAATGGATATTTACCTCTGAACAACTCAGTGGTACAAAACCAGGCTAAAAACGAAAACAAAAAAAGAAAAAAAACGTTGTGAACACAGAGTTCACAGATGTCCCCTGCACATCTGCTGCTTTCCCAATTTCCCTTTCAAAAACCCAACCCCCAATCCGATCACGTGCCTTGCAGACGATGGCCTTGACACAGACACGTTGAACAGCGCGCTATGGGCGGGGAGGGAATCAAATGAAGAGCAGACACGCCGCAGCCGTCCCTCCCTGCTTGAAACACACCTGTCTCTTGGCTTCTGCCTCCTGCTGAGAAAGTCCAAAGGATCCAGATTAACTGCAACGCTCTTGCTCCTGGAAGTTTTCGACAGCTGAGCTGGAGGGCCCAGGGCACTGGCAAGTCGCAGGGGAGGAAGAGCGGAGTAGCCACAACCCGCCAGCGGAGGCGGCGAAGGAGGTTCAGGAACTCCAACGAAGCAGAAGGCCATTGCCAGAGAGCTGGAAATCCATACGTCAAATAAAACCCGCCCTCGGGCCCTGCCCTAGGAGACAGTGCAGCCTGCAGCACTGCGAGCCGCTGAACAGCGAGCTACGCGTCAGCAAGTCTAAGGGCCGCTGCAGCCTGGGGGGTTTAAGGAAAACAAAAGTGAGGTTGAAGAGGAGGAGGGCTCCAACAGGAGATCCCGCCCTAGGCCCCGCAGTGGGACCATAAGCCCCGCTGCGGCCGGCTCCAGGAGCCTGGGCTCAGAAGCACAGATCTAGGAACCAGCAGCCAGTGGGAGGTCCAGGGGAACGGATTGGCCACAGGGAGGCCAGCCCATAGCCTATGCACCACAGCGGGCGGGCTGGAAGGCTGGCCACGGGGGGAAGATCGGGGATTGCATCTCAGAAGACGTGGGGGACAAGTGCTGGCTCTCCCTTGGTTCCCTCTGGGACACAGAACAAGCTGCCCTCTCTGGGGTCCCCACTGCGAGCTCCCAGGGCTGGTAGCTGAGGCTGGAGAAATTCGGACAAGGGGCCTTGTTTAAAAAAAAAGAACCAAACCCACAGTGAGGGTATTTAACCAAATAGAAGAATTTACCAGGAGCTGTGATGGAGGCCCCGTCCCGGAGCACTTTTCAGGCAAGTCTGGGTTTCCCTCAGATCCGCCCCGTGCCAAAGGAATGAGGTTGGGGGCGTTCTCCTGCCTGGGATACACCGGAGTGCAGGCCCGGGGATCACAGTGAGTCCTTGAGGCCTGGAACCCAGGGGTACTCCCTTCTCCTTTGTCTAGCCTGAAAGCTGACGGGGCAGGCGCTGCATCTTATTGCGTGCGCCTGCCGTGCCTCGTGCCGGCGGGGCTCAATGGGCCTGTAGGCGCACAGCCAGCCAGGCGGTGGAAGAAACGGGGCAGAGCTAAGCAGCCTACTGAACCACTCTCAAACTCCCCTTTCTCCTTTGGAAAGCTGGCGTGTCTCCACTGGGAGGGTAGGCCGGGGCATGGCCTCAGCACACTCCTAAATTGCTAATGTGCCAGGAAGCATAGGCACCACATTCATGAGCTAGGAGGGAAGGCTGAAGGAATTGGGCTGGTTTAGTTGGGAAAAAAGGCGGCTGAGAGGGGACATGGTAGAGGCTTCCAAGTGCCTGAAAGGGAGGAGGAGGAAATTGTTCTCCTTGGCCTCTGAGGAGAGAACAAGCAGCAATGGGCTTAAATTGCAGCAAGGGAGGTTCAGGTTGAACATTAGGAAAAACTTCCTACTTGTCAGGGGGGTTAAACACTGGAATAAATTGCCCAGGGAGGTTGTGGAATCTCCATCACTGGAGATATTTAAGATCATCTATCAGGGATGATCTAGATGGTACAGGGGACTGGACTTGATGACCTCTTGAGATCCCTTCCAGTTCTAGTGTTCTACAATTCACAATGGGTTTTCATTGCCACCAATTACTACATCTCCACCGGAGCAATCCACTCACCATGGGCATTAAGGGCTCCCCATCAGTGTGACACAC
This sequence comes from Apalone spinifera, assembly GCA_030068395.1. Lineage (NCBI taxonomy): Eukaryota > Metazoa > Chordata > Testudines > Trionychidae > Apalone > Apalone spinifera. The sequence goes on from JANRFK010000875.1 coordinate 34,435,735, forward strand.
AATCCCGGACTGGGGCATAAGCTTGCAGAGAAAGCCAAATTTCTAGGAGTGTGAGAAGAGTTGTAAAAAAGCATCCCCTCTCCATGGCCGTTAATTGCCTGCAGGCACCAAGAGAAATGCACTCCACGAACACTGTTCTCGCCAGCTAATTATAAAAGGCTCTGGCTACCCAAGTCAGGATGGCCTGAAATCTCCAGTCACCAATCAGATATTTCAGCCCAGTGCAAGAGCAGGAACAGGAGGGGCTATGATGAGTCTGACATTTTGTGTCGCCTCTTCTAGCCATGTGGCTCTCGGAGTCCCCCGTTGTGTCCTCAAGCCCTCATTAGCTCGTGGGTGGGGACACAGAATTTGAGGAGCCCCAAGCCCACAAACTCTGTGGTTCTAGTCACATGTGGATTGAGTTCCAAGCCCGCGTGGACCTGCGGGTTTAACTCACGCAACTCCTCATCCTTAATAGAAAGTGTAGATTTCTATTCAGCAGCTGGAACTGGAGAAGACAGCAAGTCCATGACACGAATTCCAAGTCTCTCTAATAGAAGTAAATTGTTTTGAGCATGCACGGCCATCGCTTGCTGTCTTCTTTTTTCTTTTCTTTTTTTTGCCAAGACTCATTACTACATTGTGGAGATGCTCTACGAAAGGGCATCTCTTTGAATGCATTTGCTTTTTTATTAATGTGTGCTAAGACAAGTCAAGCCTGATTATCATGAAGACAATTGCTGAATTCCCTCCTGGAGAAATCTCATCTAGAGTGTGTAGGCGTTTTAATTTCAGAGACCCATTAATTGGCACAATTGCTTAAGCAGCTGCTTTCGCTGTCATTTTAGGACCACTTTAGGAAAAACAGAACTCCAAAAAAACAAAAAACCCCAACGACAGACCAGTGCCCGCGCTACAGGAACATCATTAATGCAAGGCGCTTCCTGCGAGTTACAGGTAACAAAGGCCAGAGCGCCACCAGCACGTGCGAACAGCTAACTCCCTGGGGTCCGAATGTCAGAAGTGCTCAGCTCTCGCAAGGCCCACTGGAACCGACAGGGCCTGCAGGCTCTCTGGAAAGCAGGCCGGACATTAGGTACCAGGACTGCTCCCCCGGCTTTCGCCAAGATTTGGTTCTCTCCTCAGGGCCCAGGAGCATCGTATAAAACTGCCAGCTTGGACCCCCACCTGGCGGTTTGCCTGAGGACCAAGCTTTCCCCGGTGGCTCGGGAAGGAGATGGGACAGGGCACTCCAGCGGCACCCAGCCTAGAACAGTGGCTCTCCTGGCCCCGGCCGAGCAGCGGATGCCGAGGAAAAGCAGTCGGTGGCATAGTGCAACTCGCCACTGCGGCGCCTCCTGCTGGCCACTCTAGGGCTCAGCTCGGCTCAGCGCTGGAGCGCCCTCTTCTGGCTGGTGTCTCACCTGGGGTTCCCTGTTCTCTGGTAACGGCTCTGCCGCCTTACATTAGGAGCTGCGTCCCTCCCAGACCATGGTGCCCTTCCCTCCAGGTTCTGCCCCACAGCAGCAGCACCCCAGTCTGGGGTTCTCCCTCCCAAGGTTCCCCCAGCCCCCTACACCCATCTTGCCTCCATGACCCACGGCCAGTCATCATCTGGCCCCTGACACGGGGCAAACTGCCGTCTGACACGGTCACTCATCACAGGCACAGAGGTGGAGACCTGCTGCCTTTGCCGGCCCAGGCCTACCACCTCAGCCCAGGACTACTGAGGCTGGCGCTCCCCTGGCTCACACTGCCGTTCCCCAGCACTGCTCTGTCCGTGGCACCCTAGCTACAGCCCTCTCCCAGGGCTGCTTTAACCCTTTTCATGCCTGGAGCGGGGTGACCACCCCACTACACACGCCGCAGCCAAGGGGGAAACAAGAAACGGCCTGGGAGAGGGGAAAACCATTGGCGCAGATGTGGGAAAAGAAAGGAGGAGTGGGAGAGGCCACCAAGGAGGGGAGCACCGAGGGGTAACACACAGAGACCCAGGAGAGCTTCCTGGGGGGCAACAGAAAGGAGGATGAAAGAGGAAATGGCTCCAGCAAAGGAACGTTTGGGGGACCGGCTGGGTGCTAAGGGCGCACGCTGGGTCCGAGTTACTGGAAAAGGTGCTTTCTGATCCCCCCTCTGCCCCGTTCTGGCCTCTGACACGGGGCCGTGCCCGACGGCTGAACTAAGCCTCCTCCGTTCTCTTCTCTTCCATGCTTCGAGACCAGGAGGGTCCCCTCTTCACTCATCCTCAGCAGCTCAGGGAACTGGAGGGCACCAGGGACTGGCCAGCGAGTGCCAAGCGTGGACTCTAGCATTGCCCTCGCTCTTTTTCCTCCACCAAAAAAAGCTGCCCCAATATTTGCCTTGGGTTTCCTTAGTAATAGAGAGGTAGCCATGCTAGTCTGATCTTGCTGAAACAAAAGACAGGACTGTGCAGCACTTGGAAGACTAACAAGATGGTTTGTGAGGTGATGAGCTTTCGTGGGCCAGACCCACTTCCTCCGATCAAATTCTGGAAGAGAATTGGCACGACCATATACACTGTGTTTGCGTTGCATCGACCCCAGAGAGGTTGGAAGTAATAGCTTCCAAGCCAAGCCACGCCACACCAGGACTCTCAGAATGCCTGACCTCCTCTTGACAAGAAGGATTGGCCAGCAAACTTCAGGCCTGGGGAGCAGCCCGGCCTGCCTGCCATGGATCCTTGGCTCCAATCTAGCCTGTGCAGCTGTGGCCAGGCCCTACAGACCATTTGCATGTCTCAGCTAGGTCAGAGCTTCACAGGTCACTGAGCACTGTTGCATGCATGCAGCACATTTCAAAGTGACCTCTGCACACCAACGAATTCCAATTCATCGTGGTGCAATTCAGGGTACTGGCTGATCAAGGCTGAGGTGATTTGCGGCCCGACCAGTTGCCACCTCCTCTCCTCGTCATCTCTAAATCAACATGCACTCGGCCTGCTGGCCAGCCCTAACTAGCAGTGGGAGCAACTAGACTCAGGACAGGTCGACACCGGGAAGGTCTGGTGACCAAAGTGCTGTCGACATGCAAAAGTCACCACATGTGAAAACTGGCCAAACTGGATTTTCTGCCTCCTCTTGTCGACATTTCATGGCCACATTGCTAGCTCCCTGTGCACAGATAGAGCAAAGCATTGTGGGGGAGCATCCCAGAGGATAGTTTTGGAGGAAGGCAGAGCGGATCCCGGCACTTCTTGGGATTTCCTCATAGCTCTGGAAGCTCTCTGTGTTGAGAAATGTCAAAGCAGCATGGCTGTCTCTCCAGCCCTCCCCCTGCAGCAGCCTGCCCGCCGCTGTGTTCCTAGTGGGGCAGAACAGGAGCAGTCCAATGATTTGCTCTTTGTTGCTCCCCAAATGGAGCACCTTACTCAGCTGTAAGACTCTTCCCGGAGCTTTGAAAGGGGAGGGGCGCATGCCTGCAGGCTTGCAGAGATCACAAAACACAGAGCCCGGCCATCAAGGCAGGCACGGTGGGATCCTGGCAGAACCAGCTCTCTTGACAAAACAAACAGCAGAGTCTACACTGGCTCTTTGTCAGCAATAAAAAGGTGGGGGGGGGGGGGGGGGGGGGTGGAGGGAGAAGAGAGACAAAAGTCCCTCACAGGGCTGGGAGTTTTTTGCCACTAGAACTGGGTGTTTTTCCCAACAACCATCGCACTGCAGTGTGTACACTCTCACTGTTTTGTCACCAAAAGGCAGGTTTTGGCAACACAACCATGCCAGAGGAGACAAGGCCACAGAGACACAAGGAAGGCATGGAAGCATGCTGTGGAGATACCGCATGGTCATCCAGACACATTTCTATCACTTCTGCTCAGCAGCTGGCCTGGAGATCACAGTCCAGTTCTCAGCGGACAGGTGTTCCCAACCGTGAAGCCACCATCCCAACAGGCGCCCGCTGGTGACCATGCTGGAATAGCAAGACCAGTGGCTCAGTGGGCACGGGGACCAGGCTCACCTCCCCTCGGAGGTGGCTCTTCCAGGGAAGCCCAGAGACACATTATGGGCATGCTGGAGGTGGCTCGGGTGCTTGCGGAAAAGCTGGACGTGGCCTGTGGATAAAGAGCTGAATTCAGCCTCCGAGGCAGCCCCTGGAGCACCCCAGAAAGGCGGAAGATCTACACGGTCATCAGGGGACGTGCCCAGCTGTGGCGGGGCGAGTTCATTTCTGTTCATCCAGGCAACTCCAGAGCCACCCCATCACCATGACCACTGCCAGCCTGGGCAGCAGCCGGAGCAGTGCCTGCAGCAGTAAAAGCTCCCCCCCCCCGACACAGCCAGGCCCCTACACCAGCCAGCAGCTCTGCTGAGCGCCGGGGTGGTTTTATTCCAGAGATTCTTTCAGGACAACTGGCAGGGAGAGCACTAAGGCGGGACATTTTAGTAGCCTCACATACCGGTGGGGCTTTCTTCAGAGGGTGCAGGAAAATCAAAGACTGCAAAGAAAATCCAAGGTGCAGCCCTACAAACTCTCTAGCAGGTAGAGTCACCTGGAAAGAGCCGTTGTCCAGTCTAAATCGAATAGGCAATTCCGACTGGTTCTGGACACATCACACAACCTCCCTGACTCGGTTTCCCCAGATGTAGACTAGGAATGGCCCCTCCCTCCCTCATAGAAACAGGCGCAGCCTGCGGTTAAGTGCTCAACAATCAGGAGTCCAAATTAGGGATGTTCAATGGGTAATTGGGTACCTGGAAAGCATCATCCTTCATGGGTGATGCTTACCCAGAAATAGTGCTGCTCGCCGGGTACCAGGAAGCAGGCCCCGCCCCCACTCTGCCACAGGGCTTTCCCAGCACTACTGAACCCCTGTGCGGCCTGCCAGCTCCCAGCCCAGCCCCGCAAGGGGTCGGAAGCAGCCAGGCGGGAGCAGCCCCTGCCCATGGCTGGGGGCCGCTCCGGCCAGCCCCCATTTAATCAGTGAACCGGTCGAACTTACCATTTAACCCGTTAACTGATTAAACAGGATTTTACATCCCTAGTCCACACTTGCCCTCGCTTAATTCAATGCCAAAACTCCGAGTTTCCTCCTCGCTAGCAGCACGGGGCTAGAAGAGATGCGACATGAGGACTAATGTGTATCTCAGAGACTCACAGAACACTAGGACTGGAAGGGACCTCGAGAGGTCATCGGGTCCAGTCCCCTGCCCTCATGGCAGGACCCAATACTGTCTAGACCATCCCTGATAGACATTTATCTAACCTACTCTTAAATATCTCCAGAGATGGGGATTTCACAACCTCCCTAGGCAATTTATTCCAGCGTTTAACCAGCCTGACAGGTAGGAAGTTTCTCCTAATGTCCAACCTCAACCTCCCTTGCTGCAGTTTAAGCAGAGAGAGAGAGAGAGAGAGAGAGACAACAAACCACTATTTCTCTCGGGTGAGATGCTCTTGACGCGCCTCAAGCCTCGTGCATTCCTTCTGGTCCGACCGGGGCCCGCTCTCCTGACCGTGGTACACACCCTGTCCAGCGTCAGCCAACGAGCCTCCTGTTGGTCACTGCGTAAGGCCAGGCGTAACGGTGGCCAGGGAAGGCCACAGCATGGCAGTGACATGGCTGCCGGGGCGGAGTTGCTGGCTGAGAGCTGCCTCACACAGAGAGGCTGGTGGACTGGCTGGAAATGCCCCATCCAGCGACCTAGAGCAGCAGTGCATTGGGAGGCTCTCAGGGTTGTAAAAGCTACGGGGAGATTTTCAAAGCCACGATGAGCCGTTCTGCACCCCACTGCCCCTTCTAGCTTGGAACGTTTCCACCTGCACAAGGATTCTGGCAGAGGCCTAGCGGGAGACAAAGCCAACCAGCTCGGAGGGGCCTTTGGGACCGGGAAAACCTTTTATTTAATGACTCTGGTTGGAAAGAGCCGCTCGCCCCTGAAACCAGCGGGTTTTGGGTGATGCAAAGACTGGCATGCCAGAGGCAATGGTTTTGATGCCTCCTTGTTAGCCAGTGTGGTGAGGCAGACATTGCGTTACGTGGTGGTTTGCTGTAGCTCAGTGTTTCTCCAGGTGGTCCATGGGCCCGCCTTGAGAAAGCCACTAGCGGGCCCGCACCACTGTGTTTACCTGACGTGTTTGAGATACACTGGGCTAGCTTATGGGGAATTGGGGGGGAAGAGAAGAACCACCAGACTTCTGGGGTCTATTTGTCCTGTTTCTCAACCTGAATTTGGTGTTCTCAGTGGGGACCCCCTGAAGGCGGGTTACGGTTTTATTTTTCACAGCCCACATAAATATCTCTCTCCTATTCTTTGACACATACCAGTATTTGGCATCTCCTGCCGAAACTGCCACTCACCGTCACATTCTGAAGTGGTTGTGTGGGTGACAAGATTTTTTTGGGGGGGGGGGGTCTGGCCCACCCCACAGCTTGTCTGTGGAAATCAGAGAGTTTATTCTTGTCCTGCGGCTTGGCTTCTTTTCGGAGCTTCTCTTTGAGTGGTAAAGGAACATAAACATAGCACAGCGCAACGGCAGCTATTCAGGGCAAGGTAATTTGAGGTCTTTGAAAATCCATGTCTTTGGAAACCCTAATCTGTTTAACAGTCTCTTGCTTACTCTACACACATCATATTACACACACACACCCCAGATTGCACATAATACACTGTCTGTCGCAGGGATGATGTCCTAGCATTTAGGCTAATTATTGCATTAATAAAGAACAATTCATCCTCACCGTAGAGTCGGCAAGAGAGAATTCTGGGTTGTTCTTTGCCGCAGGCCAAAATACACGCTCCCCATGTATTAATAAATAAAGCCATATCAATGCCCTAAATTATCAGCGGAATAGATGTGCTAACCTACAGCAATAGTAGAAACAATTACTTATTAATAAAGCAATAGCTAAATCTAATTACAACCCCATCAGATCCTGCGAGTAATAAAACCACAGTTGCCTTCCAGAGCTGAGGGACCTCCTGACCTCAAATCAAAGTTTAAACCATCCATCAGCTCCCAATACATTCATAGCACATCTACCAATTACCATCACCCCAGTGTTGCTCTCTGACAGGGGTCAGGGGTCGCCTCATACACTGGCTGGCTGTAAGCTAGAATAGAGCTTTAGAAATCTCATTATCCTGTTAACCATACATTTATCTGACAAGATAAAAGAGACTAGGTGACCAAGCTATCATTAAAGATTAATAGAAAGTATAAAAAATTCAGCCACAACCAGCATTCCTGTTTAGTGCCTGTGATAGGCTTGACAGGATTATTCATCAGGGAGCCAAAAAGATTTAGGTCTTTGCTCTTGGCTTTTCATTTTAAGTCTTTAGTTTTCCTCACACCATAGACACCATAGGTCAAAAAAGGCTACTGCTAATTGGTTCTACAGGGCTTGAATAGAAACTCGTCAGGCCAATTATGCAATCACGAGGCGCCTGGGCCGATGGTAATGCAAAAGCGGCTGCTAAACCAGCAGCTAGCCGAATTAGGGCCTGCACTGTTTATCATAGCTGCTCTTGTGGCGTTAGGCTATTAATAAATTGTACAGATCAATGCCCGTATTAATGTTAATAGAGGGCTGCAAGGATCACTGTAGTCCCAGGGTGATTTCCCCCTCATTCCGAATTCCATTTAAGGTTTACATGAAAGATTCCAAGGCAGCACCTTCACAGGAAGAGATGAGAGTTCCCGGTTTTTAAGTCTTAAGTATTCTTTTTATTCTGCTTGGCTTTTCCCCCCTGTTTGATCATAACTCAATGTCCTTCCCCAAGTTTCCCTAGAAGTTAAATTTTTCAGGCAGGTTCCTCAGCTCTTCCCTCATTTTGTCCCACCTGTGAGAAAGAAAAACCAACACATTCGGAAATGCATTTTTCTAAAATCCAGAGGGGTAGGGAGAGGAGGTGTTTTTGTGTTTCCCATGTCACCCCATGCAGCTGGGGGCATTTATGCCAGTCTCAGAGGTGGGTCAAGGCTGGTCACCACTTTGGGGCATGTCTGCTCGTTTAGATCTATCCACTGTCCTCAAGGTTGAGCCTTCGATTTCCCCAGTGGGGCTGATGGTGCAAAAGGTTCCAACTTCCACCCCCTTGTAAAATTGCTTTGGCTCTCTCAAAGCAAGCGAGAAAGAAAGGAAGGACGGAGAAGCCCTCTCCTCAGCTGACAGCTCCCAGACGGGGGTGCGGGAGCCAGGCAGCAGTGTGGCAAAACCAGGTGGAAGATAGTGGCTTTGGGATGCCCACGTACCTGGTGGCTTTGGGCCCAGCGAAGACAAGCAGCCTCCTCTGACCAATTTTCCCTCTAATTTTTTCCATCCGTGTGTGGAATGAATTTTGTTAGGTGCGCCAAGGCATGTATGGATGAGCACCAGCCATAGAAACACACGCTGCTGGCTCTGGGCACTTGCTAATCATCTGGGCAGCACCTGAATCTCTCCTGGGTGGCTGCCCAAGTGGGCAGCTTACAGGGAACACTGGCTCTGATCTCTCTCTTAAAGGTATCTGACGCGCAGAGGAGGCAGAAAAGGCCCTGGCTTGTGGAAGCTGGCTACCTGCCAAGAGGGTGAGGGAAAGAAGGTGGAGCTGATAGGAACACAGCGATGCGGGGGAGGAAGGAGAGACGAAGGTACTCCGGGTACGAGGCAGAGAAGGGAAAGAGCCTGATGTAACAGCAAGCCGGAAGACGAGGAGACGAGATAGGATGGAGAGGTTCCAGGGAGACACACTGTCGGTTGGCTCGGATCACTAAGCGCCTCAGCGCTAGGGAAATGCTGTAACGTCCCCATCGGTACAGCTCTGGCCGTCTTAGCCTCACTGGCCTAGGCGAAGCCATGCATCTTCTGGCTACTCTGCACAGCCTGCATCATTGGTTACATCAGGGGGGCTACGTTTGGGCTGGAGAACTGGTACAACATTTTCTACAGGCTGTCTCCCTTCTCTAGTCCGGCACATTCGGGATCAGATCGGCGCTGAACTGGAGAATTATCTAAACCACGGGAGGTCGATATTGTCTGGCCGTGTTACCAACACTGCCACGGCTTGCTGGGCTCAGAGAAAATGTTTAAGGGTTCATTAGGGCTAAATAATGGCACAGAACACAAAGCCAGGACTGGGGGCTGCAAACAAACTGTACGGGGCCGCAGAAAACTTGGCCACACTTATGATAACCGGACAGGCGGTTCACTAACATCGTGCCGGACCACAGATGATGCTGGAGCAGAAAGTGCCAGACTATGGGGCTTCAACTTCTAATGTACATGCTCCATCAGAGGCTATTCCGGGTCAAAGATCAAACTGACCAAGGCACAGAGATGAGGCGGTCAGAGCACAATCCAAAGTGAAGGTGCCCAATGCTTTAAAAAAAAAAAAATCAATGTAGAGAAATACAAGGCAGCCCGGTGCAGCCTGTGGTATAATCACGTGCACAGCCATGTGTCAGTTTTCAGACTTTAAAATAAATGTTAAGAGCTGCTTCAACACTTCCACGGCTGCTATTCCGGGCCTGGCGTTTGGATTCTGGGCATGCGGCGCTAATTGACAGATCGGGTTTGTGATCCAAGAAAGAAGGGAGTGTTGTCACTTTGTGAAGATGTGGGCTCTTCTCGCTTCTCTGCCATGTGACCATTGTCACTTTGCCGGCTTCTCCTCGCCGAACCCTCCTGCCCTTGGTTTGTCTCTTCACTCCTACCCTCCCCGAGGGCTTTTCCGGCGACTTCTTTGTTCAGGGCCACGGGGACTCACCCAAAGGGAAGTTATTCCACCGAGCGGGATGTTGGCTGGGCCATTTTTGGAAATCACAGTCTTCATTTTGTGCCAATGACTGCTTTGGACTTGAAGCTACCCCCGACAATGCTGTGAAGTCTGTTACTTTGAGGCATCCTGGCTGTATGCCAAAACTGAAGTTTCCCCCCAAAAGAATCAGGGCTATTTTCTCAAGCACTTGGACAGACAGATTTTTGTAACTTCTACTTTGCTTCCTGGATACAAGAGCAGGCCACACAGACCAATTGAGGGAAGAGTATTCATCTGAAGAAGCAGTCATTATGATCAAAAGCACAGCGCAGTCCAAAGGACCTTGAAAGTATCTTTTTAAAGAACCAGAAAGCCAAGAGACTGAAAAACTCTGCCTTCCACACACATCCAAGGATTACGGCGTGACTGCTGGAGGTGAAGACTACACAATTACTGAAGTTCCACACAGTGAACGTGAGGAAGAGTGACCAGGTTAATTCTAAACTGGGGCAAGGTAACATTTGACATTAACAAGGAAAAGTTATTTACTTATTCCAACAATATAAGAACTAGGGGGCACCAAATGAAATTAATAGGCAGCAGGTTTAAAACAAACACAATGAAGTTTTTCTTCACTCCGCGCAGTGTCAACCTGTGGAACTCCTTGCCAGAAGATGTGGTGAAGTCTAGGACTTTAACAGGGTTCAAAAAAGAGCTAGATAGATTCAGGGAGGTGAGGTATTCATCAGGATGCATGGGAACGGTGTTCCTAGCCTTTGTTTGTCTGGAAATGGATGATGGGGAGGGATCTCATGAGGATTACCTGTTGTGTTCACTGCCTCTGGAGCATCCAGCATTGGCCACTGTCGGCAGACAGGACACTGGGCTGGATGGACCTTTGGTCTGACCCAGTCTGGATCCTCTCGTGTTCTTGAGACTTCAGGTTTGCTTTGAGCGATGAGACAAAAGAGAAAAGCTAAAGCTTAGCAAGAACATGGCAGACATTGCAACACCACTTAGCGGGGCTACATGTGTGGATTGGTGTTGTAATAATCCATGTGAGTTCACCTTGGTTTCCTTTGGATTTTGAACAAATGGAACATCTTCAGATCAAGGCAATTCATCTGGTTTCACTCACGGTGCAAAATTATTTCTCTCCACGGATGCTGAGGAATAGCTCACTGGCCCACGTTTGCTCAAGAACGAGCACAGGGCCACGCAAAAGCAAGGGGAATTTTACCACCAACGATTGTATGTGTCTGGCCTGAGTTTCAGATTTGTAACGGCACAGGCAGCCAGAAGAGATGGGTAGCACCTCGTTATGAAGATTTCGCACCATTCGGCACAGGAGGCTTGCAACAGAGAAACAAACGCAGCCAACGCAATTGAAGGATCGACTCGGGGCCAGGAGTGCAAAGCACACCATTTGGATCCAGATTTCAGACATCCCAAAGCTTCAGGGGTATTCAGACCCAGGATGCTGGATTGCCCCGTTCTGCAGGTGCAAAACATGGTCAAGAGCCAGATCTAGATACTCTCGAAGTCTGAGACTTTTCAGATCCAGGGGTTAGTATCGGGAGTGCCTCACTGAAGGTGACGACATGCCTGGCCTGCCTATGCTTTAGAGCCAGCACACAGCAGGGTAGCTACCTTTGACTTCTCTGACCTGCACTGAACCAGAGAATTATCCAAACCACGGGAGTCGATATTGTCTAGCAGCATCACCAACACTTCCACTGCTTCCTGGGCTCTGTGAAGACAGTGAGAGGTCAATTAGAGCTAAACAACAGCCCAGATCACAGAGCCGGGGCAGGTTGAAGCAAATATACATGACACTTCCTTAAGAGATCCTCCCACGCCATACGGTGTTTGGTTTGCCAGCCATAGAACCCTAGGGCTGGAAGAGACCTCAGGAGGTCCTGGAGTCCAACCCCCTGCCCAAAGCAGCACCCCAACTAAGTCAGCCCAGCCAGGGCTGTGTCAGGCCAGGACTTCAAAACTCCCAAGGATGGAGATTCCCCCCCCCC
>JANRFK010000875.1:34464861-34502424 GCA_030068395.1 Apalone spinifera
GTGAAGTGAAGCCAAACCCAACACAACCAAAGAGGAGGCATCTTGTGCCCTGCTGCGGCTTCTCCCATCCCTGCCTTTGAAACAAACTTTACACATCTCGTTGCTATTTCCTCCGGAAGGAATGTTGTGAATGTCAGTTTACAGAACAATTTTATTTCGCGTGGAAGGAGCAGGACAGGTTTCCAAGCCCGGATTTTTTTTAAATTAACCATTCAAATCAAGCCACTCGTATTCTTCTACATTCTTCAAAATGGAAAGGGGCCCCTTTAAAACCTGAACAACATTTACATTTTCCAGTCCCACTCCTGCACCAGATCGTTCAGCAAAATTGCTAATTAAAAATGGCTGCTCTGATGACAGACTAGATGAATAGTTTCTGAAGAGCAGCCAATGTAACAACTGCTCCTCTAGCCATGATGAAAGCTAATAATGTAGAAAATTCTGCCAATTCTTTTAATTCATGAATATTTAAGCCTGTGAAAAATCTGTCAGATTTTATAGCATTTCTCTGGTGATTTTCTGTTGAAGTACATTTATGGGCAAGTGCCAGTTGCTAAAGAAACTTCAGGGGAATACAGAGACTTTTTTATTAGAACTGGGCTCACTAGAGTCTCTCGCTTGTCCCTTCGGCTCTTTAATTATTGCCAAGGCTCCAAGTGTAAGGTGCCCTGTTTGCTCAAGACCAGGGCTTCGGGCCGGCTGCTTGTGGCCCAATCAGCACACAGCTGCGGCCCGTGTGGCAGCCTCAAGTGGGAGTTATACGATGGGGACGCAGCGCACACCACAGAGCTCAGCACCCGCCCCCGTGGAGGTAAACAGAACCACTGGCTTAGACAGACGGGATATTCATCTCGGCAGGACGCTTTGCTGCCCGCGTTAATTGCATTTCCTATGTCCAGGGCAGAGTTCTCCATTGCCTACGGCAAGGTAAGCTGGCCCTCTGCCTATAGAGGTGGGTGAAACTGCTGGAAAACAAGAACATGAATTCCCAAACCCAACACCCACTCACATGTTAAGAGCCTTTGCCTGCAGGGAAATATTCATAGGTGGTGGGTGAAGGTAGGGCTGGGAAAGGCATGCCTCCAGCCCCCTCCTTCTGCTGGGGCCCCACCCCCAACCCCAACCCCACCCCTTCTGCTGGGGCCCACTCCCATGGGAGCCAAGTTGCCTCCCCTCCCCACTACCACCATGGAGAGAGGAGCAGGCGGGCGCGTGGCCCCAACGCACAGGGAGGGAGGAGGACATGTGGCCCCAGCCTCCCTGGATGCAAGCGTGGGGTTGGAACAGGAGCTGGGGGCAGCAATACTCCACCCCTAAACCGTCTACATTCTGGGGGCGGAGTGTGGGCGGGGCCAGACTGGCGGTTGGGGAAGGCAACGCCTTCCCCTGCCTCGCATACCCCCCGCCCATGGATAGATTAAAAACAGCACAGCAGGATTGATTTTCGTAAGTTGTTTGCAAGAAAGGAAAGAAGCCACAGCCGAGTCACCTAGGAACGTGTTTTCTCTAGAAAGAATCTTACTTCTTTGTGCAGCAGGGTTGTAGCTGCACTGGTCCCAGGGTATAAGAAGGACAAAGGCGAGGAAATATCTTTCATTGGGTGTAGGTGAGAAAGACGAGCTTCCCCAGAGCTTTAAGGACTCAAAGGTTTGTCTCTCGCACCAACAGAAGTTGGTCCAATAAAAGAGATTAGTTCTTTTTATAGGAACATGGATTCCTGGTTTTGTTATGCTTCAGTTCTTCTCCAAAGAAAGCTGGCGCGAGCGAGCTGGCAGGATCGCTCGCTAACTAATGCTTTCAGCTGTTCTACACTGCGCCTCGTGGCCCGGTTTCAATCATGACTACAGCTGGTCACGTCCTCCCCAAGAAGGAGGGGGTTAACTTCCCACACTCGGCAAGGAGACGAGGTCAATGCCCGCCTTTCCAAACCAGAGCCAGATCCAAAATCAACATGTCTTTTGTGTTCTCCTTATTTACATTGTATAATTATACCAAACAGTCACTGGCAATGGGGAGCGCCAGGAGGCAATCGCTGAGGATCTCAAAGAGGAGTTGGCACTTGCTCCGAGGAGTAATAGAGAGCTCTGATTCCAGTTGGCTCTGACAAGCCTAAAAAATGAGAGATTTTCAGGAGTGGTTTGTTGGCAGAGAGTTAACAGCGTATAGTTCACCGGCTCTTTCCTTAGAGTGGGCTGCGTTCTCCTAAGAAGCCAGCTGACTCATTATACAGTTGCGTCTTTTTTTTTTTTTTTAAATATGTCTAGTAAAAACTCAACCAACTTCCATTTGTAATAAATACATACATAAGGCCTGGTCACTTCCAGAAACAACTTTGGTCCTAGGTTCTAAAAAGTCAAACCCAGGGGCTTTGGGGGGGTAAAATTTCCAATATGTTTCATTTCTACAATTGTCAAAAGTTCAGATTTTTTTTTCAATCCCATCTTATTCTATATGAATGAGCTAAAGCAAGCACCAAAAAGCCTTGTAAAAAAAATCCAATGGCTCCCCCACTCCCATCAAAAACTGTATGGACATTTTCCAAACATCAACACAGTTCAGCCAGTCCTAGTCATTCCCCCTTAACACTTGTGGATAACATCAGTAGCCTAGGAGACACGAAGAACTAATAAGGAAAGAGCAGTGTCTAGCAAGGGGGAGTGTCAAAGAACGTGGCTCTTGGGTTGATTATCATCCTGACATGCAGAGCCGATCTATATGCATGGAGGTTGGAAATCTCATGAATAGGCCAGCTCCCAGATGATTCCTAGCTCCGCATGGTTTTGCCCTGTACAGAAAAGACCAGGGGCTCTGATGGGCACATTCATCACTTCTGCTTCCAACCCTAAGGAGCAAGGGCTGAGGGAATATCACATTTAGACCAAAAAATAATCAACCAGATTTCTTAGAACTTTCTTGGGTGGAGTTTCACTGTTTCAAGTGCATGTTCTTTCCATGGCCTGAGCTCTAGCAATTGTGAACGCTGAAAATCTAAACCAAACGGAGACTCCTTGCTCCCAACTCAAGAAACTGTAGGGAAGAGGAGCATAGTTCTTGCTCAGAGGCAGAATAGAAAAGGAGGGGGAAGGGACATGGGGACCAGCCTGACAAACTGAGCTGGGGAGGAAGGAAGACCCACTCAAACTTTTCATCTAGTTTTAAAATATTCCAACCCAGGAAATGTTTGAACAACATGAAAAGTGACTTGAAATCAGGGAAATCCCAACAAAACTCGAGAGATCCCAAAGTAAGGCTGAAAATCATAGAATCATAGAACACCAGAAGTGGAAGGGGTGTCGAGAGGTCATCAAGTCCAGTCCCCTGCCCTCACAGCCAGACCAAGCAATGTCTAGACCATCCCTACAGGTGTCTGTCCAACCTGCTCTTAAATATCTCCAGTGATGGAGATTCCACAACCTCCCTAGGCAACTTATTCCAGTGTGTAAACACCATGACAAGTAGGAAGTTTTTCCTAATGTCCAACTTCAACCTCCCTTGCTGCAGTTTAAGCCCATTGCTCCTTGTCCTGTCCTCAGAGGCCAAGGAGAATAATTTTTCTCTCTCCTACTTGTAACACCCTTTTAGATACCTGAAAACCACTATCATGCTCCCCCTCCCCCAGTCTTCTCTTTTCTAAACTGAATAAGCCCAATTCCTTCAGCCTTCCCTCACAGCTCATGTTTTCTAGACCTTGAAACAGTCTTGTTGCTCTTGTCTGGACCTTCTCCAATTTCTAAGAACATAAGAACGGTCGTACTGGGTCAGACCAAAGGTCCATCTAGCCTTTAGATGGTCCATCTAGGGACACCATTTCTATCCCCTGGCTAATAGCCTTTTATGGACCTACCCTCCATGAAATTATCTAGCTTCTCTTTAAACTCTGTTATAGTCCTAGCCTTCACAGCCTCCTCTTTCCTGAAATGTGGTGCCCAGAACGGGACACAATACTTCAACTGAGGCCTAACCAGCGCAGAGCAGAGCGGAAGAACGACTTCTCGTGTCTTGCTCACAGCACTCCTGTGAATGCCACCCAGAATCAGGTTTGCTTTCCAGTTGAACACCCCAACCTTCCTGTACCTTGTGATACCAGAGAGAAACCTCGAGGCGGATTCACATGCATGAGCATTCAGCCTGAACTGTGGATTGCCTTTGTTTTGCTGCCTTAAGTGAGCAAGGTTTTAAATGTTACATAAATGGAGCCGTGTCATTAGGATTTGGAGGCTGGCTACTTGTTTCACAGTTGGGAATGGCTCCTCTAAAGCTCTTAGCATGGATGACGTCTGTCTAACTCCAGCGTACTTCCAGGAAGAACACGAGAGCCCAGAACGTGTTCATGAGCTTGTGCTTGGACACTGATCTCACACCCAGATGTAAAACCTACTTGAACTCCCCCTTTGGTAAACCCACCCTACTAGTATGGTCTAGAGGGGCATGGCGACAGGTACTCTGGAGTATTATTAGCCACTTTGGGGGCAAGCCTCCCCAATCAGAGCTGCTTTTGTTGGGTTTGAAAGAGTCACGGGGTGGGTGTGCCCGGCCCCCTCTGAGACAGGTTGTTGGGCCTTTCAGGCCTCTCAAAGTGTGTACACCCCGCAAACATCTCAGTCCCTGGGGCTTCTCACTACACCCCTTCTCCGACACAACAGCCCAGCCTAGCGGCCGCAGTCAATAACACCCCCCCTTCTGAAAGAGTAGCGAGGCCCAGCAGAGTCAATAATTGCCTCCTTCCCTCAGGGCAGTGAGGTCTAACAGCCAGAGTCAGTTCTCATTCCCTTCCCTTTGGGGAGTGAGGCCTAGCAGTCAAAGTCAATATCAATCCACCCAGTTTGCAGGGCAATAAGAACTAGTAGCCAACGTCTGCTCCCCACTCCCTTCTCTCAGGGCAGTGAGGCCTAGTGGTCTGAGTCCATAATCAACACTCCCTGATTTAGGGCAATAAGGCCCATCGGCCAGGGTCAGTAATCACAGCTGTAGCACCCCGCCTCCGGGGTTAATGGGGTAGGTAGGGGGACCCAGGCCCTCCCTCTCCACCAGGCCCCAGCCCAGGGCCCTGTCAGAGGTGAGCGTGTCCCACCACCAGCTCAGTGGGGAATCCACCCAAAACACGCCGAGCTCTTGGGGATCAAACACCCAGCCCTGGGCTACTTCCTACCCGACTCACGGCCGTCGGCTTCTTCTCCAGTTTCTTCCAGGCTGGGGGGGGTCTCTGGCCGCTCCCCACCAACTGGCCTCCTCAGTTCTGTCCCTCGGTAGCTTTTCCAGCAGAGCTCACGCAGCACCTTCTCCCCCACGGCGGTCAGCCCCGACTGAGCTGCTCCACTGGCTTTTATACCTGTGCTCCGGCTCTCAGAGCCAGGTAGCCCTGGTTTACTCATCCTGGCCCAGTGTGGGGTTGGTTCACTTATCACAGAAATTCTGCAGCCTGAACTCAGGCCACATTTGAACCCGGGGATTTAGGTATTTGGCCCGGGGGGCCGGCGTTCGCTCGAGGGAAGCAGCAACCGGGCAGGCCTGGACCCCGACCCAGCTGCTGTGCACAGGGTCCCAGCTAGGTCCAGAGCAGTCTTTGCAAGAAGAAGGGCAGACAGGCCAGGGGACAAATTACTTCAACCCATACCGCTGCTGGGTGTCCTTTGCAGCTGGGCTCCTGGCATGGATTTGGCCCTGTCTCTGGGGCCTCCAAGTTTGGTTTTGGCTTTAACGGGGGCTGGAAAAGCCCGCCCCGGTCAAGGAGTCCGGTCCCCTGCTGTTGGAAGCAACCCAATCACCCCCTCACCCTCACAGGCTGATCAAGCTCCACCTTAACCCTCGGCAGGTTGTTTGCTCCCACCCCTCGGAGGGTGGCTGCTCCAGAGCTCGCTCCCTGATGATCCAAACACTACTCATTTCTAGCCCCCAACTTTTCCTGGCCAGTTCAGCCCCATTTGCTCTTGTGCCAACGTTGTCCTTTCACTTAGAATCATCAACTCCTGGGGCGGGAAGAGACCTCGGGAGTCATCGAGTCCAGCCCCCTGCCCGAAGCAGGACCAACCCAACTCAACCATCCCAGCCAGGGCTGTGTCAAGCCGGGACTTAAACACCTCTAGGATGGAGATTCCACCCCCTCCCTCGGGAACCCATCCCCGTGCCTCACCACCCGCCTAGGAAAATAGTTTTTCCTAATCTCCAACCTAGACCTCCTCCCCCCCCCCGCAACTTGAGCCCATTGCTCCTCGTTCTGCCACTTGCCCCCACTGAGAACGGCCTCTCCCCAGCCTCTTTGGATTCCCCCCTGCAAGGAGTTGCAGGCTGCTCTCGAATCCCCCCTCGCTCTTCTCTCTCATGCTTTAATAGCCCCTCCGTGGTGTTTACTGCCCCGAGGTATTTCTTGGGAGCCATCGGACACGCACCCAGCCTCCCTTTTGCCAGGCTAAATGCACTGAGCTCTTTCACATATTCCCCAAGAGTGGCCCCGCCGTAGGGCTGAGTGTAACCGGGAGCAGACTCTCACCTCGGCAGAGACTGAACAGAAAGGCCGGGTGTCGTCCTCCCTTTGTCACAGTCCTTCAACCACTCACCGTGCCACTTCAGCGGACTAATAAGCACTTACAGCTTAATTACTCTGCTGCGCCTCAGCAGCATTCTCTGAATGATAAGGGGTCACTTTCACGGCCTGGCCCCCTCCCCCACGCTGATCTGGATGTCTACTCCGCTGAATAGTGATAGAGACGCAGCCGTGTTAGTCTGGTGTAGCTGAATCAAAAGACAGAACCGTGTAGCACTAACAAGATGGTTTATAGGTGAAGTGAGTCTCAAGCCGCACGGCTCCCAGCTCCAGTGGGGCCTGCAGCACCCCAGGCATGTCGCGGCTGGGGACCTGGCCCGCTGCTGGCGTTGTTCCCCCCAAGCGCCGCTGCTCTTGCGAGGGAATTATTTCTCATGGTGTGGCTGAGGTGACACCAGGGGAGAGCAATGGGCCGATCAGATCCACTGCTGCACACAGCGAAAACTCACTGCTCGGAACAAAGTCGACAAGTGCCGCCAGTTCGTAAATATTTAACGCCCACGTCAGCTGCTCTGAGGGAAACGCTGGACACAGCTAATGCACAGACAGCCTCCCCCATGCACACCTCCCCCATTTTTTCCTTCCTCTTCGCCGGGCAGTAATCCAACTGCTGAGATGGCTGTTTCACTTCCCCGCTGTCACCAGTTGTTTTTATCTTATCTGGACCACAGATGCCAGTCAGCAGCCCTCTGCGGTCTTTCCAGCTCAGTACTGACCTCAGTCAGCAGCCTCAAGAGGTCCCGTCACCCAGAAGACACGGTTACTCAACTTGCCTGTCAGCACTTTGAGAGGAACACACACACGCTCACTTGCTAGCTATGGGTAGAGAGCAGCCAGCTTGAAACGACATGAGGGAACATGGTGACTCAGGAGGCAAAGAGCCTCCGGACGACACTGGAGGTCAAACCCTGTTCGTATTCCCCGGACACGGGGATTCTCACGTGAGGCCTTTCCATTCCAGAGAGCAGGATTCGCTGGCCTGGCCTGCTCCAGGTCCGGTCCTGCAGACCCTCTCTGCTCACCGAGGAGCTAAGTGGCTGGCTTGAGCTCTGCCCGCCGACAAGGGGAGAGATTGTTCCAGAAACCGCCTCTCTCCTGCTGGGCAAAGGAGACTAGAGGCAGCTGCACTGTGCGGCAAGGCAGGGTGGGCCCAGCATGGCTTTGCATTGCTTTGGCTTCCACGCCGCTGAAAACACTCTCACTTGGGCCTCAAGCAACCTTGGGCCTTTCCAGCCGAACCTCAAGCTGCCTTTTAACTTGGGTACACTGGATAGTTTTGCTGCCAAAAACGGCCTTTTGGTAACACAAAACAGTGAGAACGTACACACTGCAATGCAACTTTTGTCAATGAAAAAAACGCCCAGTTTCGGTGACAAAAACACTTCCACTGCTGTGAGGGACTTTTGTCTTTTTCCCTCCCATTATTGTCGACAGAGAGCCTGTGTGGACTCTGCTGTTCATTTTGGCATGGGAGCTGGCCCAGTATACCACCATGCCTGCCCTGATGGCTCTGCTCAGTGTTTTGTGATCTCTGCTGCCCTGCAGGCGTGCACCTCCTCCCCTTTCAAAGCTCTGGGAGGGGCTCATTTGGGGAACAAACAAAGAGCAAATCATTGGACTGCTCCTGTTCTGCCCAGCTAGGAACACAGCTGCAAGCAGGCAGCTGCTGCAGGGGGAAGGCTGGAGAGGGCTGCTGTGCTGCTTTGACACTTCTCAGCACGGAGTGCTCCCAGAGCTATGAGGGAATCCCAAGAAGCGACAGGATCCGCTTGGCCTCCCCCCCACACTGCCCATGGGGTGCTTCCCCACAATGCTTTGCTCTAGCTGTCCACTGGGGAACTAGCCATGTGGCCATGAAATGTTGACAAGAGGCGGCAAAAAACCCAGTTTGAGCAGTTTTCATTTTTGGCAACTTGTCCATATCGACAGCACTTTGGTCCCCAAAACTTCAGAGTGTGGACACAGCCTTTGATATAGTCAGTCTTCTCCTCCTGACAGGCTCTCAAGGCACTGCCCTCTCCTACTTCTCCTCTCTCCCCCGACTGCCCTTTCTGGCGTCTCCTGGGAAGTCTTCTCCTCCTCCCCTCTCCTGGTCTCCATGGGCTTGCCAGGACTCTCCCCTTGGCTCTGCTCCTTGACCACCTCTTGCTAGAGAGCCCATCAGCTCACACAGCCTCAGCTATCATCTCTGTGCTCCCAACGCTCTCTCTGCACCAGCCCATTCCCATCCACCCCATCCCACAGCTCAGCTTGTCTCCAAACAACCCGTGGCATATCTTGGCACTGTCCTAGCGTGAACTCGGCTCAAGCCAAGCTCTTGACCTGCCCTCCCAAAGCTTTGCCATCACTCACCTCCACACCGCTCGGGTCTGCTCTCAGCACAGTATTTCTCCCTCCTCCTCCTCACCCCACACCCATCCAGGCCATTTCCAAACTGCTGCTGCTTCCTCCCCAGTGGCTCCAAAGGCCTGTTCTTTTCTCTCCATCCCTGCAGCCCAAACTCTCATTCCGGCCCCTGGCTTCTCCACTCCACCAAAGTGCTCAACCTCACCCACCTATTTGTGAGATGGTCACACTAAGTTGTGCCTTTCCACGCAGCCTGCTGTGCACAACATGACTTCCTAGAGCAAAGCCGCCAATGGTGCAGACAATATCTGCCGTAAGAGCCTCCAGATTCTGGAATTAATTCCTCCTTTGTTCCAGACTACCCTAGATCTCTGGATCGTCCGGGCCTGCTCCAAGGCCCACCTGTTTGGGGAGAGGGATTAGGGGGCGAGAGATTTACAGTGTGCTTGCTAACAAGGCTCCCAGAGGTACCTAGGAGGGAGGGAACATGCTGCCGGGATGGGGCTGGTTTTGCAGCAATTACAACACTATATTTGTAAATGAACGGGAAGGATTCTTGGAGCACAGGCTAAGCCACCACTTTGATGTGATGGCGACTGAACTCGCCTGGTGCATTTTATCGCTATACTGGCTCCGTTCGGTTCACCCGCTTTTGAAAAAAAAAACAAAAAACAAAAAACAAAAAACCCAGGGAGGCAGCACTCAGTCTAAGCCAATGCACGGGGCTGTTCATGTGTGATTATGAGCTGCAGCTTGGTAAAGAGTCTGTTGATTAGTCTTACACAACTCAAACTGCAAATGAGATCGCTGGCATGGCGTGCAGAGCCTTTGGAGGGGCATTTTTTATTATTGTCAATCAAAGACCAAACTGAATAAGAAGCCACCACAAGCACCATATGAGAATTTCCATACAAGCTGCTCTGGCAACAGAGTCCAAGAGAAGCCTTTCAGCACTCCATGTCTTACCCCTCCCAGAGACTTGCGAATTGCTGAACGGCACAGCTACCCATGGATGTGCTGGCAGAGCTGTAGCAGTGCTGGGCGACAAGACGGATCAAGTAAGATCTTTCACTGGACCAACATCAGTTGCCCCACAGAACGCTCTTCTTTAGGTCTGGGAAATGTACTCAGAGCATCCCCCCTTGGCAGGCCCGGCCTTCGGGCAAGGTAAGCGAGACGGTTGCCTTGGGCCCCGTGCATTCAGGGCCCCGCGCTGCCCAGCTCCCACCCCCGCCCACCCGGCCGCTCACTCGCTGCCCTGACTGGGAGCCACACGGCTCAGCCATGCTGCCTTGGGCCCCGTGAATTCTTTGGCCGGGCCTGTCCCTCAGTACGCAGGGGAACCGATTGTGAAGTGTAAGGAGTTAGCACACGTTGCAAGAGATCATTCAAGATGAAGTGGGCAACTAACACCTCTGCAGTCACTGGACAAAGAAGGGACAGTGGCTTCTAGATTGCTGCAGTGACCTTTTCATTCAGGGTATTCCTGAGTATAAAGAATTCCAGGTGAAAGTCACTAAAACGGAGCGTTAGTTGGGTTTTCCGCTGTTGAATGAAACAAGCTTTA
This sequence comes from Apalone spinifera, assembly GCA_030068395.1. Taxonomy (NCBI): domain Eukaryota; kingdom Metazoa; phylum Chordata; order Testudines; family Trionychidae; genus Apalone; species Apalone spinifera. The sequence continues at coordinate 34,475,316 of JANRFK010000875.1, forward strand.
GTTACAGAAATACAGGACAGTACTGCACACATGAAACCTTCAGACAAGTAAAATCAACAAGGAGTCGTGTGGCACCTTAGAGGCTAATAGATTTATTAAGGCATAAACTTTTGTGCGTAAAATCCACTTCAATAGGTGGAAGTTACAGGGGCAAGGTCGTGCGTACATTATATATCTTCCACTCCAATTCATCTGATGAAGTGGGTTTTAGCCACGAATTATGCCCTAATAAACCTTAGTCTCTAAGGTGCCACAAGACTCCTCGTTGGTTTTGCAGATACAGACTAACAGGGCGACCCCTCTGAGACTTCAGACAAGGGTCACGGAAGACCTGAGGACATCATGGGTGAGGTAATATCTCTACCAAATCAGCCTCTGTTGGTGTGAGACACGAGCTTTTGAGCCACACAGAATTCTTCTTTGGATCTGGGCCTGCCAAGCCTAACACTGAACCAGCTCCACTTTTCATTCAGGGTATTATTGAGCATAAAGAATTCCAGGTGAGAGTCACTAAAACGGAGCGTTAGTTGGGTTTTCCGCTGTTGAATGAAATAAGCTTTAGTTACAGAAGACTGAAGTAGATGGCGGGTAAGAGAAGAGGAAAAAGGAAGGATTAATCCATCAGGAACTGGCTTTATTTAACCTCTAAATTATTGGCTTTCGAGGGAGGATTTAAAATGACCTTATGTATAAACAACTGAAAACTGTCCATGGCAAGTGACTTTACAAAGGTAAGACTGAAAAAGGCCATTAGCGGGCATGAAATAGTTTTCTTCCCGAAATCACTGCACTGAAAATTTAAAAGGTGGGGGGGAAGGAGGAAGAGAACCATAAAATGGCTATAGAAAAAGGGTGACCAATTAAATATAATAAAAAGAATCCTTTCCAATGAGATTTTAATTTAACCTCGACATCAGGACCATATATTTCAGGAAATTAATCCCACAGCCTGCAATAAATCAGAAGCCTAATGCAACCCTTTATGATGCAGCAATGAACCATTAGCCTGGGTAACAGACCCTCTACAACTATTAATCCCATTAGTTAGAGATGTGCTGAGTTATCCATATATAATGCCACTCATCAGAGGCCAGGGCTGTCTGTCTGCCAGTAGCACCGGGTGTTTTAACTCACGGCGCAGCTTCTACGTGCAGCCGTAAATCCAGGGGCGTCCAAGCTCTGGCCGAAGGCTGCTACGCCTCTTGGATACGTCAGGCTGAGTGTCCCAGATCAGGTCATTTTCCATGGCATCCTTTTCGAGCCCTGAGAGGGCAATCGCCTCGCAATGACATGAGAAGTTCATGCCTCTGCCACGCAGGGACAGCAACGGGAAACCTCTTTCCACTGTCACTGCCTCTCCACCCAGGGCTCGAAGAATGAAATTGAGGGGCAGAGACTAGCCGCGAGTGGAAACGTCTGTTTTACAAGCAAGCTCTTGTTCCTTGAAGGAACAAAAACCCCAAAAGCCACATTCTTGAGTTTGGCCTGGCAGCAGAGACTGGAGTGAGTTTGGATAAGCCAAAGAGGAAATTAATCCCTCACACTTAAAGAGAACCAACGGAGAACTCAGGAACCAAGCCAAACTCTCCCACACTCTTCGACCTCTGAACGCTTGCAGCTTGGACGCCGGCCTCCTTCAGCTCTCTGCCGTCATTCCCCCGCTGCGGGGATTTGTTTTCACGCCAAGAAACAAAAATCGCCCCCTAGTTGGAGTTGAGCGCCTCACAGATCACTCAAGCTAAGCAGGGTCAGACCTGCACAGCCACTTGGACGAGAGACGCGGAAGGAAAAGCCTGTGATGCAATAGGTGGCGATGCGAACGGGGAAGGCCCTTGCTCTGAGCCATTGCTCAGTGGCACCTTTGTCCTCAGCTGCTGCTTTGAAAACCCACACACAAGACTTTCAAACGCCCCCCCCCTCCTTTCTACTGCCCCCACCCCGTCCCTCAAACACACCAAAGCAGGAGAGTAACCTAGGAAGCAGTGGCCCGATTTTGTTACCTTACCCTACAGGTTGGAGTTTTTGGAGCTACTTGCAGGTGCCCAGGTAAGGTTCCTTCTGCTCCAGCAAGCGGCTACTTCGAGCCTCTTGCTAAAGAGCAAACCCACGGGCTGCAGAGCAGTTCAGCTTGCAAGCGTCAGAGGGCTGGCTGGCCACGTTTGCCACATGGCGTTGCATAGATTAAAGCCACCAGAATGCGAGCCGCCCGTGTTTTCGAGGCCACGTATCCCTGCAAAGCTGTTGTTAAGCACGGGACCGCGTGGCGGACAAAAGGCTTTGTTTGGCGCACCAGCCCGCCGAAGGCAGTTGTGAGAAAGGACCAGTCCAATCAGCAGCACGAGTGGCGGAGGGAAGACTGGGACGCGGTTTTGCTGAGCGGTGCCAACTGACCCCAAGCACAGAACGCTTCTCTGGTAACCCGCTTTCCTGTGCGGCGCAAATTGAACAGCTCTTCCCGCTCCGGGGGGCTGCACGCCCAGGACTCTCCCGCTGCTCCGCTCACTTTCGAAATGGCGATTATGTCTCTCCAATACGGGCACCCCTTCAGAACAGACCTAGACCTTTTGGATAGCAGTGTATGGATGCAATGGGTCAGGGATCTGGCCCATCAAAACACAAACCCCTAAAAAATTCCAAGAAGTGTTTTGACCTTCCCCCCCGCCCCCGCCCCCCAAAAAAGACGCTGAGTCGCCATTTTTCATGAGGAATACAGCCTTATCGCTGGGGAGCCTCGTTCTCCTACTCTCCTCCCGTAGCCCATCTCTGCACCTCGCAATGCACCGTTGCCTCCCTCTGGTCGAACCCTGGCAGTGCATGATGGGAGTCAGAGTCACACGACCACTGGGTTGCTCGCCTTCACAGGGTTTGCGGCACTCCCGATGAACTCAGCGTTTGAGATCAGAGAGAGAGAGAAGTCGCTTCTTGTTGCAAGAGGGTTGCGATGGCACGTGGGGTGTTCCACTTTCTCACAAACCACAGAAACTCTCCCTGATTACAACAGCGCTGTTCCCAGATCTCTTGCTCGGCTCATGTTCAAACGGGCCATGCGGTTTCCTTGTGTAAAAAGAATTGCACCACCCACTAAAAGCAGCCTTGAGAGTGTTTAATTAAGGCAGAGCTGTGGAATAGCCCTGCCACTCCACATCCCAATGGGAGGTGTGTGAGTGACTCTGTCAGGTGATGTAAATCAGTGGGATTAAGATTTTGGGGAGGGTGGAAATCGGAGCCAAGAAGTGACTTCACCTTGCCGTCTAGCGTGCGTTGGCATTGGGGCGCGGGCTACACAAAGACACAACAACAAGCTGGGCCCGGGAAAGAGGAAGTAACTAGAAGAATGCCATTCCTACCGCCTCCTAGGGCTTTTCTCGCCCACCGCTCCGGGTGGCTGGCATCGTAGAACAGGCAGCATTACAGATCCCAGCGCAGAACCAAAAGCGAGTGCCTGGAAAGGAAGCAATGTGGTTAGACCACCCATTTGGGCCTCTCTCTAACCGCTAGGCCAGCCAGGAATTTTGCAGAACCGTTTGCCACAGTCTGACTTTGAGAGGCAGTGCTGCCCCAGGCAATAGCCTTTCCTCCACCAACTCCCTCCCACGCTACCGAGGGGGCAGTATTTGAGGAAGGCCTGTTCTGGCAGAGCCATCCGCTCAGGATCAGGATGCTTGGATGGGAAATAGCCGTGTAATTGCTTGCAAAACGCGTGCCAAGCCACCTGTTCGGGCCCGGGGTTTCCCATCCCAGCCTCCGCTGCGTTTTGCAGACCTTTACCGTCTCCCAGGAGTGATGGTCACGCGGAAGCACAGAGAAGGCCAGAAAGAAACTCCCTGCCCTCCCGGGGCTGATGCGATGTCAGAAGAGAGGCAGTTTATCTTGCAACTATGCTAAGTTATCCAACATTGCAATTGAAGCTGACAATTACATGGTAACCGACTTACACACAAAGAGACTCTGGATGCATTCCCAGAATACAGAAGCCTGACAGTATCCACCCAATTTGTTGTAACAACAAAAAAATACTGGAATATGTCCTTTCATTTGGCACAGTATTTTTTTTTAAAGTCTAGGTAGAGAAATGCAGCCTGCTATTTACAGGGCGTGTTGTGCCTCAAGAGATGACAAGCCAGGCATTTCACTGGAAAGCCAAACAAATGCAAATTGTAGCCTGCCACCCACAAAATTAAGCTACTTGGGAGAACGAAATTAGCAAGGGCCTCGCCTGCTCAGTTTCAACTGCTTCAAAGCCAAAGAGGCCTTACACCTGCCTCCTCCTGCACTCAGAGCAGGAACGGGAGCCTTGCATTAGGCAACCTGAAACATGCATTTATTCCTATCGCTGCCAGGGGGTTGTGGTGTGTCCTATGCAGAAGTGAGAGCAACAGAAATAGACGACAGCTGGTTTCAAAGGCTCAGAGGGAACTACCATTCAGACCAATACAAATCAGATGTAAGTGCAGGCTGAACGTCTCTAGTCTGGCACACACTGATTCGGCAACGTCCGAGGTCCGGCAGTTAACCGAATGGCTGCTTAGCATGGGTGTGGACAAGTTTCCCGTGGTCCCGTAAGTTTGTTTACAGCCCCCAGCCCTGGCTCTGTGCAGTTACATAGCTCTAATATACCCCTCAATTAATACATTAGTAACTAAATACATTTTACTGTGGCAGTGTCGATGATGCTGTAAGACAATATCGACCTCCCCTGTCCAGCAAATTCCCTGGTTCAGCACCGGTCAGGTCCCGAGGGTGCTGGACTAGAGGTTCAACCTGTACCAAGAAGTTGAGTATGTGGCACTTGACTCCTGACATGGAGCATCAAATACTGAATAAAGTAGGTGGTAAATGCATGATCGCCACCATTTAGAGATCCCCATGCAGCACACGTTCTAGAGATACCTAGAATCATCAAATCCTAGGGCTGGAGGAGACCTCAGGAGCCATCGCATCCAGCCCCCTGCCCAAAGCAGGACCAACCCGACTCAACCATCCCATCCAGGGCTGTGTCCAGCCGGGACTTAAACACCTCTAGGGATGGAGATTCCACCCCCTCCCTAGGGAACCCATCCCAGTGCTTCCCACCCGCCTAGGGAAAGAGTTTTTCCTAAACTTCAACCCAGACACCCCCCACTTGTCTAGGTTCTTCTATGGCAGCCCCTACTGGGCCATCTGAGTAAAATGGGGCGGCCCAGAGGCAGAGAGACTGACAGGCAGGGGATGTGCATCTGCCAACTCTTCAGCCGAACTCGCTCTATCAGAACCACTTCCTTAGTGGCAGCATGCCGCTGTGCTGGTCACATCAGCGTATCAGGATTTCTCTCTCCATTCCTGCAGCTAGCAGACCCCGCAGCGAGGGGGCGTCTCCCCTGAATCTCAGGTACCGCTCCGTTGATTCTTTCAGCTGCTGAGGAACAAAGATGCTCAACGCATCCACGGACATTTACAAAGCGGAGCCGAGTTAGGAGGCTCACGGCCTCCTTCACTCTGGCTCTTGCCTGGAAGAGTTCACAGTCAAATTCAGAGTCTAAAATTCAGACCCCTCCCCCCTTTTCAAAGAAGGCGCCTCTTGTTCTCATGCATTGTCCTGTAAGTCAATATGGAGCTCCCGTGGTCCGGCAAATTCTCTGGTTTGACACCGGTCAGGCCCCGATGGTGCCGGACTCGAGGTTTAACCTGTACCAAGAAATTGCATATGTGGCAATTGACTCCTGACAGAGCGTCAAATGCCGACTAAAGAGGGAGGTAAATGCATGATCGCCAACTGTACCGCATCTGGCCGTGCTGAGCGAAACCTTCAAAGGCCCTTTGATTTGTGAGGGGTATTAAACAGGCCCATGAAGAAACCGATGGGAATTGATCATTTATTGCACCAGCTCTTTCTGCGAGCTCGCCGCTGCTCCTCGGAGGACCGACAGTCGGCCGATTACAGTCCTCGGCGATCCAGACGGGGAACACCAGCTTCCCCTTGTGCGGCGCTGATCACTCACGCGGCGGCGTTCAGCTCCTCGCGTTTCCGTGCACCCAACTCTTTCTGGCCGCTGGGGAAAGGAGGGGTCGCAGATGAGCAGCACACTCATTCCCTGGGATTGTTTTTCTTGTGGCCGGCTCTCGGGGGAAATGAGTCAGCTTTCCAGAGCAGAAACCTCAAGCCATAGCCACATCTCGGAGCACACTTACCACTCTCACCATTCCCCGCAAACCACTTCCTCCCCCATTACCGGCAGGGGGTCAAGGCAAGGGGCAGGAATTCTGCCACTTGGGTGGGACGGCCCTTCTGGCTGCCTGCCGCTCACTCGTGCCCTTTGCCTCCTGCCACGTCACAGCCGGCAGTGCTGTAGGGAGCCCGTGGGCCAGTGGAGGCCTTCAAGGGGTAGTGAAGAAAACAAGGATGGCACCTGCATTGGGGAAACAGGATGGTTCGTATCCAAGAGCAGGCAACCCGCCGCCATGTGCCTCCCCCCGGGCTATGCACCCGGGAGCTGTTTTACCGAAGGCAATCGTTGTCCTTCGTTGCATTCCTAAGCCACGCCCTCTTTGGTTGGCCCCGCCCTTTCCTCCTCCTCCTGGCTGTGACCAAGTGGGGATTTTATGTTGCATGTGAGCTCTACTGTCCTCTAGTAACCCCATGTGCCTCAGTTTCCCTAGGCACTGTACTAATTCCTAGATGGCAATGAGAATTTCGGGGGTGACAGCCTCTTGCATGTACACACTGGCTGGTGCCCTTCGTAACCTGAGTCTGGGGAAGGGGAGTGGCCAGGTAATACCTTTCCCCAGGAAGCAGGACAAAAGCCAGAGGAGGGGCTTGGCCAGGGCGGGGGGGAGGGGGGCCTGCTGGCAGTGGGGCAGGCTGGTTTGGAGGCAGGGAGAGGGCCAGGGCCCCCTCTCCCAAAGACGGCTTGTACTGGCTGCTCCTTGTTTCTGTCTAGGAGCTGGGTCCCTTTTGGCTGCCAGTCACATGCGGGGCCTCTCCTGTGCTTTGTAACATGCTCCGCGGTGTCAAGGAGGGGCCGGGACGCCTGCAGCGTGTTCTCGGCCGGAATGGATGCAGCAAACCCGGGGGCACAGAGGCTCTGCCACGCCCGGCCCAGAGATGCTGGGGCACCGCTCTGGCCAGTGGAGCCCTCGGTCAGGTCTCATTCAGCCCAGGAAGCGGGAGCCGGCGGGAGGGAATCAGCCGCTGCCGAGGGGGCTGTGTGCGGCTGCCGGGCGGGCTCCTCGCCGACAAACGTCCGGGCCAGACGCCACCCGGGCCAAACCAACCAGGGGAAGTGAGAACAGCAAACAGGACATGGCTCAAGTTGAAACTGAACTTAGTGCAGCGGCTCAGACGCCCTGAGCAATTTCAGAGCTGCAGGCTTTTAATGCTCAGGCCCAGGCCTCGGGAGACGTGCTGGGAAACTAAAAGGGCCTCTTGGAGTTTCCAGGCAGAAGTCGTCACCATCGTCCCAGGGAGTCAAGCCGGCAGGAATTCTGGCTTGGCTGAGGCTCGGCGGCGGTGGGTAGGGCACTTTCCCTTCTCAGACATTCAGCGTTCCCCTTTCAGCCCTAGGGGAGCTCTGTGCCCAACGCCGAAATGCACGAACACAAGGATTTTTCCACGGTGGCTGCCAACGTTCCCGTTCGGGCTGGGCGTGTTTGAAACAGCAGCCCAACCACGGCGGATGCAGCTCCTTTCTGAAGCACGCCAGCCCGTGCCCTGCGGGGGGCCTTCTCGACCGACACTGGAGAGCACTTCCGCCCCTGGAGCTGTAGCATGTGGGGGACACGCCGTGGCCCTGTCAGTTAAGCGGCTATTGTGCTGCTCTACCATGTGGGCCAGACGCGCCCCAGCGTGGCCAAGAAGCCCGCGTCGCCGCAGACCCCCGGCGCCTCTGCAGAAGAAGCGACGCGTGTTCAGGCACCTAAATGTAGGCACCAAATTTTAAAATTTGGCCCATTTCCCTCAAGCCAAGGCCAGTTCTGCCCAGCCCCAAAAGCACTTGGCAAAGGCATTCCAACGGGCACCCTCTTAAAGGCTCACATGGATCGTGCGAGACCAAAAAGAACCAAGTTCAGCATCCAGGTCCTAGGTTGAGTTTGCAGGGCTGGCAGTGCTGAGACAAAGTCTTTTGTTTGTAAACCGAGCAATTGCAATCCAGAAGTCAGAGGCAACACAGAACCCCCTCCTGTCACTCTTATAAGGTTCCCTTTCAGAGCAGAGGTGGGCAGTCCGGTCGGACCTCACTTTCTCCAGTCTGGCAGATATGGAAATCACAGACATTTTAGGCTCTAACCTGTGTGGGAGATCAGTCCATGCATGGAGATGAGACTGAATTGGCTGCAGCCCCAAAGAGGGACACAAAGAAAAGGATGTGTGGAGAAAGTGAATAAGGAAAACTTGTTTGCATGTTCCCATCACACAAGAACTAAGGGGCACTAAATGAAATTAATCAGGAACAGGTTTACAAACAAACAAAAGGAAGTTTTTTCTTCATGCAGCGCAGTGTCAACCTGTGGAACTCCTCGCCAGAGGATGTGGTGAAGACCAGGACTAACAGGGTTCCAAAAAGAGCTAGATAGATTCATAGAGGATAGGTTCATCAATGGTGTCCCTGGCCTCTGTTTGTCAGAAGCTGGGAATGGGCAACAGGGAAGGGATCACGTGATGATTTCCTGTTCTGTTCACTTCCTCTGGGGCACCTGGCATTGGCCACTGTGGGCAGACAGGATGCTGCGCTAGATGGACCTTGGGTCTGACCCAGTCTGGCTGTTTTTATGCTTTTACAATGCAGCGCGGAAATGCTGAAACGAAACTCTCTTTCAAGAACATACATCCTCCACCAATACCCCAAGGCAGGTGCGTTCTTTCCAGAACTGATTGAACAGCAAAAAATGACTCCAGTTTATGAAAAGATAAGAACCAAGATGGGGAAGGGGGCAGGAGCTCATTGCTCGCCTAGCGACTCAACTGAAAACAGAAGGACACAAGCTAAAAGTGTTGAAATCAAAAGTTTAAAAAATGATGTAGGGAAGTCATTTCATTTTCCACTTGGTTAGTAAAATCCTGTACAGTAAACACCAGCTTACAGCAGGACTCATTTCTTTTTTCAGTAGGCTGGCGTGAGTGCCCACGTACATTTACCAAGACTTGTGCCAGTTTAAGCAGCTGCTTGCTGAGTGTGTGAAATTACTCAACAGAAACTAGCTTTCCCCCTGTGTGTCTGAGCCAATGAACCTTGGTTTGGTTTCAGAGGTGACCACTTCCTCTGTTTGGCCCTCTCAATTCCCACAGCTGGGGAGACGCTGGGGGGAGCTTGTGGCCCCCGAGGTGGCGCATGCGTTCTAGTCAGTGCTCAAAGTGCTCCACCCCAGAACAGGCTGCCCAACAGTGACTAGGCTGCTTTCCTCCCTCCCAAGCACTCCCAAGCGGGGTAACCAGGCTGCTAAAGTAAACAGGCTTTGTGGCCACAGCATGTGGCCGGGTGGTGGGCGGCAGCCACTTCTCCCTCTCAGCACGAAAGAAGAAACGGAACCTGCGACTCTTGCAAAACCCTTTTCGGTGCGGCTCGGTCCACCCTCCCACGTGGGTGCCAAGCGTGTGAATTCCCCTGGCTGGCCAGACCTGCCAGAATCCAGCTGGTTTCCATTCCAGCCACCGAGGACTGACCACAGCGATGTGCTTCTCATGAAAATGGGTGGACGCATTTGCTTTTCAAAACCCCAAACCCAAGCAGCCACCCTGGCCTGTCTGAAAGTTCAACCCACTGGGTCTCATTTGCCTACCAGGCTGCACAGGGCGCGGTGCGGGAACTCCCCAGCGTTCACCAAGTGACTCTCCAGCTCTGAGTAGATTGACTGCAGCCACAAAATCCATTTGCCTCTGACTATGAAACCACAGTGGGGGGGTGGGAGGGAGCGAGCAGGGGGAGTTTGCTTTCAGCACGTGTCCTGCCACCTGCCTCTTGCTTTCCTGTTCTCGGACGAGTTTGCACGGGCAGGCCCTTGGTGCTTGGAGCGGGCTCCAGAGGGCAGGGAAACGGAGCCGCTTTTGGAGAGGTCGACCACACCTCCCAGGAGGGCCTGGCCCTTCGTGCCCCCCTGCAGCAGAATCGGGATGGCCACCCTCCCGCCGGCTCCACTGAGGAGCAAGGAAACAAACTCGGCTTCGTGCATAAGCAAAATGTCAGCAGATGGGGCCCAGTGGCCAGAGCAGATGCCAGGAGCTGCAGTGACCTGCATGGAGATGCCTCAGCCCCGTTCCCCTCTCTTGGCACCTCCGGTTCTCCCCCAGCCAGCCCACGGGCTAAGGTGTCCGCAGGAATGGGCCAGGTCCTGTAATTTCATTCTCCCAGGCCCTTCCGCCCACCCCGGTGCCAGGGTTTACAATGGAGCGCGCTGGGCGGGAAAGATCCAACCCAGATACCACAGAAGAAGGCCGCTGCAGAGCTAGATTTCAGCCAAGCAGGCGACGGGCCCTTTCCTGAGGAGACCCCCGCTGCCTGAGACACACTCGGCCCCACAGAGAAAACCGAGCGCACGTTGCACTGGGGTGAAACCGGCTGGTTTGGCGGCGTGTGGCCGGCCCGGGGCAGGAGCGAGGCACGGTCAGCCTCTGGCACCTGCCCACCATTTTGCGAGAGAGGCAGCATGGGACCCAGCTGCAGCGCTTGCCAGGTGCTGGTGTGAAATGAAACCATCAAGGGCTAGAAACAAATTAAAGCAGCCACAAGCGGGTGAGGGAAACGATGAGTAAGAGGCGGCTGTGGTGAGCCTGCAGCTGCCACACGGGGTGCTGTGATCCTGTCAGATACCGCCGGCTTCAGCAGGGTTGGGTGGGGTCGGCGCCTGGCTGGAAGGCCCAGGAGGACGCGCCCTTCCCGCCGAGCCCGCCTGGTGCTGGCCAAGGGGCTCGCCGCTGCCCGGGAGCGGATGCCCAGACAGAGCCCGGCTGCTGGACGTTATTGAAGGCGCCATGGGACTTTTCTGCTTCGGCTGCCAGAGCCAGGGTGCTAAGCTCGGGGCCCTAGGTGCTCTCTGCCTTCAGCCCTGACACCCTGCCTGCCGCCCTCACCGCTCAGTGCACATCACATCCTTCACCACTTCCCCCTGACACTCTGCACGCTGGGCCGTGCAAGAGCAAACTGCTCCCGAGCTGCACCGCGGCTCTGGGTGGCCCTGCCTGCACGGGGGGGGAGTTTGAAAAGCACTCGGGGAGCCCAGAGGTGCCACCGGGTCATAGCGACTTAGGAGACAAACCCCACATGGGCACCACCTGGGTGGGCAAGCAGGAGTCCCCCCGAGGAGGCTGGGTGGGAATTTGCTGTGTCCCCCCCCAGACTGGAGTCAACCAAAAGGCAGCCAGCTATTTGGCAAAGCAATTGCTTGTGTGCATGGAAAGCACGAGGCCAGGGGACGCTGGGCTGTCTGACCTAGCAGAATTACAGTCAAGTTCTACACCATGCACGTACTCAGGGCTCTTGCCACTTCCATTAGAGTCCAGATTGCCTGGTGGATGTAAGGAAGTGCACTTGCATCTACAAGGATCAAGCCCCACCCCGCGATATAAATCCTTCGGGAGCAGCCTCCTTCCCTGACCCAGTTCTATTTTCTGATCCTAGACCATTCCTCTACACTCCCACCCAGCCCACTGCTAGCCTGAGCTGAGAAAGTCCCCCTCACTACTCAGAGTTGTGCCAACGAAGTGGTCAATAGACAAACTCGATTAATCCCAAATATTCAGAGCTATTATTACAGGTCGAACCCCTCTAGTCCAGCACCCTTGGGACCTGGCCGGTGCTGAACCAGAGAATTTGCCGAACCACAGGAGGTCAATATTGTCTAGCAGCAGCATCAACACTTCTCCTGCTTGCTGGGCTGTTAGAAGATATTTACAGGTAAATTAGAGCAAAACAACAGCACAGAACCCCAAGAGCCAGGACTGGGGACTGTAACAAACTTGGGGGGACTGCGGGAAACTTGGCCGCATAACTGGCATAACGAACATCATGCCGGACCATGGATGTTGCCGGACTAGAAAGGTTCAACCCGTGTGACATGTATCTGCTGGGCTGCAAAAGGAGAAAATCCCAAATCAAGTCTGCTTTGATCAGTGGGATATGGAGTCACATGCTCCAGACCACCCTCCAATGCAAACAAAGCGACCTGCATGTGGGGGGGGGGAGGGGAGATGCACATGCCATGCAATTGCAAGGAGTGAGAAAGTTTCTGTTCTATTGGTTTAAACAGGGAATCGCTCAGTCACTTTCAGTGGAGTCATCCCAGTTTAAAAAGTCATGATCCACCCCGCACCCCTACGTTAAGACCCGACAGCTTCTAATCATCCCCGTCACCAGACACCACAATTATACTCAAAGAATGAGTGCAAGGAACTGCAGAGCATTTATAGAGGAGAATGTTGAATATGAAGCAAAAATTGTACTCATGGGCTTTGGCTGGTTTCCAACTGTCTCTTACTGTAGCATCAACTCACTTGGAGAAAATGTATCTTCCCATCCAAAGCTCCAATCCAAAAAGCACATATGTCACTTTTCCCCCAGTCGCCCTAAGTACAAAATGACTTTCATGAATGACAAATTCCTGGCGGAGGACAGAGCAAGTTGATGACGCCGTGCTGGTAACAGAAATACTCCGAGTCCTTTCAAAACGTGTCAGTATCAAGACAACATACCCAAAAGAGTCATACTAACGAAACAGATGCTAACGTCTTCCTTCATTCCAGACAACTCCTCCCAGCCCGCTCCCGGGATCGCTCCGGTGTTCTTTGCATACATGCCCACCCAGGTCAGAGCGGGGAGAATTCTGCCCTAAACTAAGGTTATGTCTTGCAATGGCCATTGTTTGGACTAGCGTCAGAGCATTGGCTGGAGATCATGAACTGTGCCATGTGCAGGGGTGGCCCGTGAGGCTAGGCAAACTAGGCAGTTGCCTAGGGCGCCGCCGGCCCGGGCGCCTGATGATGATGTCACAGCCACTGACGGCCCTGCAGGCGGGGGCGCCGATCGCGCCTTCTGCTTGGGGCGCCAGCTGCCGCCTTCTGCCTGGGGCGCCAGCTGCCGCAGCCGGCCTCGGGCCACTCCTGGCCACGTGAGCAGTGGAAAAAGCTCATTGGCTCAGCTACACCCTGGGCTTCCCCACAACTCAGCACGGACTCAGCACCACGCTGGGAAGCTGGTGGTGGCAAGGTCCGGGTGTGCCACCCCCGCTGGCTCGAAGCATGTCTACACGGCAGAGGTGTTAAAACCCCAGGGGCTGTCAGACTCGTGCTACGACCTTTGCAACCGGAGGCACTAGGCCTCATGTAGACAAGACCAGGTAACGCACTTGGAAGAATCCAGGTCTGCATAGCATGGGGTGCCTGGTAGTGCCACAATGCCATTGGGAGGCCATGGAGAGCCACATCTCCTCTGGCCCCAAGCAGAGGGGGCTGCGGTTGTCCTCTCTCCCTGGGCTAGTCTCCATCCTGAACCCTCCTCACCAGAGCAACGATTGAAGTGAAGAAAAACAAAACGTATTTGAGTTAAGGACCCGAGCAACACCGGGATAATCTAGAAACATTATCAAATAACGTGATCTTGCAATGCAGGCGAGTCACTAGGAGCGGGTCTGGAGCCAAACGCATTTCAAAGAGGCCAAATGCCTATCAGAGCACTCGACTCACCCCACTTTTTTAAAATTAGTCACCTGTGCTGCCCCAGAAGATTTACGGCAATAACAAACCGGGCCAGTTGGCTGGCAAGTCCAAGAACCCCCCTTGCAGAACAGATGTTGGCTCAACATGAATAAAAACACAACTGCCCAGGGAAGGCGGCCCGAGAACGCCTCCCCTTTCTGGAGATAACGTTTTTCAGCTCCTTTATCAGAGCAACTGGACTGTTTTTTTTCTTTCTCGCGCGTGCGGTTCTCACTGTAATCTGCCTTGAATATTTGATGTGGCCTCCCTGGTGAGTGCGAGCAGTGGGCGCTGAAGGAAGAGAGCTTGCAGAAGAAGAAGTGGTAATGAGCACCCTGGAGTACCCTCTCGGTTTCACAACTGCCTGTGTTTAAAAATGAGCAGAAATTGGGCAAGCGGGTTGTCATGTGGGAACCGAGAAATCTCTCGCTCTCAGCAGCCCTCCACATTCCAGGGGCCCGACGCAGGCGAGCAACACTTGTTTATTCCAATTGAAGTTGACACCCCAAGTAGTCTAGACCAACCCGAGGAGCTCCTGTGTGTTCTGCTTTATTTCCAGTGCTGATTAACAGCATCTCTTTAATTCCTAATGGCCCAGGCTGGGATTTGCAGACAACGTTCAAATAACGCTGCGGGCTGTGCTTCGGATGGCTCTCTGCTTTCGTATTCCCCCAGCAGGCCCTAGCATTTTGCACAGAGTTAAGACTTCTACAACCAAATTACGCAGGGCAGACTTTCAGGGTGCTGTGCATCGCCCGCACGTCTTACTCCTGTCCCAGCCTCTGAATTTCCTCCAGCAGACACCAGCCCTCTTTTTTCAAAGGCCAAAACTTCCCTTTCATTTCCACCAGCCTCCTCCTGTGCAAACCTGCGCTCATCTGCTCTGCGTCTCCATGCCTCAGCATCAAAAAACACACAGCAAAAATTCTGCCTGGGTTGTAGTGAGTGTGCTGTGACCGTGTGCAACTCAGGCTGGCAGGGCTGCCCTCTAGCGGCTGGTCCATAGACGATCTGGGGTTGTCAGTCAAGGAAATTACTCTTTTAGCTCAAGGTTTGTCCCAGGTTCTAATCTTACAGATGGCCTAAGCAGGAATGCCTGTATGTGCTCAGACCCTGTTCAATATTCCCAGAGGACCCTGTTCTAGCGGATAGGATAGCTGGCAGGAACGTTTGCCAGAACTGTTTGTTGTAATGGCAGTATTGTGGCATGCCAGTTCTGAACTCCCCATTCATGTCAGCAGAATGAAGCTGATCAAACCAGGGAAGCAGACGGAGCAGCATGTGATCAACATGCCCAATAATTGCATGAATTTCGAATATCAAACAACAGCAGTGAAGATACGGAGCCACTGATAAAGAATTAGTCACAGAAATAATAAAAACCGTGAAGAAACAAACCACTGCCTGTATATGGACAGTCCACATAGGGAAATGGAAGGCAAGTCTCTGAATCTATTACTATCCTATGCTAATTACCTGTCCAGTCTACTCCACTGAACCAGCACACAAGAATCAATGTCTCCCCTAGATATAAGAGACACGGATTTATTTGGAGCCAACTGGTAGGATTCATGAAGGACAGGGCTCCCTCAGCGCTGGGCCAGGACAACGCTAACTAGTGGAGTTGGAGGTATATGGTGTATTTAGCAAGTTTTAAAGAGGATTAAATGGGTGTATAATTAGCAGCAGCTTTTGTCATTACCCCAGCTTTGCAGCAGCACAATTATAAGGGTCATCAATCTTCATGCTTCAGGGCATAAGCTGATCACGAGGTAGGTCAGGAAGATTTACCTTCCCAAGACATAACACTGCATAAATCAGACACATCACGGGCATGAGGGTTGTGCCCTCTGAAATATCCAGGCCACGGCAGGGCAGGGGATCCTTGACTTGATGGGTCATTGCTCGGTGCCATTAGGGCAATTCTAGTGTCCGTGCATGCCAGGAGAGGGCGGCAATACAATACATTTTCACAGCCACCAAGTCAGAGCCCGAGCCTGGTCACGTTATCCACTGAAGGGAGCTACTTGTGGAACCGCACTACAGCTTCTTTCCAGGCCTGTCGTCGTGGTAGCTACGCAGTCAGGCCATGGCCAGTCATACACACGATGTTTACCAGCAGGAGGAATCGGAGCCCGATCTGCGTCCCATTGCACCACCGACATCAGCCAGGAATATTCAAGCACTGCCCTGGGTGTCACTCCAGGTACCTTCCCAGAACAGTTCACCTCACAAACCAGCCAAAAGGGGCCTGTAGCCTGTCACAGCTCCTCCAGGCATAACAGCCATGGCAGCGCCCGGCACAAACCCATACTGGAGGGAGCACCAGCTCGTCTGCCCTTGAACGGCCTCTCGGGACCCATCGGCCCCCAAACCTCCATATTGTCGGCTCTTTCTCAGGGACAGCTGCTTAACGTCAACCCCTGTCAGTGACGGGGGCTGGTGACCGCGGCCTCCCCTAGCACAAGGACATGACAGCGAGGCTGGCTCAGCATAAGCAGGCAAATGAGGTCCCAGGCATTTGGGGAACCCCTCGGCAGCTACAGCACCCCACGGCGTGTCTCCCTCCCTTTCAGCCCCCTTCTGGGAACAGGCATATCAGAGGAAGGGGTTATTCTGCTGTAAACAGCATCAAATTTGGCCCGGTGACTTTGTAGCACAGGGGTGGGGAAACTAAGGCCCCGGGGGTGGGACATGGCCCCCAGCTTGCCTGGATCCAGCCCCCAAGGGCTGCCCCCCACAGCATTGGGGAGCCGGTATGAGCGCTCCAGGCTCCCCACTGGGCTGGAGCATGCAAAATCTACCAGCCTAGGCTTGGGTGTGCGAGGGGAACGTAAGGAGGGCCTTTCTCCTCAGTCAGGGGCCACGTCAGTGAGCTGGGTTTTTCCAGTCAGCGTGAGGGGGTTTTGTGCTATTCACTCGTGTGCGGCCCCCGACTGATTTTTCTGGGGGTCAGCGCCCCCCACCCCCGCTGTGGCAAACTGACTGCTTGGCTCTCGGCCAGCCAGACATCTCCCACCCTTTTCCGTGCGGACCGAGTGCCCTCTGCTGGCCGCCAGTCATGGCTGCTGCTTGAAGTCGACCCACCCCGGGCCCTCAGCGTGCCAGCGCCATGGCCAGAGGTCCCAGGGAAGGGGGCGGATGTGAGGCAGCACCCCTGTTAGCGGCTGCGCTTGGGGTCTGCGTGCGGCCAGCACTGCCCCTCTCCGCCGCATGGCCCTGGGTGGGGAGGGTGAATACGGCCGCTCTGCAGAGGGTTTGGGGGACTCTCCGTGCTTCTCCGGCAGCGAGAGGGGCCCTGTGCTGTGTCACTGTAGAGACACGCGGGGCAAAGGGCAGGTCTGACTCGGTGCCCAGCCTGGGAAGGCCTGTCCCCGCGTTCCCCGCGCTGCCAAACGGGGCTAACTCCGAGCAGCACCGGACAGAGGAGTGCAGGGCTCCTCACTCAGCAGAACACACTTCGAACACGTCAGGACAGATCCCCCCGACCTGCTCCCACTGGGCACCGCGTGGCCGGCACCACGTGGCCCTAATGCCAGGACAAGCCACGGTGGCGCCGGTCAGCCTGGCACAAGGGGATGCTCCAGGGGCACAGACCCAGTGCAGCAGCTCCTCCACCGCCCCACCCGGCAACGATGCAGCGGCCCGGCCGGAGCAAAGCAGGCCTGGCTAGGGCTTCCCTTCACCCGAGGGGTCCCCACGTAAGCGCACGGCTCTAGCTTACCTCACTGGACCGGCCCAGCACGCCAGCCCCGGGGGAGTTGCCAGGTGGACGTACCCAGAACCTTCCCCACCATGCTGGGCACAAGGCACGCCAGGACCATGCCGAACCGGCCAAAAGGGGCCTGCAGCCTGTCATGGCTCCTCCAGGCATAACAGCCATGGCCGCGCCTCGTCCTCTCATCCACTGTGGAACAAAGCGGGAACTGCGAGCCGGAGGATCTGGCCCGTCACTCGATGCCCTGGCCCGGGGCTGAGACACACTGGCCGAAGGGTCACGGCCAGGAGCCCTCCGGAGGGCTTTATTCAGGGCCTTCCCACAGTGTGACACCGGGCTCTAGTCAATGCAGCCATCTTGGTTTAGGAACATCAGAGCGGCCAGACTGGGCCAGACCCAAGGACCATCCAGCCCAGTGTCCTACGCCAGGTCACCGGAGGGAGGGAACAGAACAGGAATCATCCCGTGATCCCTCCCCTGTTGTCCATACCCAGCCCTGACAGACAGAGGCCTGGGACACCCTCCCTGCCCACCGATGCGGGTTTCCTGCATTTAAGGAACAAGGATGCGAGCGCGAGAGCTCAAAGGCGACGGTTGCTCTGAACCTTGGAACGCCCCCTCCCGCCCAGGCAGAGCCGGAGTCTCGCTTCAAGCTGACACGCCCCCCCAGGCAATTTCAAGTCCCTGCTGCAAACCAGACACACACGACTGCTTGTCGATGAAACTCTTGAGGGGGGTTTTGGAACACAGCAAAACATTTTTTTTCTAACCTCATTCTTGGAAACGGGTGGGCCATTTCAGCTGAAACTTCCCCAAAACGAGGTTTCACCGGGCCTAGGACATTTCAACACAATTTAGCTTGGGGGAAGGACTCCGCAACGGAAAACAAAGTTTTGTAACAGGAAGTGTTGGGTAGGTGACACCACCTGCACGGACAATAATTCTACAAATACGTCTGGTCTATGCCTTCCTGGATTAGTGCCTGCCGCCGGCTAGTGCCGAGTTTCACAGGCATCCGTAGACAGGCCCGTTGACCAAGACATACTAAAAGGAGAGCCTGAGTC
Source organism: Apalone spinifera (assembly GCA_030068395.1). NCBI lineage: Eukaryota > Metazoa > Chordata > Testudines > Trionychidae > Apalone > Apalone spinifera. Next base: position 34,493,758 of record JANRFK010000875.1, read on the forward strand.
TTCCGTTTACGTGACTGCCCCCTGTAACGGACGCAGTCTCCATAGCTCTGTAGGCTCAGTCGCTTCTCCCTTCAGAGCTTTCTGAAGCATTTTGGAAGTTGATTTGCTCATTTCCCCTTTTCAAAGGGCACACACCGAACCACTACGTGTCGCCGACTTGGCCAGCTCCCCCAGAAATGCGATTGCCAATTGAGGTTTCAAGCAGGCTGACAAGTGGCAATTGCTCAGGCATTTCCTGTGGCACCATTAAAATCACAACCCCCACGCTGGGTTGCCTCTGAGCCCAGCACGGTCTATACATGCTTAGCTGCTCTGCTAAATCAACGACTGACTGAGTTCCCCCATATGGCCCCTCTCGCCTCCTTAAGCTTGTCTAGTGAAATGGCAAGTGGCTCGGGGCCGGGACTCACTCTCACCGAGGGTCTGCCCAGCACTTGCTTCACACAACAGGCTTTCCAGTTCAGCTGAGGTGCCTTATCCTAAATTCTAAATTAATTCAAAAGATTCTGCTTGTTACTGAGACTCTGAGGTAACAGAGGACTGATTTCAAAATAAGCAGCCTTCAAAATAACGGCTTGGTCGGGTGGATGTGCCACTTATAAATTCGCCCTAAGGGGGGTTACTTCAAAACAACGCCCTAGTGTAGACCAGGGTCAGCGGCCAGGGGCCATGGAGGCCAATTACACTGATGAGAAACTGTAGCAGCATCCTCCTTGCATGACAGCTCCTCAGCAAGACAGTGCCCCCATGTGCACGGTGCCGTTTTTGGGGAGAGGCGGGTGCTGCAGAGGTGCATACCCCATTCCTGAACCAGAGCGGATTGCTCCGGAGCCACGATGCTCCGAATGGGTATCACGATCATGCCTAGGTTAGAGTCACTGTGTCCGGTTGCAAACGTTTATGTCCCTGTGTACATATTCGGGAGGGTCAAATACTGAAGAAGAGGGACACGGCTGTGTGAAAATAGCCACTGAGTGCACAGCTCAGACAAGAGTCTCTTCCGTTCACCAGGACATTACCTGCGGCCCGTCAGTATTTGTACAGCCACTGGCTTTATAAGACCATCAGAGCAGCCTGGCTGGGTCAGACCAATGGTCCCTCCAGCCCAGTGTCCTGTCGGCCCACAGTGGCCAACGCCAGGTGCCCAGAGGGAGGGATCATAACAGGGAATCATCCAGTGATCCCTCCCCTGTCACCCACTTCCAGACAAAAATTCCTGAAAATCTTCTCAGTGCTTCACCCCTCTCGCTCTCATCAGCACACGTTATCACAGATCTGAGCGCTGCTCCGTCGTTCATTTTTCACTCGCGTGGGGCAGGGAAGATTAATTATCCCTAGGCAACAGATAAGGAACCGAGTCAGAGAGAGATTAAACGACTTCGCCACGTTCACCTAAGAAACCTTGGCACACTTGGCCAAGTTCACTGAAGAACACCGATCTCCTGAAACTTGGATCCGCGTCCTAGTCACATGAGCCTTCCTCCTCCCCCACGACCCCGTGCAGAATGCATGATTTCCCATTCTAGTCTCCCATTCACATGCCCATCATCCAGGCAGGAAACCAAAACCTACCAGGTGCCCATCAGTCTCAAGCAAGGGAGTATTCCCCAGTTGGAATGATGGGGAGAAGAGTTCTGAAAATATATTCTTCATCCGCAAGTCTGGTCAGGTGCGGGTACAATAGACCGGCCAGTCATCAACAGCCTCATCCTTTGGGCTCAGTAAGGACTATCTGTGCGGTTCACATCAATACGATTCGCAGCTAGTGTTACCGACATAACGTGCACCTATTTGTTACTGCTAAGCACACCAAGGCTTATCATCATGAGCACTGAGCATAAGATCTTCAAAGAGAGGAGAGACTTTTCTCTCTCTCATAGGCACAATTGAGTTCTTGCCTGGTTACATTTTAAGCCTGCAAAAATCAGGCAGGTGCTTCTGTTTTTATCAAAGACCCATGTGAGGTCTCATCCATTTGTACATATGACCTGTCGATCGAAGTCGATAGTCGACTATATCTGTCCACTTAGGAATGAATGGCTCCGATATGCTGTAAAATCATCCTTACAATCCCTTCAGAACACCTCTGTTAAGGCTGTTAGCTCTGAAATCACAGACCCTGATCTATGCAGCTGAAGGATTTCTCTTTAATCCTCACACACTTCAGATATCTAGCACCGTTCAGGGCTCGGCTCATGTACTTGACTTGCTTCCATGCATGTGCGTCAGTGCTAAGATCTGTGACATTAGAGGAACATGCTCACATCCTGCAATCGATGACACGTTACAAACTGGTTGCTTGGCACAAATAGGCTGGTTTCAAAACCTGGACTAGCCAAAGAATAACCTTGCAGTGACTTCCCTTGGAGCTGACTTTGGGAATATTCAGGTGTGGGATAGGACGGGTGGGGGGAGAAATCAGTGGTTATCTAAACTCATCGTAGTCACTGGAAAGATCAGAATGACTGTACGGGGTCAGACCAGAGGTCCAGCCAGTCCAGTGTCCTGTCGTCCAACAGTGGCCAATACCAGATGCCCCAGAGGGAGTGAACAGAACAGGAAATCAAGTGATCCCTCCCCATTTCCAGCCTCTGACAAAGAGGCAAGGGACATCATTCCTATCCATCCTGGCTAATAACTTATAAGCATTGATGGATCAGTCCTCCAGGAACTGTGCAGGTTCTTTTTTGAACCCTGTTAAAGTCCTGGCCTTTACAACATCCTCCAGCAAGGAGTTCCATAGGTTGACTGAGCACTGTGTGAAAACACCTTCCTGTTTGTTGTAAACCTGCTACCTATTAATTTCATTTGGTGACCCCTAGTTCTTGTGTTAGGAGGAACAATAACTTTTCCTTATTCACTTTCTCCACACCTGTCCTGATTTTATGGACCTCTATCCTATCCCCCCTTAGTCTCCTCTTTTCTCAGCTGAAAAGTCCCAGTCTTTTTAATCTCTCTTCATATGGGACCTGTTCCAAACCCCCGTTTACTTTGTCAGGCTTTGGATCGGGTCCTTTGTGATCGCTACCCAGGGATCAGCACATTCTATGAAATGTTCTTGCTTCTTGTCAGCCCATGCACAACTGCCAAATCCTACCATAACGGCCCTCCCATACCTCGGCCTTTAAAATCAGCTGGGTGTCCAGCACCCACCCACCTGCTTCCTCGACACTCAAGCGCCTTCTTAGCCTAGACAGGGAGGATTTCCTCAGATGTAGCAGCCATCCAGTCAAGCCCCAAACTGCAAAGCCACAACTGGGAAATCAATACACACTCTGCTTTAGTCCATTAATAAAAAAAGAAGGCTGGAAGGGGCAGAGATGTTGCAGATTCACAGCAAGACAACCTCTCCCCCGGGCGGGGGAGCAGAAGTGGAGAGGGGCAAATGCCCCGAGGAGGTAAATCATCCACGTGTTGATGCCAAATTTAAAACAAGTTACATCTCCCCGCTCCAGCCTCAGCGGCCAGGAATCTCCTCTCGAGAGGAGATAAGTCAAAGCGCTGGCGATTGCTCGGGTATTTGTGAGGTGACAACTGCAGCGGAGGAGGTAAAGCACAGAAAGCCCAGCAGACAAGGCACGTCCACAGCGAGCAGCCGTTTCTGCGGTTAAATGGAATTGCAAGGAGAGCAATAAACCTTCCTGGGTTGGCAGTGCAGGCATCCCGCTTCCACTGGACTCAGCCGTCCTGCGTGGATCGTTATCTCTGACAGAGCAGGGAGGGAAAGCAGCAAGAATTGGAGGTCAACACCGGGAATGCAGTCCTTTTCAAATACTTCCGTGAACTTGAAGGAGGCTCATTTGCAACGTACAGTAAACCCTTCCCTGGGAGCATGGCATCAAGCCCACGGACCATGGCTGGATCGAGAGTCTTACATAAATGAAACCGGCTCAGAGCGGCCACACCCCTCACACGTACGGTTACAGGTGTAACACTTACCCACACGTGGGCGTCAGCCGTGGGGATCAAACCTGGGACCTCTGGAGCCAAACGCATGAGCTTCCAGTGCAGGAGCTAAAGGACACACCTCTGTTAGCCAAGGCAGTAGCAGGCACATCATAGCCACCACTAGAGGGGGGACAGAGAATCCCACCAAAGAAACGGGCTTCCATAAGGGTTCGGTGCACATGTACAGAGCGAATACCTAGAAAAGGTGCCACTGGAGAACACATGGGCTTCATGTGCCTAATCAAATTCCTCGTGCACAGCAAATGGTTCCCTCTGTACATTTGTGGGTGTTTGGAACCCAACCACCAGTAGTGGAACAAGCAGCAAGGACGCGCGTCTCGACCTAGCCAACAAGCGGGACCAGCGTCAGGACCACCGGCCTGGGGCTTGCACGCCACCCCGAGTTGGTAGGGAACAAGAGAAGGGCTGGGGAGAAGCGTTCCGGCCCACTAAGCCAGGCAAGCATGAGGGCGCTGTGGCTGGGAGTTACCGATGGCAGTGGTTTCCAACCCAGGCTCCACGGACTATGTCTAAGATGTCCAGAGAGAGCCGCACCTCCATTTGAAATGTTCTAGGTGTCTGCAAGTGAAAAGAAAAAGTTGACAACCACTGACTTAGGGGCTGCTGAGTAGGGAGGACTTTGTAGCTGTGGCTCTCACGACACCTGAGAAGGCAGCTGGGAGCTGGGTTTAAGAAGGTCTTGGGGCAGGAAAGGAGTGGGGTGTGAGGGATTGCGCACCTCAATCCCAGACAGCGAGCTGCGAACAGGAGACAAGATGACGAGATCATGTACAACGTGGCATAAAGCAAGACAGAGGTGGGCTCACACCAGCTTCTGGACGGTGTGCAACGAGTATCAGGAAGGCCGGGTGTCAGCGGACAAGGACCTGGCTCTTGGAGCCCTGCAGCTGAATGCAAGTTCCGTGGCTAGCCCACCACGGGATACAGATCAGCTGAGGCCAGTGGGGTGACTGCAAGACTCCCGGTAGGGCAGCTCCCTCTGCCAGGCATACGGACCATCATGAGGCTGCACACCTGTGTTGTTAGCCTCTGTCCAGCAATGTAGACCTCGTCCCCAAACTTCGATCAGAGCGAGTGCGCCCACATGGCCGACCACAACATGGGGCTGACTCAGTGTCTATTCTGGCTTGGCCTTGTCGACAGTCCATTCGGAGGGTCTCCCTTGGAGCGGTGGAACCAATGAGCACCCAGACACCCTGTGGGGGTGGGGGGGGAACATACCTGAGTGGTCTCACTTGATGGTTCTGGTAGGACTTGATTATAATCCTTTGCCCTCCACAGTCGATAGCATGGCCTGTAAATTCCACCACCACCTTCCACCAGGGTTCACAGATAACCCATGTCAGATGAGGTGAGGAGGGAGATGGCTGGAGCATCAGTGATGGACAATTTGCCCTATGCCTGGCTGACCATAGTGTAGGGTTTTGGTTTCTAAGGCCATGGCTGTGCGAATCTGGAACACTCGCCAAACCATTGGATTTCCCAGGAGAAAGCGCAAAGTAAACTTTGTTCTTTTCCACACCAACTCACCATGCCACAATGCACCATGGCTCAAAGAACAGCCCCTCGTACAAAGCAGAAACACCACAGAGACATTAGCCCGACACAAACAAGGGAAGGAAATCCTACTTCGGGTTTCTGTATTCCTCGCCTGAAAAGTTCCCAGTTGGTGCCCCCTCTTTCGATCTGCAAATACCGTCCGTCTGTGTGTGTCTGCAAGTCCGTTTGTGCAATTACTCCTCCTAAGTGGGAAGAGCGAGGGCCTCCAATTTGATAAGTTAGGGTTGGGTTGGGCCAGGAGAACCGGAAGCCCCAGGAATTGGATTGTGTTCCATAACATGCAAAGGGAGGGGCTGCTATTTGGAGGGAAACGACATGAGTGTGGCCACTGGGGGCAGCGAGCACAGGGGAGAGCTCTCCTGCAGAGTAACCACTGGGGGCAGCTGCACACCAAGGGAGTGGCCAGCAGGGCTGGGGCTCCGCCATCTTGCCTACCACCAGATTGAAGTATGTAGTCCTCTGCCCCAAACCCTTTCCCCTGCTCCCAGACCTTGGCTGCAACACCGGGCCGGGAGCAGGGGGGGGGGGAGGAGGAGAAGGCCCCTGGCCACCCCTCTCCATCCTGGAGTGGACCTCCTGCCCTGATCCCCTCATCACCCCCCAGTCCTCACACTTACACCCCTGCATCTCCAGCCTCCTGCATCCCCCCACACACATCCTCCAGGCCCTGCCCTAAGTCCTGCATCCCCCCCATCGCCAGCCCTCCGGCCTGAAAGACCAGGGCAACTCTGGGTAAGTCTGCTAGTAGGAAATAAAGGAAAGGGAGCAGGGCTAAGGCGGGAAGAGAGAAATCAGGGAAACTGTTTTGCACCTTTAGAGCCTCCTCTGAGTTTGATCCAGCAAGTCAGTGAGCCCCGCCCCAACCCTGCTGAGTGGGGGCACACGGGCGCCCATGGCGCTGCCTCAATGTGGACGCGGGCACGGGAAGAGATGTGCAGTGCAGCTGCAGGCAGAGTGTCCCCTGGCTCGCAGGAGGGAACAGTCCTGCAGCCCACAGACTGTACCGCCTGCACACGTGTGTTAGGGCCGGGGTTGGGGAAGGAAAGGGGAGATCGTTGCATTTGACACACAAATATTAACCCGGGCGCCCGCTCCCCTTGCTCCTCACTGGTCAGTTGGGGGGAACAGGAGGCATGGGCGCCAATTCCATACCCAAAATGCCGTGGCAAAGCGCATGCCGATGGCATCACACTGAATCCTGGGTAATTAAGAAATTTCCATTTCAATTCAGCTACAAATTAAGCTCCAAGTTGTCATCAAAGAAAAGACGAAGCGGAGGATCAAAGTGAGGCGACACTTTGGGAGAGGGAAAGATTAAAGAAAGTAAATTGAACACGATTTTAAAGCGATATTAAAAGGTGTTAATGCAAGCTAATGCAGCTAATGAAGAGAAATGCAGGCGATTCAATTAACATTTCGAGCAAGGAGAGGGGAGCGTTCTACACCTCCGCACGAACATCAAAGGCTGAGCGGTCGCTTATTAAAAGAGAACATAGAATATTTAAGAGGCAGAATAGATTAAAATAGATTTAGGATGATTATGTCTACATCCATAGTGGCAACAGTTTATCATTATATTCCAAAAACAAATCTAATAATATATGTGCCGCATACTGTGCGCAGCAAGAGGCTTTGAAGTGTTTGGGGAAAGCAGCAATTAAACTCAAGTCTAGAGGGGCGTGGTAATGGGACTCTCCAAATGACCAGCTGAAGTTATGAACTTTGTCCTTGCTCTGCTCCACCCGCAATTCCGCGAAGCGCGGTAAGAGCCCAAATGAAAGGGTGCACCTCCCCGCCCGCACCAGGCACCCGGGCCTCAGCTGCTCCGCCCCCGAAGGACAAAAAGACGGCCCGACGGGCTGAGAGATCCGAGCTGACGAGCCCACGCTGGGAGCCAGAAGCGGCGAAAGCTCGCAGGACCCTTCCTGTGCAATTATGGGATGTGGGCTATGGGCAAAAGGGGCAACTCCTCCGGCTCGCTCCTTGATCACCCTCACAACCGCTTAGTCCCAAAGCCCTGCCCCTCCGGCCTGCCAGCTGAGTTGCCACAAACATTCCAGGCAAACGCAAACAGAGAGCAGCCCCCAAAACCCACAAGTGCCGAATGACAAGCCCGAGGCTAGCGTCTAAACCCCGCTCCCAGGGGTTGGTCCAGCTTTCGGGGGCTGCCAGCAGTAATTTCCGGTGGTTTTATTCAGACCTCACTTCCTCCAGCCTGTGTGGCAGACGCTAGTGCTGTAACTCAGCTGGGTTATTTTTTTTAAAAAAAGCCTAAATGAAACAGGCTCCGGAGGGAGAGCTGGGTTAGGCTGTTTCAGCAAAAACAAGGAGTCTGGTGGCACTTTAAAGCCTAACAAATGTATTGAGGCAGAACCTTTCAGGAGGTACAACTCACTTCCTCAGATGTGGAAGGAAGGGAGCAAGCCAGGACGGAAGGAAGGCAGGAAACGGAAACGGGAGGGGGACATCACTGCCAATTCAATCAGTGTGGACGTGGCTCAGCTCCAACAGCAGTGAGACGGCGAGAGTCCCTGAACGGGAAATGATCTACGGTCCTGCGAGAACCACTCCATGTGGCTATTTACACCTTGGTTCAGGGTGTCACATTTGCACTTCCTCAGCCCCGTCCCCAAGGGCCCCTCCTCTGCTTACCTTACACCGACAACATCTGCATCATCCGGACCCACGGGAAGGAAGCCCTTGAAGAATTCCCCTAGGATTCCAATAATCTCAGCCTGGACCAGTCCGCTCCGGATATCCACTTCCTGGACACTACGGTACGGATAACGGATGGTCATGTAAGTACCACTTTAGAAGGGATGCCTATGGATCGCCATATTTACAACTCACTTCCTCAGACGCTGAAGGGAAAAGAAAACAGAAAGGGAAGGATCCAGAGATGGGAGGGGGACATCACTGTGAATTCAATCAGCGTGGACCTGACTCATCTCCGAGAGTGGGGAGAATACCTGAATGGGAAGTGACCTACTCCTGGAAGGGGAGAACCACTCGATGTGTCTATTTAAACCTTGGTCTGGGATGTCACATTTGCACCTGAATTCCAGCTCAGCAGTGTCTGGGAATGACAACTTGGAAGTCTGTAACTGTGTGTCCAGGGAGGTTTAAGTGCCCCCTCCA
>JANRFK010000875.1:34510774-34522026 GCA_030068395.1 Apalone spinifera
CAGTGCTTCCCACCCGCCTAGGGAAAGAGTTTTTCCTAATCTCCAACCTAGACCCTCCCCCCCTGCAACTGGAGACCAGGAGGACTCTGGAGGAGACCAAGTCCTGGTAACCAATAAGCCTTCCAGAGCTGCTGGCCCCCTGTGTTTTGGCTAGGCAGGAATTTCTGGGAACTGCCGTAGGGGGAGCAACCCCCTATGGCAAAAGGGGCGTCTATGGAACTATCCCAATGTGTCTTTGCCATGGTATGTGACCTGCCAAGCACAGATCTGCCTGTCTGCTTTGGCTTTCCAGATCTCTTGACCTTTTCCGATAGCTCAGGTCCCGGCTGTTTAATTAGCATCTCTCAGAAATTAGGTCAGAATCTTGCCAGAAAGCTCATGTAGGAAATTCCCTTAAGGCTCCCAGAAACAATTCAGTGACAAGGTTATCCGAGCGCGGGGCAAATAGCGAGCCCGAAACAGAGACGCCTCGGAGAAGTTTGCTGGGCTCTCAGGATCGGGCCCTTCGCTATTAGCAGCCTGTAAATTGCTTGTCGTACACGGTGCTTACAGGAGATGTCGGCCTCCCACACACGCGGGGAGAATGAAATGTGCTGCTGACATTTTCGATCTGCAAGCTGGCAGCCGAAATCTGAGCAAGGCTTGAATTCATTCCCAGCCGGGAGAACAGGGAGGGGGAGGAAAACACCTTCCCCGCAGCTCTGATCCCGGCACGTTCATCGGTTCCTCGCGGGACATGCTCCCGAGCACCGGGCGCCTTCCCACGCCTCCCTCCGCGTGCAGAGCTGGGTGCCGAGGGGCGCCAAATGGTCACACACTGTCCACTGGGGGCCGGGGCGGAGTGTCCCACCGGGCGCTCTACGGGGTGTAAGATACTTAACGAGACGGGGATCAAGCTTGTTCCCAAGAGCAATGAGTCTGGGAGAACCCAGCTTTGATCTTGGTGGCTCCTCCCGCCAGGCAGTGATCGGGGGTCAGTCTCCACTTGGGGCCACGGTTTCGTTTTGCTCTTCACGGGTGCTTTGCAAGGGGGTGTAACAGACGAGAGCCTGGCTCAGGTTCCTGGAGGACGCTCCCCTCGCCCGGGCTCTTGCTGCGGTTCTGCTTCTCTCTGGCCTGGCAGGTGCTGGCGGAGGCACTTGTGACATGGAGAATTCTCTTCCGCGCCAGCGAGAACATCTCGCTAGGGCTGATCTGCATGGCTGCAGGGGGAGGAGCAGGACCCAGACACGGGCCGCCGAGCTGGGCTTGAGCAGAGCTGCCCAGCTTGGTCCATGGCCCCGCAGCTACGCCGGGCCAAGCGAGGGCCCTGGGGGCTTTTCCCAGGCGCATCTGGAAGGAAAGAGGAGGCCGGCCTGTGGCTAAGGCACCCGACTGGACTGTGGAGATGGGGGGGGAGGGGAGGGGAGGGCAGGGTCAGTTGTCCCTAGCTCTATAGTGAAATTCAGGGGGACTTTGGGCACTTGCTCTTAGCCCCGTTTTCCAGCGGGGGGCACAGAAGACTCCCCGGGCCTCCTGCTCTGCTCAGCAAAGCTCTGCAGGACGTTCTCTGCATCCAGCACGTGGGTCGGGGGGGGGCCTGCTCTCCGACGGGCCCTGGAAGCACCAGCCTGAGACGAGCTCCGGCGGTTTGGAACCTCCCGGGCGGGGGAAGTACATGCCAGACGGCTCCCACCCACCACTTCCTAGCCGCACCACTCTGGGGAGTGCTGGGAAAAGGCAGGCGGGAAGGGGCAGGGCTGGTGCCCCCCCAGTGGCAAAAATGACTGGCGGATAGCCACCGGCAGATGGGCGGCTGTGGAGAGCCGTGGCCAGGAGACGCATAGCCGCCAGTGGGCTGGGGTCTAGCTACAGCCTTGGATCTGCATTCGCAAGCCTGAAGCACAGCTATCCACGGTAGAAAGCGGCTCGCTGTGGATTTCCAGGCCTCTACACATCTGGCTAGAGCTTTAGCTGCAGCCAGTCCAGTCCCTGGAGTATCATGTGCAGCCGTCTCCTGGCACGGCTCTATGCAGTCTGGGGCCTCAGGGGGCAATGCCAGGCTGCTAACGAGAGAGGGCCCGGTGGTGCCTGTTGCTGCCCTCGGCTCAGAAGTGGGGGAGCAGGCAGCAGCTGGCAGGAAACGCCGTTGTGAATTCGCATGGGCGCTTGAAATAGCTCTTTGGATTTCAAATGGCAGCGCCAGCTGTGGTGCCGGATTCGAGTCAGGAATGGGATTGCTGGGCGATGCTTTTATCGAGGCCATTCCGCATGCCGGCGGCCCCCAAGGGCAAAACCGATCTGCCACTGCGCTTTGCGCCCAGCCCCGCCGCTGCGGTTTCATTTCAGCGGTGTCTGCCACCAGTGGCTAGAGCCTGCATCGAGAACTGGGAGATTCGATGCATGACACGTATTCTCCTTAACCTCCCTCTCAGGCTTTTCTTTCTTTTACTAATAAACCTTTAGATTTTAGCTTCTAAAGGATTGGCTCAGCGACTCTTGTGGGTAAGATCCAAAATGTAAACTGACCGGGGATCTGCGGCTGGCTCTTTGGGACCGGAAAGACCCGTTTGGGTAGGTGAGATTGGGTCCTATAGCCCCTTACGGGGCGGATTGTGGCATGCGGAGAGCTGGGGTGCCTGAGGGGTTTTGCTTGGGAGGCTTCCTGCTGGCCGGATTGGCAGCTGAAGCCCTCGGTGTGACTAGTTTGTGGCCTGTTTGGGAAGGTCTCCAGTCGGGGGCTGTAAGGAGCCCTGAGCCTGAGCAATTCGCCGAGCGGACGCCCTCAGCAGTGCCCAGACCCGGCCCGTCTCAGTGGCGTAGTCGGCAGGATGGGTCAGCCTGTTCCCACAGGGAGCCAATGCTCAGCATGGTCAGTGGGTGAAGGTAGGGCTGGGTGAGGCAAGCCTCCAGCCCCGCCCTCTCTCAGGCACTGCCCCCAGCCATACAGGGAGGGGGGTAGCATGTGGCCCAAGCCTGCCACATCAGGTACTAACAGCAAGAGCACTGGGGCGGGCGGGCGCTGGGGGCAGAAACACTCCTCCCCCAGTGCGCCTACAGTAGGAGTTCTGGGGGCGGGTGTGGGCAGGGCGAGGCTGGCGGCTTGGGAAGGCAACGGCCTCCCCCCCTCGCATAACCCGCCGCTGCCGCTCAGCGTGTCTGCGACTCCTGCCACTCAGCCAAAGAGCCAGGTCCTAGCAGCAGGAAAGCGTTGGGACAGCTGCATCCCCGCCGCTCCTATTTTGGAATGATCAATGTTACAATGAGGGCACAGAAACAAGGTCCTACCGTTCAAGGCCCCAGCAAGCCCTGAGCAAAAACAACGGCCCAGAGGCACAAAACCCGGCTCCATTCCAGACTGCCGCTGGAGGGGAAGTGTCTCCTCTGGCAGAGAAAGGAGACAAGCAGGTGGGGAAGGGCCAAGCCCGCCAGCCGCCTCGCTGGCCTGAGCGCACTCTCCTACTTCAGAAGGTTACTTAACATCCGGTTAATGATTGAGCCAGACTGCTGGACTCAAGCGGCAGCACTGGCCCCGTGGAAGAAGAGTATCTCACAAAAGGCAATGCTAAGGAGTTTGCACTAGTAAGGCTCTGCTCTAGTTCTGGGCCTGCAAGCGCTCTCTAGAGTCTCAGCTGCTGTAACACACACTTACCTTTCGGAAAGGAAAGTCACGCCTCACCCGTCTACTAGAATTCTTGGAGGGAACCGACACACATGTGCCTAAGGGGGATCCAGTGGCTATAATGTACTGGGATTTTCAGAAAGCCTTGGACAAGGCTCTTCAGCAAAGCAGAGAGTCACGGGATAAGACAGAAGGTCCTTTCACGGACCAGTAACTGGTTGAAACACAGGACACGAAGGGTAGGAATAAATTAGCTATAGCTACTCCAGAGCCGCTACTCTCGGAGCCACTGCGGATAGTTCTCTGGACACATCCACTCAGCAGGCAGCCGCAGTCAAAAAAGCCAACGGGCTGCGAGGCACCATTAGAAAAGGGACAGAATGAGACAGAAAATGCCCTGTCAATTCATGGCACACCCTGACTTGAATACCGCGTTGCCCCGTCTCGAAAAAAGATACATTAGAAATAGAAACAGCACGGAGAAGGGCAACAGAACGGAGCAGCTTCCATCTGTGGAGGATTGAAACAATTGGGACTGTTCAGCTTCGCAAGCAGGCAGCGCAGGGGACGTAACGTAGGTCTATAAAACCATGGCTGGTGTGGAAAAAGCGGCTAGGGAAGTGTGGTTTGCCCCTTCACACGATACAAAAACCACGTGTCCCCCCAATGGAATTAATCAGTAGCAGCTGTAAAAGAAACACGAGGAAATATTTCTTCCCCGGCAGCCGGGGGACTCAAAAACAACAGGGTTCAGAAGGAGTTCCTGGAGGCCAGACCCATCCAGAGCTACAAGCCCAGATGCTCAGGGATGCCCCTTGTTGGACCTGATCAGCGCCAGCAGCGGAATTAACACCGTACGCACCACGGCGCCAAGACACGCGGGAGCATTGTCATCAAAGGTGGCTGGACAAAGGGCAGGCAGGTCTGCGCTTGTGGCTTAAGTCTCCAGGCCTGGATCGGCCCAGGGAGTGGATGGTGTAGGCACGGGGGTCGCTGCTCTTTCCAAGGAGGTTTTGCCCCGGATTGCAGGAAGAGCAGGAAACAGCAGGGATGGGTACTTGGCAAACTGGAGAAAACGTTATCGAATCTGGAAGTCGGGGAGATCTGGGCCAGCGCTGGTCAGATCCTTTTCAATGAAACGGCCCCAGAATGGGCCCTTTGGCCCAAGCCCCACTGTGTGGGGAGCAGGGTGGGTGGTGACCGAATTTCCAGCAGGAGGTGCGGGAGGGGGGGCAGGGGAGTCTATAGCTAGAGTCTATAGCTTGGTAGGGGCACTGGTGCCCCCAGCTGAAGACTGATTCAGCAGCCTGGCACGAAAAGTCCTGCGTCGGGCAGAGCGGGGCCTGGAACTTGGGCCCATCCACCCGGGACTCTTGCAGAACGGCCGCGCTCCGATTTTCATCAGAAAAGGGCCTTCGGGTGCCGTTTTGGTTTTGTGAAAATCCTTGAAGGGGTTTGATTTTATGCCCTGGTGGAACAAACCCAGAAATGTCTCTGTCGCCCTCTGGTGAGCTCTGGCTTAGCACCCCTTGTCCTGGGCAAGCAGTCCCCACGGGTATTCCTGTGTAGGCCACTCCCCGGGAGTAATTCTGCTGGCCATGCCCTGCCCAGCCTAGCCCCCTATTAGAAAGGGACAGTCACAGCCTCTGTGTTTTGGCTCCTGTACGTTGTTTTTTTCTCTGGCGCCCATAACTGGCCTCAGGTCTTTCAACTAGTAACGGGTTGAGCAGGGAAACGAACGGCTGGTTGACTTAGAGTCTTTTGCCGTGCCAAGGTGAAACTCATTCCTGCCTCGCAGCTAACGCTGAAAGCGGATAATTGCCCGGAACGGCTCGATCCCGCCTAGCTTTTTAGCTAAGACAATTAACGTGCAGAAAGTCTGTCTGTTCATTGTCTATTTTGGGAACTGAACTTGGAGGCAGCGGATGTCCTGAAATGTGCTAAGTGCTCCCAAAGTGAGGCATTCATCAAGTGACTTCAGAGCTCGGAAACATATGTTCTGGAACAAGTGAAATATCGGCGCGGGGGGAGCTGGCAAGCCGCTTGATGCGTGCGGAGGCTCTGGACTGGAGGGAGAGAATGAAGGAGACAGCACGTCTCTCTTATTATCGCACAGCCTCTTGGAAGGGGCCACCGGGTCCTCGGAGAGCGTCGCACTAAAACCCACCCACATGGCTGCGGAGGGCACCCGCGGATTAGCAACCGTGGCACGCAGAGCGGGCATTGATCCTACAGACAAGATGATACAATGGGGTGGGGCACCTACAGATCCAGGCTTCCCCGCACCCCAGCATCAGGGAGCCAGACTGGCGCCCCTCCTGCCCAGACCCCACACCTCCCACCTCCAGCGTGCTCCTGCACTCTCCCGGATCCCACACCCCAAGCCCACTTCAGTGTATGGGGGAGGACTGCCAGGAACTCCTCTTTTTTGGCCCCACCCCAGAGCATCGAGGGGCCCACAAATCTACTAGCCCGCGGCCCCCCCCCCAAGGTTTTGGTGTGCAGAGGAAGGTGGGGAGCATCCTTCTGCTTCTCAGTTGGGGGGGGTTGCTGGTTTTTTGCTTCTCACTTGTGGGGCCCTCGACTGATTTCTCTGTGGGTCAGCGGCCCCCATCCCACCCCTGCACTACGACCTGCATTGAGAGCCAGTCAGGGTTAGTGGGGCAGGGCAGTGGACTAGACCACAGAGCCCTGGGCCTGCCATTGAGCTGCTGGGTGACTCAGCATGTCACTCACTGCTCTTGGCCCCGTTTCCACAGACTCACCGGACTGGAAGGCACCTTGAGAGGTCAACACGCCAGGCCCCCGCCCTTCTCCCTTCTCCGGTCTGTGCTGCCGACAAACCACAAGCCCTTCGGGGCTGCGATCACAGCTCCCTGTGCACAACGGCGCCTGGCTCGCCCCCTGGCCCAGCGGGGAGGCTGGGAGAGAAGTTACAGGACACCCTGCAGAAGAGCCATGACTCTCTAGAGGGCTGTAAGAACATGAATGTTTCCTCCACGTCTGATCCTCACTTCTCTCCCCCCGTTAAACCATAACGTTTCCATCCAGGCAAGGCAATGAACACACGCAGGGCTGTTTCGGCAAGAATTCCCTGTGCCACTTGCAAACTCTCTCTCATTACAGCTTTTTGGGTTTGGACTCCCAAGGGCTGCCTGATCTGACTGGTTTATTTTTAGAGTGATGCTTATTTCCAGCTCAGGACGTTGGTTACGCAAGTTACCCTCTAGACCCGTTCAGCGTTGCACACCTGGGTTCGCGTTGGCTTTTGCTCATGTCCATAGTGCCACCTGCAGGCTGCACTCCCCTCCAGTCTCAGCAGCCTGGGTTTTCATGACAATATGTGCACTGAAGGAAAAAAATCACAGGTTTGAGGTTGCAGGGGGGACAGGACAGTCGCTTCTGTTTATGTTCTAGTTAAGCCTGGCAGAATCGTATAACGAGAAACCATCATTCCAAGTAGAACTGGGATCACTGGGGGAAGAGACTCGACAGACTGATTTCAAATATGCAAAGTCCTGCAACAGACTAACAAAAACGTAGAGCATGGGTTCCCAAACTGGGGGGCGTGCCCCCCTGGGGGGGTTGCGAAGAAATTCCAGGGGGGGCGCGAGGCGACCAGGCCACACACACCCTCGTCAACCCCACCCCAAGTTTTGCCTTTTTTGGGGGTGGGGGGAGTGAGGGTTTCTCAAAAATCAAAAAGGGGGCGTAATGCCAAAAAGTATGGGGACCACTGCCGTAGAGGGTGTCATGAGCTTTTGTGGGCACAACCCACTTCCTCAGATCATGGGCTATTAGACTGCTGAACCCACACAACCCCGATGGCTTGTTTTGTTCTGTCTGGTGAAGCAGAACGAATCCCCTTGTGAGCATGGATCTTAAAAGCCAGCATCCCTACTAAGCTGATGACCGCAGCAAACTGCAATCAACCTCGCTGGCCCCATCTCCCTAGGACCTCAGCACGAATCAAAACCAGCTCCCAGTAATCCAGGACAAGGCCCGACTATCCCATGGGCAAAGGTAGAACTTCCCCTCACAAGCACAGAGTCGGAACGTAAGCAAGAAACTTCTAATACAAGACGGCGTAACCTGGCTTCAGTGGGGGAAAATGCAGCCAGCAGGGCTCATATGCAAAATACACGCACAAAAGCCCCATCCCAGAATGCTCTGGGCAGTCTCCTTTGGCCTCAGGTTCTTAAGTGCGGCAACCAAGTCCCTGGGACGTGCCCCTCCCTTCTCTGAACCCCCCACCCAGTCACTACCCTCAGTGCAGACCCAGAGGTCAGCGGTGCATCCGCAGCGTTCGCCTCCCACCCTGGGCGGAGCGGGCTAAGGTGGCCCCTTACTTGTGCTACTGCCCAGAACTCGCTCACCAGCCCAGCCCTGCCGGCGCGTCACCAGGCAGGTCCACACCTCCTGGCAGCAGGGGGGCTGGCAGGTCACCCTGCCCCCATGTTCTGCCCCCACCCGCCTTGCTGTCCAACTGCCGTGCCTCTTCTCTAGCCAGCCCAGTCACTCCAGCCACCCTGCCAGGCTGATTGAGGGGGTGTCTCCCAGGATCACCGAGCACAGCTCTCGGTTCTTTCAGCTGTCAGTGGGGGGGCCTCCCTGTGGGTGCACAGAGACCCCCTCCCAAATCCGGGCCTTGGACCTAGGGATCAATGACTGGAGCGCAGCAGCATAACGTGCTCCATTGAACCTCCACTAGCTTTTATCGCAGTCGTCAAAGGGTGTCTGGGGCCCTTAGGCAGGGCAGGGCAAAGCCCACCCCACCTGACCCAACACAGGCCCCGCTCTCAACTCCCTGGGCTTTGGGACAGTGAGTTGCAAGTGCCATTTATCTGAGGATGCATCCCTCAATCAGGCTACACCGAGCACCATTCTCTTGCCCTTGATCCACACAACCGGGTCAACAGCCCCTTCTTGCCCCTGCCCCTATCACAAGGAGACAGGGGGTCCAACAACAGCCAAATGTGATCATTGTGCGAGCAATCCCATCATGCTGAGCACCTACGCAGGGCGGGTGTGCCCATGCAAACGAGATCAGCTCCTGGAGGCCTCTTCCACAGCTCACCACCAGGTGTCAGGGGAGAGCGCCGTCAGCCCCTGATTACGTACAGATGAGGGACTGATGCACAGAAACTAGACGACTTGCCCAAGGTTATACAGGAAAGAACGTAGTGGCCGTGGGAATTGAACGTACATTTCCCTAGTACTCTAACCATTGGACTTGCCTTCCCCCCAGGAATTGGAGCTCGCCAAGCTGATTGCAGAATAGTCAAACAACTCACCCTTCCAGGTGTATGAAACTAAAAGACAACAACATCTGGGCCCACCGAAGAGTGGTCATGTTACACCCTAAGGGCCCAATCCCACAAGAACTTACACACACACACACACACACACACACACACACACACACACGTGTAACTTGATCCACAAGAGAATCCGCTGCCCTCGCTGAGTGGAACGGCTCATGGGGTTTCAATTAAGTGCACACGTATGGACTTGCAGGGCCAGGACTCAAAGATATGCATCCAAACGCCGAGGCAGAAGCTACGCCACTAAAGGGGAACCTGGAATTCACAAATGTTTTCAGAGACCATCACCGGGTCTTGGTACAGCGCACTCACCAGGGTAATTCTGCAGCACCGGTCTCAGGAAAGCCCTGAGTAAGCATGGCACCATGGCGCTCACGTACTCTGCGGCTGGAGGAGCCCGACAATCACAACCAGGACACGCAGACTAAGTTAACTAGCTGGCTGGGAAAAGCTGGTTTGGACTTTTCCATTGCAAAGATTCCCAACAGAAAAGGGCAGTTGCCAGGACATCGGAGTTGTCCGTTTGCTGTTGAAATGACGTTGCATTGGGGGTTTCAGAATCAATTGGAATAGTTCATTTTGTTGAACAACCCCAATTAAAAGGGCCTGGGGGTCCTCCACCACCACCACCACCAGCAGCTCAGTGGGGCTAGAGCGACTTCCAGTCCCTAACTCAGCTTGGCTGTCCGGTGTGGGACCAGAGGATGCACCAGGAAGGGGGAGCTCCAAGGGAAAAGGTGGGGGGAGCATGAGGAGACCCCCGCCCCCACCACCAGGAGTGCCCCAAATAAGCACAGCACCCTCTCTCAGAGCCTGCACCCTCTCCCTCCACCCCCCTTCCAGCCCACAAACTCCCTCCCAGGAGCTGCCCCCACCCCCTGCCCCAGGCCGGTGCCTGCACCCAGTACCCAGACTCCAACCCAGATGCCCTCACACCCACATTCCCTTCCAGAGCCCGACCCCTCAGCCCCCTGCACCCAAACTCCCCCTCAGATCCGTGGGCAGGTGGGGGGGAAGGGGTTGAGGGGGGGAGGGAAGAGAAGGCTGCGGACTCAAGGCACCATAAAATTCGGCAAACCTGCTACCCAGTCTATGGAGCAGCAGCAACTAACCTCTAAAGAGGAGAGAGCAAGCAAGCTCGGCATGTGGAAGCTCATGTCTCCATCCACATGCTGGCCCCTTTGCCGCTCTCCCACTCGAGCTGAGTCATGGCCACCTGGTAATTACAAGGCGGCTATATGCACCTTTTACCCACTGGTCTGGAGTGAGCCGCAAACCACAACCCCAGAGAAGTTGCTCCTCGTCTTTGGCCCAGCTTCTGTTCAGCCCCGCACCCCACCTCACCACCACATGAGAGAAGATGGGTTCCTGCTTTTGCCAATACAGAAACCCGCGATGCGGCTGCCTCACCTCCAAAGAGCTCCCTTGGCATTCAAAGAGGTTCAGAAAAGGGCAACCAAAGTGATGAGGGGTTTGGAACAGGTCCCATATAAAGAGAGACAGGGACTTTTCAGCTAAGAGGGGATTAAGGGGGAGGGGGAGGATAAAGGTCTATAAAATCCATAACGGGTGTGGAGAAAGTGAAGAAGGAAAACTTATTTACTTGTTCCCATAAGAACTAGGGGTCACCAGATGAAATTACTAGGTAGCAGGTTTAAAACAAACAAAAGGAAGTTTTTCTTCACACAGCTCAGAGTCAACCTGTGGAACTCCTCGCCAGAGGATGTGGTGAAGACCAGGACTTTAACAGGCTTCAAGAAAGAACTAGATAGATTCATGGAGGTCAGGCCCATCAACTGCTATTAGCCAGGATGGGCAGGGATGGT
Organism: Apalone spinifera; assembly: GCA_030068395.1. Taxonomy (NCBI): domain Eukaryota; kingdom Metazoa; phylum Chordata; order Testudines; family Trionychidae; genus Apalone; species Apalone spinifera. The sequence continues at coordinate 34,521,526 of JANRFK010000875.1, forward strand.
GTCCCTGGTCTCTGTCAGAGGCTGGGTATGGACGGCAGGGGAGGGATCACGTGATTCCCTGCTCTGATCACTCCTCTGGGGCACCTGGCGTTGGCCACTATGGGCAGACAGGACACTGGGCTGGATGGGCCGTTGGTCTGACCCAGTCTGGCCACTCTTGTGTTTTCATGACAGTCACAGAAAAGGTTCTAAAGATTTCCTCTAATGCCAGCCACACTGATGGTTTTCCGATCCCCTTCCCCTGTCTGATCTGGGGCCAAGCCTTGGTACCAGGCATAGCAGGAGAGAAAAGAGAAAAGCTCAAGTTCTGTTTCTCTCCAGCGTGAGCCAGGTGTAACACTCGCATGAATGGCCTCCAGCTAGCTTCCTCCAGCGAAGACTTGCTAAAGCAATGACAGGACAATGACTAACGGGCCCCAGAAGGTCTAGCCCTTTCCTTGTGTAAGCAGGGGCTGAACTGCTGCTTGCCATCAGCCAGCTAAAAGGAGGGGTGGGTGTGCC
>JANRFK010000875.1:34522126-34544499 GCA_030068395.1 Apalone spinifera
CGGCGGTGGCAGCAGGCGAGGAGCAGCGGCAGGCGCCCTGCAGAGCGTCCAGTAGCATGGGATGAGACAGCTGGTGGAGCGTGGCAGAGTGTCATATAAGGTGCCCCCTATCTATCCCTGCATCCCCCCTTCTACCCAGGTTGGGAGGTGAAACCCTGCGGGTGAACTTTGGGACTCTGGGTGGCACAGACCAGGGACAGAGACTTTTGAGGTGTCAGACTCTTTGGACTTCAGGTGATTCTTGGCGGGAGGGGGGGCGGCGAGGCTTGGCTCACGTTTGGGTTATGAACTCTGTTTGTGGTGTTTTCCCCAAGTTAATGGCGTATGACTTCTCTGTCTGTTTCATTAAATGTTTCTTTCCTACACTCAGACTCAGTGCTTGCGAGTGGGGAAGCATTGCCTCTCAGAGGCACCCAGGGGTGTGTGAATTTCCCAGATTACTGGGTGGGGGCTCAAGCCAGTTGTGTGAGATGGACCCCAAGATATTGAACCCAGCGGTGGTTACTGCCAGGCCTACCCAGCAGAAGGGTTACACTTGATTTTCCATCCATTAATTTTCCTGGAGCACATTTTTTAAGTGTTCTATTTTAGACGCATTAACGGGTTTCACAGACAGGGCAATCCCTCGGAGAATGCTGAAATGCCAACAAACATGCCTCTCAAACTAAGAGCCTACTATTGCGAGGGGCTCAGAGCGGATTTTAAACCTTTAAATGACAAAGTCCTCTGAGGCAAGATGCCAAAGTTGAGCAAACCATTTGTCCGGTATGTTAAGTGCAGGGGGAAGCCGGAGCCGGTCTCGTGTTTCCAATCGGAGCCAGGCGGGAGTGAAATGCAAGGTGGCTACTGAGCGAGTGAACCACCTCTGGGGGGGACCCAATAAGGGCCCACAAGGCGGGATGAGACGCATTTCCAGTGGCTCCACAAGGCGGGTTGACACGGAGATGCCGAACGCCTGCAGAGAGCACAAAAGCCAGCTGCTGCGCGTCAGATCCCGAATCGCATTAGAGAATTTGCTTCAAATCACGAACAGGATGGAAATTTGAATTTCTGATTGCAAGCATCAAAGCAGCTGCGTGTCTACTCTCGCCTGGTCTCTCCAGTGCAGGGCACATGTGGTTTGGGGAGTTTGTGGTGATGTCCCTCCCCCAAACACACACACAGACTCCCTGTGAGCAGGTGAAAGGCGGCAAGGCAAAGAAACATGCCTGACACTGGCAAGGGAAGGAGCGAGGGTCAGGGCTGGCCCCCAAGGCAGCTCTGGGCAGACGCATTTTCCCCCCCAATGAGATTCCCTCAGGCCAGAGGAGCAAGGGGGGTTGCCTCTCGGCTCTTCAGGCCCGGGGCGCAGAGAGTCTGGAACTGGACGTGGTTCACAAGTCTCTGGCCTATCAGAGAAGGGAGCAGAGGAGGGGTGTGCGCCGGACCCCCTGGGTTACAAGGCGAGGGATTTGGAGCTGCTCTGAGGCCACCCAGGAGTCACTAACGCACCACCAGTGTCTGGGAGAGGCCTCCCCATGCAGGCGCGTGGCAGGGGCTGGCTGGGAGAGGACAGGCCTGCAGATTTTGATGGGCTTGGCTGCTAGTGCACACGAGGGACTAGTTCGAGCTGGCCAGCATCTCCGGGGCACAAAGGTGGCCCCCAGGCCCTTCACTGCAGCTCTGGAAAGCGCAGACCAGCCCGGGCCCCCAAGGCAGCTCATGGCACACGCTGAGCATGGGGCCCAATTTCCAAAGGCCTCCAGAACTCCCACTGCTGTCAGCGGGCGCTGCGGGCGCTTCTCCGCCCTGAGCCCTGGCGAGCTGCTGTTCTCCACAACGGCAGGCCAGGCGCGACCCGAACCCCCAGCTCCCGGCAGGCTGCCAAACATCAATGCCCCCCCGCCCAAGTACATTTGCGCGAGGCCCAGCTTGCGACCAGGCACTCGGGGCAGAGCACCGGGCAGTACGGCAGCGAGTGTCCGTGTGGGCAAGCACAGTGAGCGCCGAGGACTCGTCTGTCCCTCGCCCAACCCCGCTGGAAAAGTCAGTCAGGTTCTCGGCCATCCCGCGCAGGCTGCTGCTGATGGCTGGAGAGGTGACTAGCCCCCTGAGCAGAGGCCCAGTGGCCCACTCTGGGCCTGCTGTTTCCATGGGGATTCAAGCCCAACTGAGAGCTAGTTTGAGCCTCTTGGCTTTCCCAGCTTGTTCTGAACATTGGATGCACATGGCCTCTCTGAAGAGATTCCCCACCAAGAGAGCAAGGAGCCCCTGGAAGCACCTCAGAAAGCTGCTCTGTAGAAGACATGCCGCCCAAACATGCACGGCCCGAGGTTCAAATAAGCTCTGCTGAATTTTGGGGTGTTCCTTTGTGTGGAACCCAAACCCTTTGGCCGTTGACTCAGCAACACACACAGAACTTCTGTGGAGCCAGCCTGGCCTACCCGGAACTGCCTTGCTGTTGTGGGATCGGACCTTGTGGGACCAATTCTTGCCAACACAGCTCAGCGAGGGAAGAGCGTTTTGGTAATTGAGTAAAGTAGAAAAATCCATCTCTGCCCCGAGAACAGGAAGCTCCGTGCTTTACTCGGGTTTCCACTTCTCAGGGCCAGAAATGGTCCCTGAGCTAGCCACCTGCCTACACTGACACTCAGTTAAGATCCTTTGCTTTCCCCGCAGGCGACTGAATTCTCTGCATTGCTACACAGGTTATGTCCCTGGGTCGCATTCCACCGAATTCAGCAGCCCTGCAGCAGAAAGGCGCTTGGCTCATGGGACATGTATCGTTTCCTGGAAATAAAGCCCAGCATGCAATTTGCTTGTTAAAGTAAAGGGGCGTTTGCACAAGAAATGGGCCTCTAAACAGGAGAGCAGAAATGGAGTTGTAACCGCTGGGTAGAGGAGGGATTTGAACCACTGACCTCTGGAGCTGAGCCTAAGAGCCGCTACACCTTGAGCTATACAGCCAGCTGGCACTCAGCTTTGGCTGTAGAGCTTCCTTGTTCTTATCACTTGCTGTAAGTGGGCTAAGTGCCACTGCCAGGGCCAGCAAACCGCCTTAGGGGTGCGGGTTCCATAGTGCACTCATTTCGGCCACAGGGGCCAAGTTTGAACACCATGACACATGAAGCACTGTCAGTCACACACCGGACCAATGTGTCCCGCAGAGGGTGAAGCTAGACTGTGGCATCACAAACACTGGCCTGCCCCAGGCTGTCACACCAGACCGATGCGGTGAACAGGGAGACGCCGCCACAGCCTTGCTGCAGTCACTGAAGGGGAGCAACAACGCAGCCTTACCACCCTCGGGGTTGCTGGGCAAACGCATTGTTCGTGACGAAGGACCCCACCCTCCGCTCCAGCAGTAGAGAGCATGCAGATTGCAGCCACAGACTCCCTGCAGGCCCCCCGGCCTCCTGCACCTGCTCCATCGCGGGATCAGAGCCTTGGAACGTTTGAGACAGCGAAGCTCTGAGGTGTAGCGCTTCCTGACCGGAGGAGACCTTCCCTTCCCTTGGGCCGGCCCCCGACCGCTCTCAACGGCCCACGAGCAATCAGCAGGAACCCGAATAAAAGCAGGCAAGGACAGGTGCAGCACGCCAGGGTTGGGCTATTCCCCGCACTACTGCGGTGACCTGACTTGCGTCAACGCAGGCCCCGATTCAGCAGATCACTTCAGCACATGCCAGACTTGACGCCCGCGAGGCAGCCGCATGTCTCAAGTGCCGAGTTAGAGCTGAACCCCTCTGGCCCTACAGTCTGCACAAGCAGCAGCACAGCGGGAGCCCGCTCTCAGAACGTCTTGGGGCCCAGCATTGCAACCGAACCCAGCGCAGCGCACCGGCAAGTCGATGCCTTTTGCAATGGCATGCTTTGGCGGCATCTCTTACATACCGAGCAGAGGGGCCTTTAAACCTCTGCATCAACTCCACATCCACGGGCCTTCTGCAGGCCGAGCAATATTCTGGAAGCAATTTCATCCCTCCAAGATTGAGCGCATCCGGACAATGGACAAGAACCCGTTTTTTGGACACCAACAATGAGGCTGCAAAAGGACTATTATGGCTAGCCACACGGCTTATTCCCCCACCCCTGCCGAGTATTCACGGCTAGGAACACTCAAGGTTTCGTGGCTTTGGACCCATCTGCTCACAAGACTCGCTCGTGTAGCTCAGCTGGCCCGGTTATCTGCTACAGCAAAGGAGTCTGACTCCCTGGCAATCAGTGGAGTTACATGATTACAGGCCAGCTGAGAACAGGCCCTGTCATGCCTGCATGCTTGTGATCATCGCAGGAGTTTGCAGGCAAACCATGGAAAACCACTCCCCCGTTTCAAGCCGCTGTCAATTTGTTCTGATGCTGAGAGCTCAAAACTAGCCCAGAGCCAATAGCATCCCTTCGGCTCACTCACAGGTAGCACCAGCCGCTCTGCAGTGTTCAAGTCTAGAGAATCACGTTCTTGCCAGCACTTGCCTTACCTCCCAGGGGTCGCTCCCAGCTTTCAACCCGGCAGTGTGACATCGTTCCCATGCACGACAGCCGCCACCCCTTCTCCGCTTAGAATTCTACCAGGCTTGAAATGGTCTGTTGCTTTTCCCTGGACCTCCACGGAACCAGGAAACCAGGTTTGTTATTTTTGCTCCATCCCAGCTGCTCCTGGGAAACTTTTACTTTGGGACTCACAAACCTAGCACCATTGGCAAGGGACATCCGACGTATTTTTCTCTCACCGTCCCTTCCTTTACAACTGTCCCCACATCAATGGAATCTGCAGGCAGTCTCCAGGTTTCATAGTCCAACCTGCAAATCCCTCCACTGGCTGTACATACAGCCGAAATGGTCCCTTTTATTGCTCCCACGGCATGACTTCCCTCGTAAGGATTCTTGCTGCCAAGGAACAGACATAAGATCACTAAGGCCAGATGTGCACTAGACCTGGAAGCTCAGCTTAAAATAGGCAACTCAAACCGCATAGAATGCATAGCTGGAGTCAACTTACCTTAAACCGAGCTTGGCAGCGTCCACACAGCAGGAGGCTTAAGGGAGCAAACATTCCCGTCAGCTTCCCTTACTCCTCGCAAAAGGAGGCGTACTGGACATCGGCAGTAGTTGTGCCCTGAGTTCAATTTAGCAAGTCTTAACTAGACATGTTAAATCAAACTCCAGAAGATGGATTATGGCACTGGCGATCTTCCTTTGAGTGTAGACAAAGCCTTAAGGCTGCCCGACTAGGGATGCTTATTTGCCCGAATCTGATTACCATGAACAGTTGCTGTATGGGTCCCGGGTTATGAGAGAGACAAGGGCAGAAGTACTCTGATTGGGCTAACTTCTGCTGGTGAGAGAAATATTTTGCTAGACACAGAGGTGCTCTTCTGTGAGAAGAGAACTCCGTGTCCCAGCTCAAGCCAAGGTAGAAAGTTTTGTTCAGCATATGTAGTTTACGCCTATTGCGAGAGACCATTTAAGGTGAAGTCCTATGACAGAAGGGGTCAAGCCACTTCCGCGAGAGAAGTCAAGCCAGTAAGAGACATTACCTCACCCACCTCAGAAACACGTCACGGCAGGCGCAACTTCATATACGTGCAGAGCGCAGAACACTGATCCTGTTCACCACGATGATGCAGTCTCTCTCTCTCTGTCCAGCCTCAGGCTCTTAGTGGGAAGCACCTTACACCAAAAAATAGTTTTCTTCCCATCATGTTTGACCCGCCACGCACTGGGAGCTGTTGCAAAGAGATGTTGCCCTGCAGCAAAACATCCCTGTCCTATAATGCACCCGAGCGCCATTTTGTGCAGGTAACAATTTTTCAAGGGGTCTCCATTGTGCTTTAAAAGCATTTAAGAGAAACGCTGCTTAATGAGGTGTAACACTAGTTATTGTGAAATAAACCTCGCTCTTTTTAATGTGCAGGGGAGGGAAATCTCATTTTCATGCCCAATTTTCTTTTAAAATGTGTGCCATTCCCAGCATGTGATATCCTCCTTAAACCTAAAAATAAAATACTCTTCACATCAGAGTGCTGGCTTAGAGGCCTAGGATTCCTATAGAAAAAGCCCTGAAGTGTAATGGCCCTTAAATCCTCCAAATTTTTTACACTTAATGTAAAATCTATCTGATCTAATAGCTGTGACTAAATTATATCATACATTTTTTTCTATTAAAAGTTAATCTTCTGAGTTGGCAGAGCAATACAAGCATTAAGTCATTCAGAAAGCAATAACCTCTAAGCTTTCCAGAATTCAAAAATATTCCCAAGCCAGCTATCTCCCCCCCCCCCCAAAACCTCTCGCCTACCCCCCTGCCATGGGCAGGGGGTTGCTCCAGCCCCATGGGGCGTCTGCAGGCAGAGGTTGCTCCGGTAACGATTTTAACAGCATTTCCAAGACTCCATTTTATTGTACGTTTAAAGGGGCTGAGAATTAAAATCTTCCACGGTCATCTTACTCTTGAGAGGAAATTTTCAAGATCATGTTTAAATATGTCATCTATGTATCAGATTCCCACTGAAAACTTCTATAGCATAGGGGACTCTGCTTGATTCATAAAAACCATAAGGGATAGCCATTAAAAGCTTTCAAATAACTGGCTGCAATGTGAAATAAGTAGCAGAAATTAACGAATTTCAAAAATCCATTGGACAATGCATAAAGCAGATTACTGGTAAATCAGTGAAAAGAGCTTCCAAATAAAGTCTGAGGAGCAAGCGTGGTAGATTAGCTGATACTCACAGTAAGGTTAACTGTTACAAGAATCTACTGCTCGGAGGATGGCTCAGTCCCAGCAAACCACATTTTTTGCCCCACCTGGCAGGCTCTCTGAAGGAGAAAGCTGCAAATGCAAGAGGTGTTTCAGGTCAGATGTGAGGTGAATTAGAAGAATGGAAGAAATGTTTTCACAGCACTTACCACTTCTGTAAAAGTTCTGAGAGAAAATGATCAATGACTGCATTAAGTTGAGACTCACTTTGCACTTCTCCCTAAGAACTTTGTTTGTGTTTGTTTCCTTCGTGGACCTGGCCTGAACGGATTACACAGACTACTCTGAAGATAGTATTTGGGTTAAATATTGGTACAGAGCCCTTTGCCTCCAGGTCACCAGTTCCAATCCGGACATTTTGGCAGTGCTCACAAGTTGGAACCTGGGAAGGCCATTCGATTACTCCCAAGGAGCGAGGGAGCAATGTTGAGACACTTCACACACTAACCTCACAGCTGGCCTTCTTGCTGGCAGCATCATTCGTAGCACGGGATTGACTGAACTGCTCAGTTTTGGAGGGAGTCAGGGAGATTTATTTTGATGGCCCACTTTGTAGAACAAGGGTAGGGAACCTCCAGCCCTTGGCTTGCCTGGATCCAGCCCCTGAGGCTCAATGGTCCACCCCCACCACAGGGCTGAAGCACACAAAATCTACTCGCCTGGGCCCTTCTAGGCTCTGGTGTGCAAGGGGAATGTGGAGAGGGTCTTCCTCCTCAGTCAGGGGCCATAGCAGTGAAGGGTTGTGTTGTGTTCTCGCGCGACTGATTTTTTGGGAAGTCAGCAGCCCCAACCCAAAAAAGATTCCTCCCCTCCCCCGTTGTAGAAGCTTGCACAGTATTCGGTTCTGTGAACCTTTCACAAACTCTGAAAGCTCGCCTCAGACATTGGCAATGCCAGTACACAGCTTGGCAACACACAGACAAAACCTTCCCCACAGAACCCTGATGTCCAACACGCGAGTCACTAGCCACGTGTGGCTATTTGGCCGGTTGAGCATGGTTAGTTCGCTCTAGCAGTAGCCACTAGAATGGTTACTGTGTCAGAACTGGTTAGACACTACGGCCAGACACTGTATTCCCAATAAACCAGGAGGCACTTTGCTGCTTTACCATTTACCAATGGACTGCTATGTTAAGATAAAACACTTTATTGAGATAAAATACAAGAAAAAAAATACATAAAACTTCCCCCAGTAAGGAAAAATACAATCCCAAAATATGCCAGTATTAGTATAGCCAAACAATCTCTCCCCAACCAGAGCCTCAAGCTGGGATTGGAAGAGAATTTCTAAAAACTAAAGTACACTTGGTGAGCTCATGGGACTCCTGGGAAACAGAAGGAAAACAAGAGTGATCAGTTGTCACTAGAGCTGAATATATTAGATGTGCATTTTCACAAGAGTTTCCCTTAGAAATGCCAGCATCAATACCCTCTTCCCCATGTCGGGGGGCTGTCATTACCATGAGAAAGAAGGTGGCCCACACTCGGGGCAGACAGACTAAACTCTGTTGGAGAACAGGAAGCTTAAAAGCAGCACGGTAGTTTGGGGGGTTGATTTTAAACCCAGCAAACACAGGTTGTTAAATTGACTCAGAATTTGCTGTACAGTTGGGACAATCTCCTATTTGCAGGAACATAGATGCTGAATTCTGTTCTGCCCTGCCCTGTATCTGCCAGCACGACAGCAAATTACTTGCCAATTATGGGCAAATGTTTACTACCGAGTGTAGTGCAGTTAGTAGGACTACTCCTAGCAGCAAAGAGCAGTATAGCCAATAAGTAGTATTCATGGGCTCAGGCTGTACTCTTTATTCTGAGGTACTTTAAACAAAAAACAAAAAAACCCAAAAAATATCAGTGACTTTGTGATTCAACTCTTGTATCCTTGCTATTTTCCTTGAATTAGTCCTGCTTTTCATATTTTCTTCTACAAAACTTAACTGTAGATATTTCATTCTTTGGCATTATTGCACCTCTACTTACAAATATGAAGCTTGGTTTTGTTTTAACGTGTGAATTCCAAATGAGATTCCTCTACGAACTTTACTATTTGCATCTTTCCCTATAAATAATCAAAAACTGATTATAGTACATCATTTACAGCGTTAAACCAGAAAAACCTCTTAAGCTTTCACTGGAAAATGGTTGACCATCTGACACTTGAGTTAGACAATGTACAACTTTATCAAGTGTGTTACACAATCTAGGTCCATTTTTATGCATAACAAAGTTTGAAAAAATACAGAAGACTAAAAACTGGACTATTTTGTTTGAGACTGAAATTGCTGCTCTACGTTCATGATCTACTCCAGTCCTGCTGTTTCTTAGCCTACTGAAATCAGTGTTATAAAGCATTCATGAAAAAATATCTCTTGTAAAAAAGCATAAAAGTTAGTGTCGGCTGGAGAAAATGGATTTGTACCTCTAAGGAAAACACTAAGGCACTAAATCTTAAATTACTTAAATAAAAGAATGTAACCTGGCCAGCCAAGCTACACTGGATACTTCCACACTATCCATCTTTTTTTGTAGTTGACCTACTGTCAATCTGCTGATCAATGTGTTCTGATCATCCAAAGCACGCTTGGTAACCATTAAAAGAAAGAAACACGGTCACAGTATATCAGCCCCAGTCACTTCAGTTTCAGCTCACTGTCATTCATGCTTTGGGAATTACAATAGGATCAATTTGGAGGTATTGACTATGGACTTGTTTATTCTAAAATGGCCAATCTGACATTAAAAGAGTGGAAGTACTGTGTCATCATTTTGACTGCCAGTTTGTACCCCAATTGTAAAATAAATTCTGCACAAGGTTTACTCCCACGTATCTGAAATGTCCAATTTGAACTCTGAGTTGCCATACTGTGCTATTTTACAAGGAGCAAAGGACTTCAGCTTCTTGGAATAACGCAGGGGGCATACTTTGTACAGTTTCAACGCCACAATAAGACAAAGGTCCTGCAGGTTATACTACTGTAGCACTCCTACAGGACGCAGCAGCCATGGCACAGAAGCAGCATTAAGCAGATTAACAAACAAGCCCCTGTCTCATTCGAATGATCTGGAGTAAGGCAGCTTGAACATCTTCATCCATGTGTCCCTGGAGTTGGGAAAAAACACAGGTTTGGTTAAAAACCAGACTGCATTAGTCATGAATATGATTTAAAAAAAAATGCATGGTCAATCCCCATTTCATTGTGTTACCAATTTCATTAACCACATCAACGACTGTCAGCAGAGCTTAATTTCCAACTTGGCTGTACCATGGCGAATTTCCTGTTTGAAATCGCTGTTTTGATTTAGAGATGTTGCCGTTCAGGCCTTCTGGACGGCCTTGCAGTTACTGTCTACTGTCCCCAGCTAGGGGGTGGGACTAATTTCAGAGTCATATTTAGGATCTGAAATTGCACAGCTTCTCAGCTGAACCACATGGCTGTCCCTTGCTGCAGCCAGTCCCTCCAGGGAAAAATGTACAGCACTTTTATTCCCTATTTGAAAGGAACTGGAGAGTTGAAAGTTCCCAATGCTCCTGCTTCACTGCACTATTTAGGGTACGGACACATTGTATTATCCCTCTTTCAGCGGATCACCGCTGTATGTTGTCTAGATGTCCCTAAAAAGCAACAGGCTGAGAAAGCAAACACTAAATGTGACATACCACAATCCTCTTGCTTCTCCATTTCTTTGGGAAGATATGCTGGCACTGCAAAAAGCCTTTTTAAATATTTTAATGTGCACACAGGAGGCACAGACACAAGCTGTTACTCAGTCACACATATTTACTTTGAAAAGAGAGTGTTTCTACAAACTGCTTAACTCATAAGAAAGGCACCTTCGTTTTTACAGACCGGCTAACATACCTGCACAGCACTAAGAAGATGGGTCCGATAAATTGAAATTACTTCTTGGTGCTGTCTATCAGCATCCTGCATATAAAAAGGGATGAAGGAGAGAAAGATGTCAGTATTTTCAGTATCAATTCTCTGCATAATTCCAATTTGACTTGGGTTGCTTGTTTAAGAGTCATACTACCTTGGAATTTCAAGGTTAAGGTTTACAAAAATCGTCGCCAAATAACAGAGCCTTTCAGTTTTAGCATCAGCCCGAAGTGTGTTGCCTTGAAACAGGCTCTCCAGAACAGTATTTCTGAAAGTGCTCCATGAAACCACTTTGAGAAACACACTAACTGGCTGCCCCGGTTTGTTTATTTCCTGGTCACGGAGCCTTGTGGCTCCCATTAGCTAGGTTTTGTCCTTTGGGCTTCTCGCGGCTCCCCTTGGCTGCAAACACCTACTTGGACAAGAGAAGATTTAACTTCGGTTCTGAAGGCCCCAAACCTAAGTCCCAATTTAAATTCACTTTCTCTCACTATGTGGCAATGCTGCAAACACTGCCAGGAACGTACCCCAACCCCCTGCAGATCTGCACTTGTGTAACTTTGCTCTAATGAGTAATTCCATGAAAGTCAACAGTGCTAGTCAATAAATAGAGATACATGTACGTAGATACTAATGCCCTAGCACTTACTCCCATGAACTGCAATGGGGCTGTTCTCAACAGTAGCCATCACGCTGGAATAAGCATTTGCAGCCTCGGACTCAGCAGCTGGGACCCTCCCAGCACAGACAGACATGGGTAACTGCTAAAAATACCAGCCCAGCAGAGACAGTGGCTTGTGCTCGCCTCTTGAGTACAACCCAACCCGACTCCCCTGCTTGCGTTCTCAGGCTGCTAGCCCAAGTCACCACCTTTGCTGTTGCGGCCCCACTGCTGTTTTTAGCACGTTGGCTCAAACAGAGCGAGTGGATGCCAGGGGTACCCAGCTGGGAAGCGCTGTCTCAGCTTCTGTGTAGACATCCCGAGACGGTTAGTTCCTGGGGGCAGTGAGGATGCTCCCCAGTGTTGCCCTGCATGGAATCCACTGGTGGCATGTGGGGTACACATTCCCAAAGCACACCTGCACCCAGGACTAGTTCAGTGACTCTGGATCAATACTGCAGTAAGAAAGCACAGCATTTGGACAGCTTTCCCAAGGACACTGCTACCCCCTCATGGGCACAGGCGAGCGGGGCAAGTGGAACCCTCCAAAATGTTCCACCCCAAAGGCGGTGCGTTTACATGACGGTACTCTTTTCCTCAGAGGATTCTAGCTGCCTGCCCACCCCCTGCCCAGTGCCTAACCATATCAGAATGCTTATTCTGCCCCTCCTAACATGCCTTATGACTGAGCTCTGCAGCAAAGTACTTACAGCCAGCTGCTGCTGCAGGGTTTTCACCTCGTGCTGGAGCATTTCAACCTGCTGGTTCTGTCTCTTGGGGGGAACCCCACAGGTGTACGTAAGCTGAGACAGGCCATTGAGCGCTTGCTTTAGGCGTTCTACATCATTTAGTAGCTCTGTTATCTATCACAGAAACACCAAGATTATAATGGACCATTTTCTGAACAGGTTACTAGTTTGCAAGGCCAACTAAAGGTAGACATGAGTACTGAGGCATCATATCAGATTTCTCAATGTAGCCCATAAAGCGAGGCTTACTAGAAAAGTCCCTCTGAGAAAGAGCTGCTTTGAAAATAGATCAGATATTGTTACTGTGCTCTCAGCTTCTGAGGATTCACAATTCTAAGACATGGCCCATAGACCAACCAGACACTTAGCAAGTCTCGCTCATCACATGTTCATGATGCTTTAAATCTTCTCTCTTACACTCACTTCCAAATACCGTTTAGTGTTAAATTGTCAAGCAGCAGCATCAAAATGACATGGCAACACAAAGGAAGCCGAGTAGGGCTGTCAATTAACCTGCATTAACACCTATGATTAACGCAGGACAGGATTAACGCGTTAATTGCAGGCATTAATGCTGCACTGCCCTTTTGAAGTGCTGCTCCGACACTTCAAAGGGGCAGCCCAAGCGGAGCCAGGGATCAGCTGGAGTGCCCAGCTGATCCCCGGCTCCACGTTGCAAAGCCCCTTTGAAATGCTGCTCCAGCGCTTCAAAGGGGCTTTGCAATGGCGGAGCCAGGGATCAGCTGGGGGTCCTAACGTACTGCCCCTTAGAAACGCCACCGCAGTGCTTCCAAGAGGCAGCGCTGCATGGAGCCCTCAGTCAGCGAGGGACTCCAGCTGATCCCAGGCTCCATGCAGCGCTGCCCTGTTGAAAAGTCACTGCGGCGTTTCAAAGGGGCGCACACAATTAATTGTGCAATTGAATTTTTTTTAGATTTTTTTTTTATTTGCTAGTAGATATAGTATGAATATTTTGAATCTGAATAAAGCATGTAAGTCTGAAAATTCTAGAAGAACAGAAATTGTTATAATTTTCTGAGGAATCAGATAGCACTCTGCATAACAGCACAAAAAACTGATCAGTGGCTTTGTAAATTTGGCCTACATTTAATCATGTAAATGAGTCAGGTTAGGGAACTACATCTGAGGCATTTAATACTATTAGCTCTTTGACACTTTCTGCATACCTTATTATCTTTTGCTTCCACTTGCTTTGCAGATTCCTGGATTCTTTTTTGCAAGTCAGTGATTGTTGTCAAAGATTTATCACATCTCTCTTTCTGGTCCTTAATTTCTTGTTCAATGCTGAAGCTTCTTGACTGCAACAATTCCTTCTCATCTTTTGCAGAGAGCTCTTCCTTTTTGGCTTGCATAGCTTCTTCACACACTGCCTCGTATTTTCTATTCAAGCTGGCCAAGTCTCCAGCGATGCTAGTCACCTGGCTCTCTAAGGCACTTTTCATGGATTTGAACTCCGACATCTCAATGACTTCCTTGCTCTCCAGTTCAGTTAAAGTTTGTCTAGCACTCTGAATCTCAGACTGGAGTTTAGCAATTGCTTCACTTTTGGATTGGTTTTCTTCCACCTCCTTTTTCAAGCTAGTTTGGATGGCTGTAATTTCTTTTTCGAGCACTCCTTTCATCTGCGCATGTTCTATCAAAGATATCGAGGAGTTACGTAGATCTGCTAATTCCTGCTGCAGTTCTCTTACTTTTTCTACTTCTCTGTCATAGCACACCTTCTTACTGCTGAGTTCTTCTTTTAGGTCCTCTATTGTGTGGCTAAGCGTCCTCTTCAAGGCTTCAAATTGTTCCGTGGGAACATATTGGCCCTGCATACGAGTTTGCACAGCCAGGGCCTCCGATATCTGCTTAGCGCTTTCTTCTTGGAGCTTGTCTTTCTCGTGTTTTATCTCCGTGTATTTGTGCAGTAATTCTCTCAGTTGCTTATTCAGTTCTTCCATTTTGCTGGTGAACATTTTCTCCATTTCATGCGATTTCTCAGCAAGAATGTAATTTTGTTGCAAGTCATTTTGGATAGACAAAAACCCATTCTTTAACTTTTCGTTTTCTTGTTTGTATTTCTGGGTCTCATCTTCACATTCTCTGCATCTCTGTGTCTGTTCTAGCAATTGTTTTTTTAGTTCCTTCACCGTGGCGTCAAAGTCTCTCTCTTTCTCTTCAAAGCAGGCAACTGGGGCATATTTTGACTTAATGCATTCTTGAATTGTGTCTAGTTCCCTCTTCTGGGCTTCAATTTCGGCATGCAACTGAGAGATTTCCTCCTGACCTCTCTTATATTTAGTTAATGTTTCAGTGTTTCTGTCCTGTAATTCTTGAATGCTTTTACTTAAGGTAGACACCTTACTCTCATGATCTTTTATACTTACATACTCTGTTTGGATGTTGTTCTGTAGGAGCCTCAGCTTCTTTTTCAAAGTTCCATTCTCTTCATTTACTCTCACAAATTCTCGCTTTATATCTTCCGTTTTTTCCTTCAGCTCTGACAACTCTCTATTCGTCTTTTCTAACGTATTGTTCAGGACTGTTTTAATCTCCTCGTGTGTTGCAGCAGGCACATACTGAGCATTCATCGTGTCCCTCAGAGTTGTGTTTTCAGACACAAGTCTGGAGACTTTTACCTGTTCAGCATCATATTTTTGATGAAGCTCAGCAAGCTGCCTTTTAAGTTCCACAATATTGGATTTTAAGGCTGCCACTTCTTTTTCGTGCTTTTCTGGAGACAGGTACACAGCCTGGAAGTGACTTACATTCTCACTTAAACGGGTCTTTTCCATCCGCAACTTCTCAGCTTCTACCTTGTTTTCATCATACTTTTGCGTTACTTCAGCAAGTTGTTGGGTCAGATCCCCAATAGTCAGATCACTGGCTTTTTTCATCTCTTCGTTCAGTTTTAAAGGCACAAATTGGCTTTTCAGCTCCTCTGTTAGCGTGGTTATTTGCTGCTTAAGCAACTTGTTGTCCATATGAACCTTTTCCACTTCCTTCTGCAACGTCTGATTCTTCAACACTAATTCAGAAATCATTTTTTCCAGGTCTCTAGTTTTTTGTTCAAATCTGCCCCTCATTTGTTCGTGTTCCTCTGGCCTCACATGCTGAGCAAGTTTAGCTTTCTGACTTTCAAATTCCTTCTTTACGAGCCGATACTCTGCCTGCAGGTTTTCATACTCTCTTTCCATCTGTAATAACTTCTTTGCTTTCTCATTCACTTCGGTTGACAATAAACTCTTCATATTTTCAAATTTCTCAACAGGTACAGAGAGGACTAACTTTGCTGCCACTTCTTTTAGCTGCCCTTGTACCTCCAAGACATTTCTCTCACTCTTCTCTCGCTCCATCTCTAACATACCGAGTTCCTTCTGTAACTTTTTGTTTTCCTCTACCAGCCTTCCCTCATCACTTTTAAATTCAGCAACTAACAATTCATTTTGCTTGATTTGGTTCCTTAGCTTGCCTACTTCTGCAGAAGCACCTTCATATTTTGCTTTCATGTCTTTCAACTGATCCTTTAATTCTTCTGTTAACTTACTGCTTCCTACAGCAGCTTCATTAGTCAGGTGATCCTTCAACGCAAGAAAGTGGGTTTGCATTTGCTTTACTTTGCCTTCTGAGTCAAACATTCTCTTCTGCACATCTTTTAAAGCATCTTCCAATTGCTTTATCTGGCCATCCGATTCCTCCTTGGTTCGGTCACACTCAGATGCCAAAGCTTTGCATTCAGCTACCTTATGAGACAGCTCTTTCTGAAGTTTGCTGATTTCTTCTTTTGCTGCTCCATAACAGGTTCTCATGTTGTCTAGCTCTCTCTTTAGAGCTTCACTCTCAGAACTGGAGGACTGGCTAGACAGTGACAGCTCCAGTGGTCTCAGCATA
The DNA here is from genome assembly GCA_030068395.1 of Apalone spinifera. Lineage (NCBI taxonomy): Eukaryota > Metazoa > Chordata > Testudines > Trionychidae > Apalone > Apalone spinifera. The sequence continues at coordinate 34,538,051 of JANRFK010000875.1, forward strand.
GACTTGGTCTGCAGATTAGTTGGCACAGAAATAGACATACGTTCAGATGTGTGCTGTGTTAATTTTACATCATTCATAGAATCATAGACCCATAGAGCTGGAAGAGACCTCAGAAGGTCATCAAGTCCAGTCCCCTGCTCTAGGCAGGACCAATCCCAACTAAAATCAACCCAGCCAAGGCTTTATCAAGCCAAGACTTAAATTCTAGTTGTTTAAATTAACATGTCATGGGGTGCCGAGTCAAACACTTTACTGATGTCAAATTAACCACATTTGTAATCTCAAAAAGATATCCAGTTTGACAGGATCTATTTTCCATAACTTTATACCACCGCCCTCCTGCAATTCTTTACTCAGTCCCATATCAGCAACAAATTAAAGCGCTATGCCACCACATTTCCTCTAGAGGGCACCGGTACTTACAAAATAGTTTAGTGCCATTCATTTTGTGTGTATTACACATTCTGTCCTACAACGGTACCTACATCAAGCCCGGATTACATGCCCAAGTGTATGCATAGATCGAGACAGCTCACAAATAGACACACCAAATGTTCATAGCCTCAATAAGTAAATGTTACCTGGGATTCTGTAGCAAATACTTGACTCTGTTTCAGCAGCATATCTTCTTTCCCTAGATTACCAAAGAATAAGACCATTTACTACTAGTTTTAAAATAGCAAACCAGAAGTTAGGAGTTAAAGTACCCCGATGCAATTCTATTCGGTTCAACAGAACTGCATCAGAAATTAATTTGGTCCATAAGTTATCAAAACAACCCTCCTTTAGGTTTTTTTTCCACGAGAACCCTATTCAAGAGAATAAACCTCTAACACAAAGAAAATATCCCCATTGTCAAGATAAAATAAAAGCCTCTTCTTTCAAGGAGCCATAGGATACCTTACTTCAGTGAGTAGCAACCACTTAACTTGTCTTGATTTTTTTTTAAACTACATCAACATTAATGCTGTGCTCATCCAGATCAGATGGCAGTCAAACTTGAAAATTAGAAGTATGTCCACATCCAAAAAGGGGTGGTTTGTGAACTCAGAAGCCTAAGCACACACACTACAAAGCACTTGTAGATATGGATAGATAAGCTTGCATCAAAGCCTTTCAATCGTTCATATAGAAACTCACAGTTCAGAACTATTCTACCAGACGCTCACAGAGAACAACTTCTTACAAACACTGGACTTTTAAAAATCTCTTCAAATGGGACCCACAAATCTCAATGCTAAAAATAACACCACTGTCTTATGTACAAGGACTCTGATACTATAGCAACACTCCCCAATATGGGCTCTGAACAGAAAACTTGGCAGAATCAGGATCTTCAGACTAATGGCCATCGTTGTTACTTGTGATCTTTGCATAGTTTGCATAGAGAAGGAGAGAGAAGACAGTTACAGCACACCAGCTCATCTTGTCTATCAACTATTCATGTTTTTATTTAGAAGGGTTTAGTGAAATTCACCTCCAATAATTACAGACTATGCAAACCTGATCCTGCCAGCGAGTCAGAGGATAAATGTTAGAACGCTCTTTGCTGTGTCTTGGGCTTTTTTAATTTTTATTTATACCTATTCTGAATAGGAACATCTACCCTCACAGAATACATCTGAGTGTACAGAAGTGAGACATATAGGTGAAACCCAGTTATTAAGATTAGCCTGAGACTAGAAAGAAAACAGAATCAAAGGGCTGCAGTTTCATCTGAGACTGCGTAACGTATTTAAAGAGAAATTTTAAAAGCAAAAAACACTGTTACCAAAATCGCTTCCAGAGCCCCGAAGACCACGCTGAAATGAAAAAACAGAATGCAGCAATTGAGATAAAAATAAAAGTTATTTTGTTCTATTTCTACATACAGACCGAGGTGCTAATACCCAACTTTCAGTTACCATTTAAAGGGCATAAAACCACTCAGTGTTTGTTTTCGAGGCTTTAACAGGTATAACTGCCCCAACAGTTACAAAAAAATACATCTGCATTGTTGGAGTTAACTACAACATACCTCATAGTGTCGAAGTTTCAATTTCAGAACTTCAATACTTCTTAAGCTTTCTTCCTGCTGTTTTTCCTTGGCCATTAAGAGTCTTTGCAGCTCGTCTTTCTGAAGAACAAGAAATGGCTGAGACTGAAACCAGCTATCCAGGACTACAGCCAGACCCATAAGCATTTAGGACACTTATTAAAACTCTGACTTAAAGGGTTCTCCTACTAGAGGCTAGCATGCAGAATCTTTTGCTTTCCAATGCCAATGATTTTTTGCCATCACTAACATCTGTACATTTATTAGTCAAATGCACATGCAAATGACAATAGACAAACCATCAATAACAAGGCTGCATGCACCCGAGGTCTTCTGCGTATTGAACAATCTATACGACAAGCAATCTACTTCAAAGATTTATTGGCATGCTTTAAACAACATCCTTGGAACAAGATTATGGTGATAATGCCAGAAGCCTATATAACCAATGCAAGGCAACATTAGATTTCTGTCATTTTGATACTCATTCATCAGAAGCTATTGCCTTCACTGTACACAAGTGGAAAACATGGAAACGAACTCATCAACTTTTGTATTTAAAACTAAAATGCTACATGTTCATCTTTCAAGTGGCAATCATTAAAACTGCCATATAAAGGTCATAATTAAAGTAATAAGATGAATGAAGGGAAGTATTTTACTTTAGCTTGTAGCTTATGCTAAAATTTAAGGTGGAGAGGAGAAAGAAAATGAGTTTTCCTACCTCACTTTCAAGATCATCTGCAACCATTTGCTCCTAGAAGGCAACCAAAAATCCCACACCCCCCAAAAATCATTTCAGTTACATCTTAACAGGGGTTTGTGTGTATTTGATAAATGATCACTATTTCAGTGCAGAAGGATATCTGCTGCCAACATGCCCCTCTTCCATTTTCCATATCCCTCCAACTTTTGGCAGGGAAGTACCTCTAGTCTGTCATATTAAGCAAACATTAAATAGCTTTGAAGCCTTGACATATGTGCTAATACGACAGACTGTGCTTCTAAATGATTGAGACAAGTAAGTATCTCTTTGTGAATCACATTTTCTGCCGAGCTATTTGCCACATTTTTTGTTGACTTTGGATGAAAATGAAAGCTAGAACAAGTTCTTCTTGGTGCTGTTGCTCAAAGTACTTAAAGCTTCACTTTGTGGTAATCATGAACATACCAATGGACGCCTGTAACACAGAAATGGAGCTTTACATACACATGATGGGGAAATGTACATGCTGGAGGATTATTTTGAGGAGTGCTGTTTAAGTTTTAAAAAACTACCTATGAAGAATGTTGGGAACCAGGTTTTGCTCCCTGCACTAACAAGGGGTTAAGTCCAGCTCGATTTTCCTCTTCCATTCTACAAGCTCTTAGAGCGCTGGAAAGCAAGGGGCGGATACACAATGCCTCTGGAAAAGCAGGGCTTCAAACTCACTTGGTGAGAGCTGGGTGAGTCCAAGGTAGGCAATCTTTGTTTCAATTTCTACAGACTGAACATTTGCTCCTGTGGAACACTCCAGCTAATTACTATATTTTGATGTCTGCTGAGTCACCCCTGCCAGCTCTCAGTACTAAAGTATCAAGCAATACCATAGAAGCAATCCACTTACTAGTTAATGGATAATCACATTCAGGGTTTTTTCATTTGCTTTTAATACAAAATAAAAAGACACTATTAAAGGCAGCATATCTGCTTTGAGCCATGCATCTGAGATTCAAATTTGTTTCTTAAAGCTGTAACATGAACCAACATGCTCTCCAGTTTGACTATGATGCAAGTATTTGAGTATCAATGGAACTACATTTAACAGCATTTCATAATGTCTGAGAAATGACCACAGTATTAAAAGGTCATCTCCCTATGGATATACCATATTGCAGGGGGGAAAAAAAAAAAAAAAATCAAGCAACGCAGTCAACAAGAACAGCTCACAAGGAAGCAATAAAAAAAAAAATTACAGAACTCACTTATCTGTATTTTCCCCCACCCATGAAACTGAGAAAGTAAAATGATTGATGAAAAGGGCTACACCAAATTCATGTCCCATTCTGATCTATTTTATGGCCAGAGGGTTTTTTAATTGATCAATTTCAGATAAACAGCTGAAAATCTGAAATGTCAGTGTTGTAACCATAGGAGTCCCAACCCAAAAGGTACCTGAAAGTGGGTCTGATTTCTCATCCCACGCCATCCTAAGAGTGTTGTCTCCCCCCAACCCATCAGTGATTCACAATTAGGAGCCCCTGACTGGGCATTTCCATCAGTAAGAAATGAGGGAGATCAGATTTCACAGAGAAGGGCTTATTTCATGGTCTGCAGCACATTTTTCACATCTGTGAAATTGGCACTGAGGAATCCTTCAGAAAGGGAGTGACAGCCTTCCCCCACACACTCCTTTCAAAACAAGCTGGTTATTCACCAAAGAACAGCAAATTACACTTCAAAGCAGGGTGGTGGCTGTTTTAAGTTAAAATAAGCGCAATAATTCCATTTCCCACAGATATACAAGCAGAGAGGCTATTGATTTCCTGATGGAACATTTGATTTTCAAAAGCTAGCAACCCACCAATAAATCCCTGGGCCCTTTTAAATGGGCAGTTCACTGTGAGTTGACATTTCCGTGTCAAGACTTTTAGAGAAAGCCATTCTTGTGTGCTGTGCCAACTTCAGAAAGGAGGTCTTCATAGACAGACATCTGTCAGGGATGGTCTAGATAATACTGGGTCCTGCAGTGAGGGCAGGGAGCTGGACTCGACCTCTTGGGGTCCCTTCCAGTTCATAGAATCCATAGAAAACTAGATTTAAGTTAGAGAACAGTTTGTTTTTAAACATGGATTATACAAAATCCATTTACCTCATTCAGTTGTAGCTCTAGCACACTGACTCTTTCTAAAAGTATTCTCTGTTCCTGTTGAATCTCTCTCAGTCGGTCTTTCAGATCTTCATTTTCTGCCTCCAGTTCCTTAAAGAAATTTTAGGCACCTTAACAAGTAACCATAATGATTGTTCAGAACACCAATGCTTGTTTAACAAAATCTGTAACACCTCTGCAGCCTGGCTTTTGATGAGTTAACAGGTATAATGATTTAAAGTGCCTTTAAATTCTCCACCACTCGAATGCTTGTCCCTGGATAGGTTTTGTTTTTTTTTTTTTGGTATAATCCTGTCCCTGTCCATACTTCAGTGCTGACAGCATTTCAAGAGCTCCTTTTATCTCTTGGCTGTCAACATATAAAAAACTTGTGTTAAAAAAAAGAGAAGTCTGAAACCCAGCCACTGTATTCAAAGATGTATTGGTAACGCCTCTTCATTGGAATGAAGCATCATAAAAGCCTTTTAATATGCTGCAGATCTGAAGAGCAGCAGATGACACCTTAAATCATGTCTTATTAAACCAGAACAAATACATTCAGCATGTTTTAAATAAAGTGCAATATTTCAAATTAATATCATAACCTTTATCAGAATGAGACCATTTATTGGCCAATTTAATTTTTCCCACTATTAAAAGACCATTCATAAATAAACTCAATAAGGACCTGACAAAAGCTAGAGTTAAACTACCATTACAGTAACTTCTCACAATGCACACATTAAGGTACTTTAACAGAAGAGGTGTTATGATAAGCTATGTATGGTTCTCAGTTTTGAGGCCTATGACCTCAAGCCGTCCCGTTGAACGCTAAAACAGTTCATAATAGCAGGCTTAATTTTAATCTAATTTTAAAAGTTAGTCCCGCAATGTTATTTCACTTTTAAAAAACACCTATATGGCATACTAATGATCTGAGAAAGAAATGCTTAGCTCCTTATTACACTACCATTTATCAACATTTGAGTGCTCTTTACAGAATAGATCTATTTTAACTAATAAAAGCCTCTTCTGAACATGTAAAATAGACCCTAATTATACAACAGTGCACAAAAGGGAGAAATAGCATTACATTGGCCTGCTTGTAGTTATGAGGTGGAATCAGTCAGTGTCATGATTTATAGGGAAACACGAGGTACATTTTGTGAAGCCATTTCTTGCTTTTACATTAACATTTTCTTTATAGTGTACAAGACTCAATCATAAGCCAGTAATTCCCGCACTGTTGCCCCAATCCTGAAAGGTAACCCACATTGGACCTCCCTGGTCCAGCACCCTCAGGACCTGACTGGTCCCAAACAAGGGATTTTACTGGACATGGGGAGATCATTTCTGGCCCCCCAACTTAGCTACACTCCTGGCCTGGCCACCAGCCCTGCCGCGGAAGCCTGTGACCCCCGCTAGAGCACACTGGCACTCATAAGAACGGCCGTACTGGGTCAGACCAAAGGTCTATCTAGCCCAGTATCTTGTCTGCCGACAGTGGCCACCACCAGGTGCCCCAGAGGGGGTGGACTGAAGACAATGATCAAGCGATTTGTCTC
>JANRFK010000875.1:34559417-34585364 GCA_030068395.1 Apalone spinifera
GGGGGGGGGGTGGACTTTCTAGACCTACATCACTAGAAAGAAAACATCAGCAGCAAACTGTTTTAGAGTGCGTATGCGTACAAAGGCATCAACTGGGGTGCAAGGAAATTTTTTTAAAGCTTATGATAAAGGGGAATTTACTCAGGACAACACAACCTAATATAGTGGGGTGGGGAACCTAAGGCCCAAGGGCCAGATGCGGCCTCCGGCTTGCCTAGATCCGGCCCCCAAAGCTCAGGGCTCCCCCACAGCATTGGGGAGCTTACACTGATGTTCCAGTCCCCCGCTGCCCCACCATGGGGCTGGAGCACACAATCTACTAGCCTGGGCCCCCTAGGCTCTTCTGTGTGAAGGGAACGTGACGTGGCCCCAGACTGAGGAGGGGGAAGACACTCCCCAGTGAGGGTTTGGGTTTCCCTGGCTTTTTGGGGGGGGAGGGAGGGATTGGTTTTTTTGCTTCTCACTTCTAAGCAGCCCTCGACTGATTTTTCTGTGGGTCAGCAGCCCCCAACCCAATCCTCACCCCTGTAATACAGAAAGAATTTCAAGATGTCATTCATGATGGTGCTTTTGCCCCACACTCAGCATGAACAAGTATAAAATGTATAGCACTACTTCCCCCTCCCCCCCCAAAAAAACAGAATGGGTCTTCAAATATGGAAACAGTGCAGAAATCTAGCACTGCCAAATAAACTGCCAACAGAATAGAGATGTAATAACGTAGTCGATAAAATAATTATCCAATAAGCAAAAGCTTATAGGTTAATGCTATAGACTACATGCATTTCCACCACCCCCCTCCACCCGAGGGGCTGGTGCCACTCTGCGCTGCTGTCTCTGTATCAGAGGCAGCAGTACAGGGTGATAGGCAGCTGGTCTGCAAGTGGAGCTAGTTTTTAAACTGGCTCTCCTCGTGCATCAGCTCCTGCCTGGCTCCCCGCATGAGTGGTAGGGGACTCCTCAGGAGTGGAGCCAAAGTGCACTGGCTGCCAGCCCTGCCCCCGGGACTATAAACTAGTCAAGTAACGGATAAGAATTCACAAGGTTACTCGACTATTCAATTAACGATATTTAACATCTCTACAACAGACCAAAGCTGTTTCTTTGCAGAGTAATATTGCCAGTGCTCACTTAACATAGCTGTTTTATTAAGTGGGGGTAAAGGCCAAGCATGAACTTAAAGTGAAGGAGAAGAGACTCACTCATTTGAAAACATCTCGGAAGTAAATTTGCTGGCAGCTCCTCTGAATGTGTTTCCTTGAAGTCAGGAAACAGCCTTGACAAAGATAAGTATGATGTATTTTCTAGTTTCTTGCACAAAAACGCCCTAAATAAATCAAACAACAAATGGTCTGGTAGCACTTTATAGACTAACAAACCATGTAGATGGTATCATAAGCTTTCGTGGGCATAGCCCACTTCTTCAGAAGACCGGAGTTATGTGTACACTCGAAATAGGAGAGGGGAAAGGGAGGGAAGAAAAAAAAAGAAGGGGGGGATGGGAGACTGAGCATCAGTAAGTATCTGGAGAACGGGTACTTAAACCGAAGCAGATAAAAAACAAAGTCAATAGATAGATTCCTATGTCAGGAAGGATACAGAGCTGTTAGTACCTTCAATGGCTGTTAAATTGGTAATGCCCCAACCAACTTTCATCAGGATTGAGTCCATTAGCATGTGAATTAAATTTGCAGATGAACTGTAATTCCAATGTTTCCCTGTCTGGCTTGTAGAGCTGGTTTGTGACAAAACAGCTACTTGGAGGTTCCCCCCTCCCCTTCCTCTCTCCTATTTATTTCAAGTGTACACATCCCAAACTCATAACTCCGGTCATCTGAAGAAGTGGGCTGTGCCCACAAAAGCTCATGATACCATCTACATGGTTTGTTAGTCTATAGTCCGCTACCAAACCATTTGTTGTGTTTTTCTGTAACAGACTAACTCAGCTACCCCCTGAAGCTTCTAAATAAATCAGACATGCATTAGTGACCACTATATTACAACACAGAACTCTTTGAACAATCGGCAGCTATTAAAGATGCCCTCATGAGAATCAATTCAACAAATGCCTTGTAAAAAAAGAACAAAAATTGCTAGTGTTAACTTAGAGTTTTCCATGGTGTATTGTCAAACCACCAACCAGCCATGAGGAACCATTATACTGGGGCAGAACTTACAGTGAAGTTGCCTCAACTGTTATTGCTCAGCTCTCTACATATGTCTGTAAATATAGCTATGGTGAGAGTTTATAGTTTCATTGTTTACAATATCCACCCAATATTCAAGATCAAGTCTACGGATTAACAATGAAGAGATACTGGCAACAAGGAGACCATTAGTTAAAGCATTGCTGAAAGTGACCCAATAGCCTGTCACAATATCTGTGATAAACTTTAAAAAATGACAAATGGTCTGGTAGCACTTTAAAGACTAAAAACATATAGATGGCATTCATGAGCTTTTGTGGGCACAGCCCACTTCTTCAGATGACCGGAATTACGAGTTTAGGATGTGCAGACCCAAAATAAATAGGGGAGAAGGGGGGAGGGAAATAAGGAGCAGAGGGAATGAAAATATCAAAGGGAAAAACCAAGTAGGCAGAGCTGATGCCTATAGCACCTGAGATTGGATAGTTAAAAGGAAGCAGATAAGGATCAAAGGGAACACACACAAGAATCCATACAGAGCTGTTGGCACCTTCATTGAATGTAAGGTTGGTAATGTCCCAGCCATCCATTGTACCGACTGAGGAGCTGATGATCAGAGTGAGAACTGAATTTGTGAATGAGCTGTAACTCCAATGCCTCCCCGTGTAGAACTGGTTTGTAACAAGACAGCTACCTGGAGATCTTTTAAAAAGTGATTAGGTAGATTGAAGTGTTGTTCCCCAACAGGTTTCTGTATGATCCCTTTACAGATATTTGATTTGCGTCCATTGATTCTTTCCCATAGGGACTGTCCAGTTTGTCCAATATATACAGCAGTGAAGCATTGCTGGCATAGAACAAATTACTGGATGTGCAGTTGAATGATCCCCTGATTTGGTAGCTTGTAGTTGGCTCCAGTAACGCATAGATATGTGGACAGAGTTGGCACCGTGGCTGATTGCAGGGCTGGGTTCCTGGATGCTTATGATGTGGTTGTGTAGCATGTTGATCGGAAAGAATTTGTTTCAGGTTGGAGGGTTGTCTGTAAGCGAGAACAGGCTTTTCCCACAAGGCCTCAGAGTGAGAGATCATTTTCCAAGATGGGCTGTAGATTGTGTATAATGCATTGGGGGGGTTTGAGCTGTGGTCTATATGTAATAAGTGGAATTCTGTTATTTTCTCTTTTGGGTCCGTCTTGAAGTAGTTCATGTCTGAGTACTTTTTTGGCTCTGTCAGTCTCCTTTTTCACTTCTCCAGGTGAGTATTTCAGTTTTAGGAATGTGGATGTGTTACTCTGCCAGCAACTGTGGCTACAGTGGAATTTCCATTTTCCATGCCTGATGCGCTGCTGTCTCAGACGTTTGAGCTGATTGGCTCTGATGTTTGTTTACAGAGCACTGACTAATGACAGCATGCAGGTGACTCCTTTGCAAGGCCGCCAGTACCATGAACATTAGCAATGCACACAAGCAGGTTATCTTCCCTTCAAAGGTTGCTTATTGCTTTACCCTTTATCCCAAGTGCACAATTCTGGATGCACTACTGGTTCCAAGAGGGTCAAGCAGCTGTCTTGTCTTAAGAGGTCCCAAAAGAACTGGAATAGGGACAAAGTGGGATGGAGGCAACCATCAGCACTGGAAGGAAATACTGCTATCCCCTTCATTTCCCACAAATTTCTAAAATGCTATTGGAACATGAGTCAAACGCTGCCAGCCTTGCCATAGGGACAGAAATTAATTCTCTCTTGGACTAGTGGGTGCCCTTCAAGGGGAGAGAGGCTTCAGTAAGCAGAGGGAAAAAAGACAGCCAAAGCAAACTCTAGAAGCGAGAGTTGAGCACTCATGCTGTTCACTCTGTTCCAAAACAGAGCAGAGTCCGAGATACTAACAACCTGTGAGGATGGCTCTACAACACCATTATTCACTCGTGGCTGTTCAAATGACAGTCAGAAACCCAACCTGCAGGAGAAAGCACGTCCAGAAACCATATGAAAGGGCGGTTTGATGCCAGCAGTCCATTCAGAGCAAGACACATCAGCGCAACAGCTCCATAAAGTGGAGGTGGGGAGGGGGGAAAAATGGATGCCTCCTTTCATTCTAGTGCTAGAGATTTCTCCTGCAGATGTACCTATATTGAAATAGGTATGTGGAGCAGTAAGAAAGATGGCATGCTTGTAAGAGAGTTAGAGAAGATGATAGGCCTAGTAGATTGTTTTGTTCATTACCCCTTCTCCCATATAAGATTCTAAACCAGGCTTGAGCAAAATATGGCCCATGGGCCAGATTCAGCCCGCCAAGCCACCAGATCCAGCCCACAGAGATAGTGGAGAGCCCCAGGTAGACTCCCTGCTTGCCCCGTAGGCTCGGAAACCCGGCTATGGGGCGCTCTCTCTTTATGAGTCCAGAGGCAAGGGGGAAGATTCAGATGCTGCTCCTGCCCCCAGGACAATCCCATTGGCCAGTTTCTGAATAATAGGCAGCCATGACGCACAACCCTCCTACTCAGTTACTGACTCAAGCACATGGTGGAGCAGGCAGAAACATTTTAAGCTCTGCAAGCCTTTAGCTCTGCAGACAGGCAGGTTTGGCTGCTGGCTGATAAGTCTCTTGGCCAGAATCTGCCTCTGGCACCCCAGCCCCTCCCTTTTCTAACCGCCACTCCTGCCCTGCTACTTCACATACACCCATACCCCTCCCAGATCTGGCACCCCAATCTCCTGCCCGAGATCACAATCCGCTCCTACCCTAAGTCTCATCCTAAAACCCTGCACCCCAGTTCCCTGCCCTGGGTCACAACTGCCTCCTTCAGTCGAACTCCCCCTCAGACTCATCTCCCTCCTGCATCCCTTACTCCAAGCTCCCTTTTGCACCCAACCTCCATCCCAGACCCCGCACCTCCTCCATTAATACCATTGAAGAGTAAGGCCCTCAACCACTTTCCAAAAATCTTGGGAGTAGCCCCCCATCAAAAATTATTGCCCACCCGTGTTCTAAACAGAAGCATTTCAATGTCAAACCTGCAAAAGAACCAAGTCACAAGAGGAAAATCTTTGGCCAGATAACTCCAGTGTACAAAAACCCAACTTAAAGCTCTCAAAGAAAAAGAACATCCCTATTATACTTTGTGCAGTTTCCCACAAAGAGTTTTTAGCAAAATCTCAATGGTGCCCCCCCCCTTTCACTCCCCACCATCAAGAAAACCCCTACAAGCCTGAAAATCAAGTCTTTTCAGCCCTGTATGTCTGATCCTTTAATGCAACTCCTGTACTTTATCCAAGTAGCTAAAATGTCTCCGCTGTTGTCCAAATATTTTCCAAACACTGTAGTATTATATAAGGTTCCAATATTTATCCTATAAAAAGATCTAAATAAATCAGCATGAATGTACATGAGAGGTCTTAACTAGCTTTGACAAAAAAGATTAAACAATTTGACTCTTTCCACATTTGGATTTGGTTAAATAAAAAAAAAAAGTTAGCTAAGTTTGGCATAACAATATGATTTTTACAGGAACAGATGCAAAACTCCTGATTTTTTTCCCCTGAGTGCAAAGCTGCCTTGTTTTGCAAGGAAAAAAAAATACCCTTCTATTCTGTTCCCATCCAACTCAACCAAATGCCTATCCACATTCTTAGGAACAGGTAGACAGATGGGGAGTGCTTCTGAAAAATACTACTCACCTGCACAGTAGGTAGCCCCCTTCCTCCTTCCATGCATGGTAACGTCCTGGATGGCAATACAAGTTTTGACTAGAATGACTTCCTGTACATACATTTTGTTTACAGCCTAAGGAAGAAATGTAGATCTGGAATACGCAGGCACAGGAATTCAAACGGTCTTTTGGTGGCTGGTTTGTTTAAAAGCCACACTCAACAGAAAAAACAACGTTTTGCTTGCCTGCCATTCACTTGTACAGAGCTTTTCCTCCCTGCAGTATGGCTCCACAATAGACTTTTTAAAAACATTCTCAAGCCTTTTATATAAAAAGCACGACATACACTTGAAAGGGCGTTTTGTCCATTCTGCTTTTACAAACAGCATAACCAAAACAAAACCCCAAAAAACCAACATGAACTTGCGGCTACCTATTATAAAAACAAAAGATGATTAACTATAGGGTGCACACCTCCAAAATCCAGGACTCTCTGGTCCGGCAACATCTGTGGTCTGGCTGGAGAATCCCGGCAGCTGGGAATGAGGCCCACTTGTAGCCCAGCAGGAGGGCTGGTAGATCGGCTGCAGTGGAGCCAGCACCAGAGGGGCAGGTGGCAGCCAGCAAGCCCCAGGCTGAGCGGGCTGCGGGGGGGGGGGCAGGACTGCCGGGAAGCCCCTGACTGGATCAGCTGCAGGGGAGCCCCAGTCAGGTCAGCGGCTGGAGTGCCAGGGCCAGGAAGATGCGGACGGGAGCCTGGGCCAGGGGGGAAGGTGCAACCCTAGTGGGGGTCGGGGGAGCACTGGCTGTGAGCCCTAGCGGACGGGGCAGAGCCCACAGCAGGGTAGACAGCCAGCAGGGGAGATTTGACTTCCCCTGGTCTGGCAAACTCTCTGGTTTGGGACCACTCTGTCCCGAGGGCACCGGACCAGGGAGGTCCAACCTGTACTACAAAACCGTAGGTCAGGACATATCTATAAAGATTAAAAAGTGAGCATACAATTTTCCCCCACTCTGTCCATAATTTCAAACTTATCATTGCAAAGTTTAAACTGATTCCCCTACCCCGTCAGCAACACAGACATTTAAACTCAAAGAAGAAACACAGACGTGAAATACAAGATAATGTTTTCATTCTATTTAACTTGTAAACAGGCCCTTCTGGTTTAGTTTATGGCTGGGAGCGAACAGGCTGAAACACATTATGAAGTGAACTCTATGAAAACCAGACAATTCAGCTTGGCATTTCACGATGAAGGCGTGCATTCCCATCGTGGCAATTACTCCTTCCAATTCAAAATTAGCTGTTCTAGCACATAAAGGTTGCATTCGGATTGCATTTAATCACGTAAACACATGGAGTTCCAACAGCGCCAAACCAAAGTTAGTCACAGAGAAAATAGGTTTTACTTCCAGAGTTCAACATTGTGTTTTGTTTTAATAGGTGATCTCAGAAAGAACAGCTTTGCCAGATACGCTTTGTAAGCCAATCTATCGAGGGGAAATAGGAGCAGATCTTTTTTGAGCAAGTAAAATCTTCAAATCTAAACAAACTGCTTGTAATGCAAATTTCGGATTAAGTTAAAAATACAGATGGTTGAAGTTAAAATGCTGATTGTTTTGAGCACATATAGGAGAGAATGTTCTGAAAGCAAAGCCAGTGCCAGATAAATCTATTAGAGGAGCAGTGCCCAGCAGTTTATGCTTACAGACTACCTTTCATCTAGAATGAACTGTTTGTAAAGGCCTGACAGATGAAAGATACTTTATGGGCTTTTAAAGCATCTGGGATCATTACCTCCAGCAATTAGAGTACTTTGGAGGAAGAGGACTCCTAAAGAAGACATTTGAGGGCATTAACACAAGGAACAAGATGTCCACAACCAGGAAATAAATATTAACAAACATGTAGACTGCATTGAAAGTGATGGATCTAATTAACCCAATGTTTATAATGACTTCAGACTCAGAACTTAAAAGCTTGGTGCAGAATTGCAGGAACCTGGCAACTTTTAAGGAAGCCCCATGATTTCCTTTGCCCCGCACAGGGAAGAATGCTGACTGGGGAAAACTAGCAGCAGCAGCTCGGTCAGGACAGAAATAGCCCAGCTCCCCCGCTCTGTCTGCCTGCTGGCCAGAGTGGGAGCTAGGGATAGATTCCCTCCCAGAACTGATGTAGCAATCTCTGCGCAGGGCAGCACGTATGCCCAGCGCTGCTTCCACTCAGCTAAACAACTGCCTTTGGGAAGCGAGAGCAGCTTTAGCTCCGGTCTCCTGGCCCGCAGGGGGTGCTGCCATTTGAGCTCTTAGCCCATGTCCTAGCAGTATTTCCCTACCCAAGCAGCAGCCTTGGCCAATGGACGTCAGAGTTCACAGACTAGGATTCACATGAGGGTACTGAACAGCTGTGGAGAGGCACCAGCTCTGAAGGGCAATGGGGAAGAAAGCATCAAAGCCTTCCCTCCAGCCCAGCTCTAATGCGGGTACTGCTATTTTTGGCACACTAAATAGCTCTACCTATCTGGGGGCACACTCCCAGATGTAGTGCAGACAAACCTACAGGCTCTCCAACCAAGCTCCTCCCCAGAAATGCCCCAAAGAGCGAGCCGAACCTAAGTGCGCTCTTCCTTCTGAAATTTGGCACCTCTCCCTCTCCCCAACAACATTTCCTACCCTCTGCCCTCAGCAATATGATACCATCAGAACTCTAGAGAGCAGCATACATCCCAGGCCCACAGGACAAGGGACAAGAAAAATTCAGCAGAGAAGAGTCTACGCCAAATACCAAAGATAGTATTTAAAGTGGGGGTGTTAAATGTAGTTTAATCAACTTGTCAATAATCGGGGAAGCCACAGCAGGGTTAGCGCCCTGACCGGGAGCTAACCCCGCTGGCGACTCTGCCTTACCAACTCTTAATACATTTAAAAGCCTAAAGTGCAGCAGGAGAGATCCAGGGCAAGGCTCTTAACGCGTGCCTGGTCCCTACCCCACCTCCAGGGGAGACGGAGCTGGGGAGGAACAGGCTTTTAAGACAGCTCCCCCCAGCACCAGCTCCTGATCTCCCTCCCTCCCTCCGCGATAGAGGCTTTTGCTTATCGGATAGTCGACTAGTTGCTTACATCCCTAATTTGAAGGCGAATAATGTTTAATAAGTTAGCTTCCATCCCCTTGTAACAGTGATATACAGGGATTCTGTTCTATACAGCCAGAAGTGAGACAGCTGATGAAGCTATTTAGATCAGACACCTAATAATTTGGCTACTGCTATAATCTTTTCTTCAAGACAATGGCAAAACCTCCAACACCGATACTTCCAGTGATGCTGGAAATTGCTAGTTAGATTTTATTTTTCCAATGAAGGGTGCATATTTATCTAATAGTAAGGGACCTACAGTATACTGCTTCACTCAGAATCATTGGTACTTTTTCACTAAATGCTCTTCAAACCCATGTAAAAATAGTTTAGTCCACATAGGGATGTGAATAGGTAACCAGTTACCCGGTAAGTATCTCCCTTATTTGGTATGCTTACTGAGTACCAGTTAACCAGTACCTGGGAAGCTGGCAGCTGCAGTACCGTGGTGCAGGAAGGGGAAGGGAAAGACAACACAACACAGGATCTCGGTTAACTGGTTAACCAGGATTTTACATCCCTACTCCCCTCTAAGTTAATTGAGTACTCTCCTAAACTACCCTGTACAATGGAAGAAGGGATGGAGCAGCAAGAAAGGCTACTTCTTGAGAGCAGAAAGCATTGAGAAATAGTAAGTTCATTACTACTCACACCATTACTTAGGAATTATTATGGATGGGCCTTCATTCTCCTGTGTTTGACTAGTTTTCTCCAATACACATGCTGTACCTTGTTTTGTGTAGCATTCCTGCTTTCCCACTCTTGTGTCTTAAAAGTTGAGTGTGAAATTCAAGCATGTGCAAAGGGCCAGCACAAAGTCTATGCTCCACCTAAAGCCTAGTTTACGCTATAGCAGGCCATTGATCCAAGTTATGCAACTTCAGCTACATGATTCACGTAGCTGAAGTCCATGTACTTAGATCTACTTATTTCAGTGTCTTCTCTGCAATGAGTCGATGGCAGACACTCTCCCTTCAACTTCACCTACACTTCCTGTTCTGGTAGAGTACTGGAGTCGACGGGAGAACTCTTGACAGTTGATTTATCATGTCTGTATTAGATGCGATAAATTGATACCCGCTGGATTGATGTAGTGTAGTGTAGCGTAGCGTAGACATGCCTTTAGTCCTCTAGTTTGTAGGGCCACCCTGCATAGAGGTGAATATCAGGAGACTTGTAGTAGTAGCTCAACTCAGATCCACCCTCAGAAGATGAGACCTGCGGTATTTCCACTGAGGTCTGAATAGCCGCAACCCTGAGAAAGTGCTTGATGGCTGTATAAGCTTTTAAAATGACCCTCTTAGAAACCACCTCCTATTGTCACAGATGTCTCCTGAACAGGAGGATAAAAACACATACACTAAAGTCATTCCATGGAAAACTGACAGTGTAATTAGTCCATCAGTAGAATATCTTCTCCCCAATTGGTGTCTCAAATTAGGTAACTGAATACACAATTAAATTAAATGGGAACCATTAGGAGCTGTCTGAAAGAACTGTAACAACCAACTGGTGCCTGATGTCTTCCCTAACACTTTCAAGAAACGGAAAATGGTTTAAAAATAAACAAGTGCAGGCACACTGATGAGAAACTAAATAGAAGAGCAACTGAGAAAGTCCAGTATGACCGCTTTTTGCATTATAAAACAGCTTAAGCAGGTGGCAATTGGATTTTAATGCATTTGTTTGCCAGAAGGTGAGAAAATGAACACTATTCAGTAAATCCCATATAATTACTTACAGCTGAGAGCAGCTACTAATTTACCTTACCCTGCATATTATAGCTTCAGAGGTAATGAAAGGTGTTTTCTTGCTCATTTCCTTGCAACTCTGAAACATGCTCTCTCCTTCCCCTACCTCTGTATTGCTCAAGATTTGATTTAAAGCATTGAATTTCAAGGAAAGATGGCCAACAGTTTAAATAGAAGCATTTTAAAAGGTGATAAAAAGCCTTGCTACTAATCCTGCCCTAACAATGTTCCTTAGAATTTAGGGGACTTTCACAAAACTTCCCTCCTTGCTCTTTCAAGGAGTGAATAAATGAGGGACTGGCCAGTAGAGGTCCTTGAAGGCACTCGCAGTACATACAGTGCAGAGAACCATTACTAGTCTTGCTGTTCTGGATAGAGAGACAGGAGTGTCTCAAATTACCCAGAGGTAGCAGAAAGGACGCACAGCTACTGAGAATGTGAGAATCCCAGGGTGATCGCTGTAATACAGCTAGTTATTTATAGCCTATCCTTGTAGATTGTTTAGAGGTTTTCAGATTTGACTATTACAGCCACAATTATCAGGTCCAACAGATAGTTTAAAAAAAAAAAAAAGTTATGGCCAGAGAGCTTCAGTTTGTATCTCCTGGGTGCTGTTCCTCATTACACAGTAGACTGACAACAGCAGAATGCTCTCAAAGATCATGTTTTTTAGTCTATTCATAGAGCGATGTTCCTGCTAAGGTGCACACCTGCATAGCTGCGCACAAAAAAATCTTTCTATGCGGCAGGCGGCTGCTCCAACAGGTGGGGCCAGGTAACACAATGTGGTGAGGAAGCCGCTGGGGAAGGGGGCCAGGATCTGCCACAGCCACATGGTGGTAAGGGAGAGAGGCCTGCTCCTGTGGCCAGGGCTACCACGTGGCAGGGGGGCCAGGGCCTGTTCTGTCAGCTGGGGTCGGGAACGGGACCTGCTGCATGGCGGAGGGAGGGGGTCTGCTCTGGCAGCCAGGAACGGGACATGCCGCATGGCCAGAGGGGCGGGGTTTGCTTCTGCAGCCGGGAACGTGCGAGTATTAATAAATTGGGTGCCACTGTAGCACGCAGCCAAACCAGCATACGTGACTTCAATATTGGTGCACAAGTCGAAACTCACTCCGCTCACGGTTGGAAAATCTTAGAGGGAACACTGTCGCAGAGCCCTGCAAATTTGCAGATATCTGCTTTATGTCTGCTGATATCCATGGCTCATTGGACACAGATGCGGATCTCTAGCTATTTGTTTAGTCACACTCCCCCCCCCAATCTACTCAGCAGACGCAGCTAATAGCAGAGCATCTCCCTGCTCACTTGTTTTAGTTAGGATCTTGAGATTCTTTCCCACGGTTAACGCCTGAAAGATGACAATGACAGTGGCAGAAAATATCCCTTCTCCCCAGGCTCTCTACAGACTCTTCACAACAAACACAGACAGTTTTAAGGCGCCATGTAAGGCTTCAATGCCCGCTGAGATCCAGCAAAAGGAAAACAAGCCACCAAAAGGGAGTTTCGGTAGCATTTTGAGGTACATTTTAAAAGTGACATCTTACTGAATGAAATTACAAACCACCACAAGAGGCAGCCCGCATACTACCCAGTTATTTTGATGCTAAACTCAATTTTGTTTACTGGACCATGATCTCTTCAGTTTGTCTTCACAGGTCACAAATTTGTAACATATCACAAGCACACTGTAGAAATTGGAGTGGCAGGTAGGCGTGGCGGAACAGGCACAGCAGTTAGATGTTTAAGAGCAGAGAGCAAGACAGGTGTGTTTGTCAGTTCTTCCCAAAGACCATTAATTCCATGTCACAGAGCAGAATAAGAATCTCTACAGAACAGGATGAATCCAATATAAAAAATAATTAGCAGTGTTGACTTTTGAGGTTTCAGGATTGATTAGTGCACACCTGATACTGCTATTGGACAAGGCCATTAACAGACTCAAGACAACGCACCTCAAAACAAGGCGGCATGAATTTTGCAGCAATTTCCGTAAGATACAGGTTCTGGAGCACACAAAACACAAACAAAAATCCACATGACCAGTGTTCCAACCATTTTAATTTTTAATGGAGAAAAACCTTTTTTAATATCAACTTCAAGCTAAAAATCTCAGACTCCTATCTTTCTACAACTTGTTGTTCGTATCTACTGAGAAATGAATGGTATTTGTTTACATCCTCTTGCTTCCTCCTACTTGCTAGCCCAGACTTGCATGTTTCTGGGCTTGGTAGAAGTTCATTGGCTTCTCTGCCAACTCATTCTGGCATAAAGATAAGTCAGCACACAGACCCTTTTATTTAAGGAAAATGGGCAATTGGTTTCTCAACTGATTTATTCAACTTTCACATCAGACTGGACATGAAACTGGGAAGCATCAATAGCCAAATGCACTGTAGGTTTTGACATTAGTACTTTATACCATGAGGCAACAGCTACATTTTCCATTTAAGCAAGGACTAGATGGCATTCCTTCCCTTTCTACACTAGAAGTAGGAAAAGCACAGGCCTTATACTCTTACCACTCTTTCACAAAGTCATTTTCATCAGTGATCCTTGTGTTGTCACCCACAAGCTATATGCATTACACCTATTTAAAAGGGTTTTTTAAATTCTCCAGAACCCAAAAGAATGAAACTCTACAATAGCTGCAAAGTGAAAACCTTTAATGGTGCCTTCTCTTTCCAGTAGACAATTGGTTGGATTTGTCCTTACCAGATGTCATCTCACACATTGCCAGTATTGTGTTCTTCCCCCCCCATACACAAGAGGCAGAAATTGCGGTAGACCTTCTCTTTCAGTCTCAGCAATCAGTTTACACTATGATCAGGGCAATAAACTGCATGTATTGCAAAGGTCAGAGTACATTTGCCTTTGAATAAAACTGACATTGGAAACATTCACCTGTAAATTTATACAGAGAAATTATTCCATACTGTTGCTTTACAAGAACGAACAATGAAGAGTTTGATTTAAAAACCCTCTTGGCGTGGTTTGAAGAGATTAAAGAGGAACAGGATGGCCTAAGATTGTCATGACAAGTGACACTGGGAACAAGTTTCAAACACTCCTATTTCCACCAGCTGTTATTTCTGTCAAAGTACAGAACAGTGTCAGCTAGTTCCCTTCCCTACCTCCACGCTGGTAAGGAGACCCGCAGGCCTGCTACATTTTCACATCTACCACCTATTTCAACAAAGAACTGACATTTACAATGGCCTTCTAGAGTGGAATGTTTTAGATGTAGATCTCCATCCTGTAATTGATATTGGATAACGTAAGACATCTCTGCTAATGGATAAAGAAGACGTTCACTGTTTGTGTTTTCTTTCAGCTAAGAACTTATGGCAAACAGCCTTCTCTGCTTGAGAGAACACTGTAAAAAAAGCTTCAAGACAGACAAGGAAAAGAGCATTTACTTTAAAAACTGCGATGTCGACGTCAGACACAAGCTCTGGAACCCTGGTAGAGAAGTTAAGTAGGCTGGGATTAACTGAAAGAAGAACGTTTGTTAATGAAGCACTGCATCAGCCATTCCGTTACCCTGACAACGAATATCAGCCTGACAGGCCTATCTATCATCCAAGTCATCCCATTTACCCTTTTTAAATATTGTCCTAACATTAGTTTCCTTCCTATCTTCTGGGATTTTCCCAGCATTCCAAGATTTATGAAAAAACATCTTGGATGCAAGTTATCTAGACCTGCTGATTTAAATGTCTAACTTTAACAGCTTCTGTTTAACATCTTCCTCAGATGCGAGTGGAATGCAAAGAGCATTATGACCATATCATCTGTCCCGCGCCCCCCTCCGTAACAGAAATATTTAATGAACACTGTCTTTTCTACATAATTCTACCCTGTGTGCACATTTTACTCAATGAGCAGCAGCAGTCAAAAAAGCAAACAGAATGTTAGGAATTCTTTTAAAAGGCATAGAGAATAAGACAGCGAATATCTTACTGCCTCTATATCAATCCATGATACGCCCACATCTTGAATACTATGTACGGATGTGGGCACCTCATCTCAAAAAAGATCTCTTGGCATTGGAAAAGGTTCAGAAGAGGGCAACAAAAATGACGAGGGGTTTGGAATGGGTGCCATATGAAGAGAGATGGGTAGGAATGGCATCCCTAGCCTCTCTTTGTCAGAGGCTGGAAATGGGTAACAGGGGAGAGATCACTTGATTCCCTGTTCTGTTCACTCCCTCTGGGGCACATGGCATTGGCCCCTGTTGGAAGACAGGACAGTGGGCTAAATGGACTGACCTAGTATGGCTGTTCTTATGATTAATGATAATTCTACCATTTCCAACTAGTAGTGGAACACCACTACACCACTATTGTTAGGATTCTCCTTGTTCCTGATATACTTTGACTTTGCTGATCACAGCTTTCTTCTTGTATCCCTTTGCTTCCTTTATCAATTTTCTACAATTCCTAGCTTCTGATTTATATTCATGGTTGTCAACTTCCATTCCTCTCCATGAATTTAACGTTTACACGCAGGAGGGCAGGCAGGAGCTGGTGCTCACGGGGAGCCAGGTATTAAGCAGAGAAGCACTGGGTGAATAGGCAGGTCTGCAGTAGCTGGCATGCACAAAGAGCTGGCTTGAAAGCTAGCTTCCCACAGGTACCATCTCCCTCCTCCCCCCTGCGCAGCTGCCTCTCTGTCAGAGCATATCTACACTAGGAAATTTCAAAATATCATCTCCTGAAACAACAGAATCAAAATAACGTTATTCTGAGGAAAGCAGGAGTACAGATTTCAAAATAATGGGCTTGGTAATATGGACTATTATTATTAGTTCAAAATAACTCCCTACAGTCGACCAGGGTTCAGAGGCAGTAGCGTGGGGGGCAGGTGGCTCTGCAGGAGCTCAGGAGGAGCCAATTGAGAGGCAGTGGGGGGGGGGGGGGGGGGGGGGGGGGGGGGGGTGAGGTGGCAGGTGGTTTCACACAAGCTTGCTCCCCACAGGCATAGGCTCCGGCCTCCATTCTTGCTGCCTCCGATATAGAGGCAGCAATTTAGGATGAACTGATGAGTTGAGTACACAAGTGAATGGTTAACCTTACCGGATGATGCTTACCAGGTATAGTTAACCAGCAGTCCAGTCAGGCCACCCCACCCATTTAAGCAATTAACCGGTTAAACATAACATTTACAACAAGGCAGAAATTTGGCTCCGTAAGTCCACTCATAAGAGAGTAAAACTGAAATCTTGCAATTCAGGGAAGAGACAGATGCACTGCTGAAGTTTCTTTACCCAGAGAGAAATACTTTAAAGTTCAGTTCCCATTTTGGATGCTCTAACTTTGGCCTGCTGAGCCAGTTGACAACAACATTCAGGTGATCAGTCAGAACAGCAGACCTTGTTCCTGTAGTCTGTTGATGAACGGCACGGCCGAAGCACTGTCTGTCAAGACATTCACCTTCCTTCCCCCCTCCCCCTTCTGTTCTAAAATTTGATTTGTCCTTTTCATATGTGTTCTTTTTTTTTTTTTAATTGTATCCTTTGGCATATATGGTTGTAACAATTTTCTTCCACTATTTGATCTGAGGAAGTGGGTCTGGCCCACGAAAGCTCATCACCTAATAAACCATCTTGTTAGTCTTTAAAGTGCTACATAGTCCTGTATTTTGTTCGGGTACCTGAGTGCTGAGACCATAGATTGCTGTGAGCTCTCGCCAGCCTTTGCTGACTTGCTTTCTTCACGGGCCTTGACTGCATGCAAATAACTGGAGAATACTCAAGGGAGATACCTTTCTAAGGGGCAGATAAGAGATTGTTTTGATAGGGATAAAAAGAAGCTCTGTAGTAGCCACATGAGCACAGACTAAGAATATCCACATGGAGGCCACTGATCTCAGAAGAGAAAGCAGCGGATGCATGGGAAAACCAGCTGAAAGGTTGATTGTTTTGATAAGATTTCTCCCCTTCTCTAGTCTTTCTTGCAATAAACAGTGACCAATCCCGCTCAAATTGGGAACACACAGAATGCTAGCTAACTCTCACAAAGCCAGGGTCTGCAGCATCCTTGTTGCTCATTTGTATAGTGTACAACTGACTCTGGATTAGGGATGTTAAAATGTGTTAATAAATTACACACAAGGGCTACACCACAGTTACACCACTGCTGCCTCTTATACAGAGGCAGCAGTGTAGGATGGCAGCCGGCTTCCCAGGAGCAGGTCAAGAGCCTGTGTGTAACCGTGACAATAACCCAGTGGTCCCCAACCATTTGGAGCTGCCAGGCACCAGGGGGCAGGGCTTACAGGGCTCCAACTGCAGAGCGAAATATTGCAGTGCAGGCTTTAAGTCTCGGCCAGCGCTGGGCTCTCAGACTCTCCTCTCCCAGGGGATTTCTGAGCCCAGGTTCCCGCCCAAGCTGGAGATCCACGCTGCAACGTTTAAGCGTGCAGCCTAAGCCCGCAGACTCAGGCCGGCCATGGCCATGCTGCACGTGGACATACCATTCCTAGAGGAGCCGGGTTCAAGGGTTTCTTCAGGTGGAAGGGACTGGGGGTCGTGTGTATACACCAGGGCTTCATCTACATGGCCCCATCTTGCACAAGAAGTATGCAGATGAGGCAAAGCATGGAATAGCGCTGTACCTCATTCACATAATTAAAGAGGCTCTGTTTTTGCGCAAGAGGCTTTTGCGCAAAAGGCACCATCTACGCAGCTCCTTTTTGTGCAAACCCCCCCCTCTTGTGCAAGAGCCATTCTTCCTGAAAAAAAATGCAGAAGAACGGCTCTTGTGCAAGAGGGGGTTTTGTGCAAAAAGGAGCTGGATAGACGGCTCCTTTTTGCACAAAAGCCTCTTGCGCAAAATGGAGCCTCATTATGCGAATGAGGTGCGGTGATAGTCCACGCTTTGCCTCGCTTGCATATTTTTTGCGCAAAATGGGCAGCGTAGACATAGCCCAGAAGCACCAGAACATACGCAAGAGTGAACCAAGGCCCCAGCCCCTGCTCTTCCTCTTCCCCCTAAGACTCCACCCCTGACTAGGGATGTCAGACATCATGTGTAACCCACACACCTAGGCTATGTCTACGCTGGCGGCTTCTTGCACAAGGGTTCTTGTGCAAGAACTCTTGTGCAAGAAAGTGTCCACACTGCCATATGCGAGCTGTGCTTTTGCACAAGAGCATCCATGGCAGTGTGGACGCTCTCTTGCGCAAGAAAGCTCTGATGGCCATTTTAGCCACAGGGCTTTCTAGCGCAAGAAATCCCTGCCGAGCATCCACACTGCCCTCTTGCGCAAGAGCTCCTGTGCAAGAGAGCTTATACCTGTTAAAAAAAAGCATAGCTCTTACGCAAGAAGCCCTCCCTTACCATGCCGTATTGTAAGAGCGGGCGAGCAATGTGGCTGCTCTGTGGATTCTTGGGGAAGAACGGCCATACTTGCGCAAGAAGCCGCGAGTGTAGACACAGCCCTAGTGTGGTTACTGAGCAATGCAAGTGGTATCTAGACCACAGCAACAGTGAAGACCAAGAAACCTCCACAGCAGGGGGTAGGAACCCGCTGGCTTTTAGCTCAGAGGTCCCAGGTTCAAATCCGCCCGGTGGTAGTTACACATGCAACAGGGTAATTGTGTAGTGGCTAAAAAGCTCCCCTTGCCCACCCTGCTCCCAGGGAAACTGCTTCACTGAGTGTAACCGATACTGTTAGTTGAGAGGTGTTTATACTCAAACAGCCCTACCCCCAACCAGGGCAGAAGTCAGAGCTGGGCCAGGGTAAGAGCCATTCTGGAAGCCCCAACTGCTCTTGGGCCCTGCAGCCCCTGCCCAGGGGAGGTGAAGGGTCCAAGCCCCCAACTGACTGGTGTTTCTGGGAGAGGGACCTTCTTCTGAGCAGCTTTTGTGCCCTGAGATAGAAGTGGTTTGTGCAAGACAGGGCCCAAAGGGGGTCCCCCACCTTGTTCAGGTGAGATGCCTGGAGGTAGGCTGAGCCGAGGCCCAAGCCGTAGTCATTCAAGGGGAGTTCTTGGCTATTTTGACGCACAGGGAGACTGTACTGGGCTGAGGCAGCTGACAGAAAATAGCCGTGAGCCACTGCAGAGCTGGAGGGGGAGGCGTGCTGCACAGAGAGGGGAAATGGATCTGAGGGCAGGCTACCCAGCTCTCCTTGCTGTGTCCCTGGATCGCTGTTAGCTCCCTGCCACCACCAGCATAGGGAGGGGCTGGGCAGTGAATGCAGATTCCAAGGGCTGGGCGGTAAGGCCCTTTGACACTGTGCTTCACTCCCACACGTTGGGAGAGGATGGGCGCCGCGGCTTGCTGGCCCCAAGGCTGCTGCACTCATCTGTGCCTGGCATAGGGGATTTTCACTGCTTCCTCGGATGCTGCCTGCTCTCAGAGCAAGGCTGATGCGCACTCTGCCCTGTCTGAGCAATGAGGCTCCAGGTCTCCCCAGAAGTCTATAGAACCAATTCATCAGCTGGGGAGATGCAGGAGATGTGATTCTTCCCCTTCTCTGCCACGTGCATTTCACCTGACTGAGCAGAGGCAATCAGTGGGGGCAGAATTTCACAGCCAGATTTTAAGCCTAGACCCCCCCCCCCTTCAAAGTTTGCTCTGCAGCCGGGAGGAGCTGGTCACTGCTGGCCTAAAGGTGGAGAAGCAGATGAAGAGCCACACACCTTCCCTACCACCAGCTGACAGGTTTGGACATCCCACAGGCTCCACAGAGCAGGTAAGAGTGATTTCTAGTCTCACAGGATACATGCATTATGCATTTAGAAGAGAAAAAAATAGACTGAGGAGTCACAGCTAGAGGATAGAGAGCAGGCTCTGAAGAGAGGCGTTCCTAGGACGTCCTACGGAAAAAGGCCGACGTTCTGGGAGCTGATCAGTAGCTGTTGAATTCTCACATGAAAACATGAAGTGCTTCTTAATCGGGGTGGGAAAACGGCCTCCATGGGGCAGATCTGCCCCGCTAAGCGGGTGGATCTGGCCCGCGGAGGCCATGTTGCTCCCCTGCCCTCAGGCCAATCAGGGCCTGGGGGTGAGGGAGCCTGGAAAGCCTCCTCCGCCCTGCCAAGAGCACGTGGCACCTTGAAGCACGGGGGGGAGAAGCAGATGAGGCTTCGCGCACTCCCCCATTCCCAGGCTAATCAGGGCCTGAGAGCTGCACAAAGCTTCCTTCACCCTGCCCCAGCCCTGTGAGGAGCCCACGGCACTTCAAAGCACCACATGCTCCTCGCAGGGTAGGAGGCAGCTTCCTGCGCTCTCCTGCCCCCACACCCTGACTGGCCTGGGGGTGGGGAAGTGTGCCAAGCCTCTCCCAGGGCATGGGTGAGGGGCAAAGGGGCTCCCCTACCCCCAGACCAATCATGGTCTCGGGGGTGGAGTAGCCCCACCCCTTCCCATTTAGGCCCTGCCCCTTCTGGGGTGGCCCAGGGCTACTTCAAAAATGTTTGAAGTGGCCCCCGGGCAAAAATTATTGCCCACCCCTCTTAATGGTCAGACTGTGGCCTGGCGTGTGTGGCACCAGGGAGTAAGAAAGGCGCAAGGCTCCCTTGCACCACTACCCGTACTGCAGAGAGGCAAACGGGCTCTTCAGGGCTGCTACATCCACACTCCCAATACACCCACGGAGAGTGGACAGAACCCCACCGTAACAGCTACGCTGTGTCTGGGAGTGCAGAGCGCCAGGTACAAGCCCGGCAGAAGCAGACGGAAACCAGGAGGCAGAGCGCGACTCAGGCAGGCTGCCTTCCAACTGAGGGACACAGCCGTAGTGTCGACCTGCCCTTCGGCCTGGTCTATTCTAAGGAGTTAGTGACATAGCTGGGTCACGCTCAGGGATGTGAAAAATCCACACCCACAGGACACAGTTAAACCAGCCTAATCCCGGCTTTAGAAGGTACTAGGTTGACTGAAGAAGCCTTACATCAGCCTAGCTTTTGCCTTGCAGGGAGGCGGATTCCCTATGTCAACAGCAGAACCCATCCCATCAGCGTAGGTAGTGTCTATACCTAAGTTTCCTCCAAGCTGCGGGGACATGCAGCAGCCTATTAAGTACCACGCAGGCACTCAGGGCTGTGGAGC
Source organism: Apalone spinifera (assembly GCA_030068395.1). Taxonomy (NCBI): domain Eukaryota; kingdom Metazoa; phylum Chordata; order Testudines; family Trionychidae; genus Apalone; species Apalone spinifera. The sequence goes on from JANRFK010000875.1 coordinate 34,580,162, forward strand.
AGGAGGAGACACTGCTGCCACAGCCCCAACTCAGGCCTGGCTGAGGAACAGGGGCCCCTGCCACACCCACCCAAGATGCCCTTTAAGGAGCGAGGGGAAAGTGCAGAGTTTGCTGCATTCCTCCCTCTAGCTGGGGAGAGCAGGGGGAGGATGAACCTGGACCTGTCTGCCGGGGGGGACATGCGCCTGGAGCTGCGGCAGCCATAGAGAGGTGCTTCTCACCTGGCCCCACCCCAGAGCAATGATTTAAATGAAGAAAAAAAACTGATTTACGGAACTGAGCAACATCAGGCAAATCATTACATAAAGAAATGGGGAGGAAAAAGTCATCTATAACAAAGTACAGCAACATCCTCAGAACTTGCTTTTCATTCTTTCAGGATTCTTATTTGAATATGAAGATGAGGGGAGAGCAATTGTTTTAAATCCGCAAAAAACCATCAGCCAGTAAACTTTATTGATCTAATAGTCGATCCCTCATGTGGAGTCATCAAAACAGGAACTGCTTACCATTTTTCAGCACATCAAAAAGCTTGTCCTCAGAACAGGCATTTTAATTACCCAAAAGGCTTTGTGATTTTTTTTTTTAAACAAAAGTCAATCTATAGAAGCATCCAATCACTCATCATTCCAATTTACAGTTCAGCTTTCAGGAACGCTTTCTTTTTAAGCCATATATGCCTTATAGAAGCATTGCAGAATTATCTGAGATACATTATGAACTAACCAAAACTAGGATAACCTAGAGGAGGTTTTTCCCATTTTAATCTTGTTAAGGATGTCTGGACCTGGTTCAGTTTGAGTACCACCTTTGGGATAAGAAAAAAAAAATCTTACAAAAGCGAATTATATTTCGCCAAGCATATGTATTAAAAGTTTCACTCCTCTTATTTTGGTGTAAACAGTACAATACATCATGCCACAATTTGTTTTAAGAAATTATTAGAACCAACAACCAAAATTGTTGGCACTTAATTCTTATCAATACATTAACATAGTAAAAGATCTGTGAAAGTGTTTGGACAATTGGATTAAAGGTTCACAGGGATTTACATATTGGTAGATTGGACCACACATCCACTTATTCTAATACTCTGCATCTAGCAATGACCAATGCCTAATGATTCTGTTCTGAAGACAAAAAACACTCAGTTAACAAAGACAATAGTGGAGATTTACATAGCAAGGTGGGAATTTTTTTCCTGAATCTTCTAGACAAGAATGCTTAAAAAAACCCACACATTTTGGATACCACCAACTGTCAGTGGTCACAATTATCCATCCATCTCTTTTTCAACATTCTGCACAGAATATCAATGTTGACCTCTCACAGCAGAATTCTCATAGACTGGGCAATGAATAAAGTATTCTCTCTTTTTATGAGTGCTAATGTGGTTTAATTTTGATTTCTTCCTCATTCAACCCTTCCTCCCCCAAAATATCTTCCCCACTCTACCAGTGCAGGATGAGTGTAAAGTAATTTGTTTTTAAATAGGCCCTTTATTTGGACTCCACGTCCCTTCAAATTCTTCTTTAAACAATGATCACTGAACTTTCATACGTGCCAATGTCAATCATTTCCAACCATCTTTGATGTCCTACTCCAGACAGACACTCTCAGCCTCCACTAAATCTTTCAGGCAAGGCAGACAACTGGAACCAGATGTGGACATACCAGCAGTCAATGATATAATTTCAGTAGTTTCTCTTAAAGATATCCAAGCTTCCCATCTATTCTTAACCACCGTTGCTTCATGTAAGTGACCTTTCACCACAAGCGCTCCTACCGCTTTTCTCCCCTGGAATTCCAGAGCCCATCAGTACGCATGTGACAGTCATGCTATTTTTGTCAACAAGCATTACCTTACATTTGTACAAGTTAAGTTGCATCTGCCACCAGTGTTATTGGGCACTGTGTTTAAACCTTCTGTTTTTAAATTTGTTTTCAGGAAATTGCCCTGAATTTGTAGCATATCAATACAGAATTGACAGGCATATTGAAGTGTTTCCAAAAATACAATGCTAAAGGATTATTTAAGTCCACCTTGTTGAGATATTTTCAATAAATATTAGTTTTCCACCTAAAATGTTGTGGCTAAGTCTTAATATAAAACACTATTTTAGATTTAGCCACAAAATAAACCTTTACAAGACTTAAATATATTTATAAAGCTTTACTAAATATTAATTATGATATATTGCACACCAAAAGGTAACTATAATGTGCTGAGAAGTCATACAAACAATATTGACCAGAACTGATGAGGATGCTGCAATTATTAGAACTGAACTCTATTGAGAAAGTCATGAGCAATGAACTCTATACTTCTAAACTACATGATTTAATGAAAAAAAAAATCACTTGTCTGACAAAACCCTTCTGAAGATGCATAATAAAGTATTCCAATTCTGGCTCAGTAAACAGATGTGAAAATCAAAAAAATAATGCACAGAGTGTATGCAGGAGATTGCTTTATTAAAACTGAAGTTATAAAACAAAACTAGATAGGCGGACTTAAGTCAAAGCTTGCTCCATATTTTCCATTATAAAAAGACATTAATTAGTGCATGAGCACAATGACATTCCTCCTTGTTTCCTACACACTTTCCAGTCCTCCCATTTTACTGTTGCTTTCCCTCCCACACTAAGCTTTATGAGGATCGTACTCCTCTATACCCCTACAAACTCTCCGCCTCCATTAACCAATTAATAAACTCACTTCTCGTCAAGTGTTGTGCACGTCATTTCACTGAGACTGGGCATATGTAGCTATATTCGTAGAACACTCTAAAAACAGGGGTGGCGAAACTAAGGCCTGGGGGCTGAACATGACCCCCGGGCTTGTCCGGACCTGGCCACCAAAGTCAGGGGTCCCCCCCACCGAAAGGCTGAAGCACACAAAATCTACTAGCTGGTAATACTCCCACCCACCCCGGGCTCAGGTGTGTAAGGGAAATGTCTTTCTCCTTCTCAGTCAGGGGCCACATCAGTGTGCAGGGTTGTTGTTGGGGGGAGGGGGGTTGTTGTTTCTCCCTTGTGTTCGGCCCCTGACTGATTTTTCTGCAAGTCAGCAGACCCCAACCCAAAAAAGGATCCCCACCCCTGCTCTAAAATAATAAAGTCTCTGTGTGATGCTATAACAACTATTAGTATACAAGTACAAGAAATCTGAATACCGGAAAAAGCTGCCAATCCCCAACTGTTTAACTTCAACAAATAAAGAAACTTGGACGGAATAAATTAATACACAACCTCTTTTCACTAAGGATCCAGAGACATTCAGTAGCCATTGCTGTTTCTTGATGCACAACTAATCTTTTGCATTTCATTTGTTCCAAAATAAGGATCAGTATCCTCACTTGAATTCTTAGTGTAACTTACAGGAATGCAGAACTGAACCACCCAAAAACTCTACAGCATCAGCACATCTTGGAATCTCAAGAATGTACGAGATTTAGGGTTGAATGCTGCTGCGACCACCTCTAAACATGAGCAACTAACACCAATAAGATAACATACATCTTGAGAACCTACAAAAACTCATTTACCATTGGTGAATAAGGCACTTTCCTTGACAGGAGGTGGTAGATGGTATGCTGAGCGCTCAGTTTAGTAGAATGTAGCTTTTTAATTGTAAGTAGTTCTTACACCCTACAGTTCCAAAGTTAGCCTCTCAACATGAAACACAACAGCACTGTTTAACTGGGTCTGAAACCATTCATGTGACTGAATGGGCTGCTTAAAGCTTTCCCAAGAAGTAACCCCATCAAGAAGTTAACAAGACTGATAACAGCAGTTATTCAAATCTTTGTACAGTAGAGAGCAGAGAAATTAACACTAATTCTGTCAATTTCACTCTACTACTGCTTAAGAAAGATCTGAAAAGCACCATAGGCGGGCAGTGAGGCTACTCACTAAGAACCATCTTTCAAAAATATCAAAGCTATGGGAGAGTTCCTATCTGGAAAAAAAGGCTCAAAAAACAAGGATGAGAAAGGAAGTACCTTTCCCCCCTTCCAGGGTCTAGATGCAGGGAGGAGGGGAAGGGTTTGGATTTGTTGGATACCTATTAGCCAAAATTCTAATACAATAATTAGAAAGAGAGAGATCCCAAGAGACAGCAACTCAGCAGGATTCCCATTCTCTTCCCTTCAACAGTAGTTACCAACAGTGCCTGGAATTCTCAGTGGCATTTCCCTTTACCCATATTAACAGCCACCCACACAGTTTTCCACAGCAAACTTGCAAACTACACTTTGTAAACCTGGTAAATATTTCAGGGCCTGATTATCTCAAAGTTATGCACTAATTTAATAACTAGTACCGACAACACACCTCGATTTTGTGAAATTGACACTCATCGTGCACCGTATAATAATCTGCTGCCATCTTCATTTGGCTAGGAATACAAACTTCTTCACTTCTGTACGTGCCAAATCACACTAGCAATAGCAATTTCATATCACTCAGTTCCTTTTCAGAATGGAAATTACTGCTCAGTCGTGATTAGTATTTTATAATCTCAACAAAAGCAATTTAATCATAAACCAAGCTAATCTCAACTTTTAAAAATAGCTTGTTGGGGTAAATGAATCACATTTAAGGTGGGACTGTACTTGACCTAAATCCCCTATCTTCTTATTTGCTTTCAAAATTGTCTATATTGAATACCAATGTTGTGATTTACGAAAGCATTTCTTAACATACAGGTATCACCATGTGAGATTTGCTCTGAAAAAGCAAACTACTGTAAAGATGACTTCTATTGACCATCATAAAATAGTGTAAGGCTATTACTCCTGAATGTATCTACTTGATAACAATGCGAAACATGGTACTTCCATAAAGAGAAGAATTAGCATTCTACCAAGCAAGATTCCCGAGTACAGTTCCCCAAACGCCAAGGATGCCTTTCAGAGTATTTCTACATCTCTTTCCAATAAGCCACATTTCCAAGTGGGAAGTAGACACAAGTTTCCTTAGAAATAAAAACGCATTCCCAGTGCATGTCCGGTTTATTGAAAAACTATCTAGTGATCTTTACAAGAAGGGATAAAATCCTGCATGCAGGGCTCTGGTGAGCTGGCTGCGGACAGAGAATCCTCATGTGCCCCATGCACAAACCCTCCCAGCACAGCGCTCCCCCCACGGCCGCCCCCATCCCTCCAGCCCTCCCCCCACTGCTCTGCGGCCCCCGCTACA
>JANRFK010000875.1:34611711-34624476 GCA_030068395.1 Apalone spinifera
CGTGTCTGACAATTTTATTCTTTACTATTGTTTCAACTAATTTGCCCAGTACTGGTCTGTAATTGCTAGGGTTGCCTCTAGAGCCCTTTTTAAATATTGGCATTGTTAGTGGTCTTCCAGTCCTTGGGTACAGAAGCTGATTTAAAGGATAGGTTACAAGCCACAGTTAATAGTGCCGCAGTTTGAGTTCTTTCAGAGCCCTGGGGTGAATGCCATCTGGGCCCGGTGACTTGTTACTGTTAAGTTTTTCAATTTGTTCCAAAACCTCCTCTAATGACACTTCAATCCGGGATAGTTGCTCAGATTCATCACCCACAAAGGACAGTGCAGGTTTGGGAATCTCCCTATGTGTGAGTAATGACAGAAAAATAACTGCAAAAGCCGCACATTTCATCTGTGATGTGCCTCCAAAGAAAATACACACTTCTCCATAATGAGGAACAATTTTGTGGTGTGTCATGACACCAAGTTCCAAAGCAATTTCTTGTGCAAGACCTCTCCCATCAAGGCTGCGTTTCTACAGAGCTATGACACCACAACATTAACCAAGCAATCTTTTTTTAGATTGTTTAATTACTACTGAAAAATTTAAGCTGCTTTGAGTAAATATAGGTCTTGAAACTTGAAAAACAAACAAATTACACTTCAGCACAATAGCCTGTAATACCAATTATGCACAACTGAAAGCCACCACAAAACTGCAAGAAAGGATTTCAATAAATAAAATTGCTTTCTTTGGATTAGTGTTGCAGATTAATTTGGGCTGCCAAAATGATAATCAAAATACCATAAAATAAAAATCAGTCAAAGCGTGAAGGCCAGTGTCCCATAAACAAACATATATAAAACAGGGTTTGTAGGATCAGGGCTTTAGTGCTTTTAAAAAAACTTTCAAACACAAACAAGGAGTGCTGAACTTACTTCAAGAAATCATGTAAGTAGTTTAACAGCAAAGCCAGGCTCTTCTCATCAAGAGGAGTGTAGGCAAGCATCGCTCCGATTCGTACTGTTTCAATAAATGAATACATTGCCACAATTATGGAAGCATATATTTGACACACTTATTCGCGACAACTTTAACAAGTTCCATCGCACAAGAGTACAAGTCCAAGATCTGTACAACTTGATCACCAACTGCAGACCCCGTTCTTTCTTACCCACATGAAGTTTGCCTCCCCCACCGTGTTTTGGAAACTTCCATTCTGAGTAGGTGAACTATGGTTTTGGACACTTCATATAAATGACCAAAGGATAGAGCTGAGTCATTTGTTTACATTTTACTCTGATTCACCGTCTTATTCCAATTATTAACAGGACAGAAAAGCCAGAGCACTTGAACTATGTGTCCCTTCTTACAGCACAACCAAGATGTCACACTTACCAAATAATCGTAGTAGGTGTGGTGCACCATAGACTTGTGACATAGGCGCATCAGGATGATCTGCTAAGATTTCAGCATACTGTGGTCTCTCAAACTTGTACAGCAGTTGAGTTCCCAACATTACATTGAAGTACTCTTTTATTCCAGCAACAACTTCATTAACAGCATACTCCCTGGCACACAAAGGAAATGTGAAATATTTTAATTTAAAAAAAAATAAAATAAAATAAAACCACAGGGCTGTGGCTGTCTGGGGCAGGTGTGCACTCGACTTTTAGAACTCCGGGAGAGCCAATATTCATAAGAGATGGCTCAGAGAAACTAATGCCTATTTCTAGTGGTTCCGATTATTCAAGTGAGCTATTCTGGCTCTACATGAAGACATGCTGCAAGCCAACTTAGTTCTAAGTAGCAGAGAGTAAAAGCAAAAATTAAAACGGTCTTTCCACCTCAAATGCTTGGCTAAAGCAGCCCATTCAAAGCAAGGTGAAAAGGCAATTTCTGAAAGTCTTGTCAATTCTACGCCACACACATTAGCTTCAGCAATGACTGGTGACAGAATTAGTCAGGGCTGGAGTTCAATGACTCAAGAAGTACTGCGCTTCATGATGGAAAAAGCCAACAGTCATTCAAGCAGCTGAACCGCAACCTCTCTAGCAGCACATTTCCAAACCATAATACCTATGGGTCCACAAGCCTTCAATTCCAGTACAGATTTTGGAGCAATTAAGGGTCTGTTCCGGATCCGAACTAGGCCCCCAGCTTTAGAAGAGTCTCTTGAAGGAATCCCTTTGATGCACCAGACACCAAAGGCTCCCCTTCATGGTAGACCATCACCTCCTGAGTCTCAACTTCAGCACTCCTGCTTTACACCATCAGCTATATTCCGCAAGTGCAACGGAGACTCCGCTGAGACGTGTACGCTCTTCCAGGGTTACCAAACCTCACCCAGTAGTTACAGCACTCCAACAGCCTTTTCAAAACAGTGAGATCTAGTCTGCTGCAAGGCAGTACAGGCCATCCTTAGGTTAGCACAGAGAAATAAGGATTAAAGCATAGTCCATTGTGATTAGCCAAGCTGCAGTGAACTCCATTTTCAAGGGAGGAAGGGGGTGTGACGACGCAGTGGGAGTTCCTCCGATCCTGCACCCCCGGAGCAGCAAGAACAGATTCTGCCAGCAGTAGAATAGCGAGGTTTTATTGCTCCTCCAGGATACAGCACAGCATAGATGTGATGTGTTTACAGGATTCGGGGCCAGGGTGTTTCAGATCCCTTGAGTTTGGGGTCCATCACCCTTAGCCCTCAGCCCCAGCAACCTCAGTCTGTCTCCCTCATGGTTCCAGCCCCAGACTGACCCTTCCACCAGCACACACTTCCTTTGTCCCGGCTCTTCCCTTAACAAGTAGAACCGGTTTGGCCACTGTCCCGAGGCCCCTCTTGCTGGGCTGTGCTTACAGACAACCGCCAGCGGGAGTCCTCCACAGCCCACCGCCCAAGCATAGCAACCAGCAAGGTACTGACACTACATCACAGGGGGTTTCTATTGGAGTCCGTTCCCAGTGAGAAAAAGCTCCCAAACTTCTACGAGAACTCACCCTCCACACATCCCTCAGTCTTCTGTTCTCCAGTGGGGTTTTTCCTTAGCTAGGAAAGCCATGAGTTACGGGAGCGTGCATTGGCTCTATGGCCCCCTTGTTGACCAGGGTTGCTTTCAACCATTTATTTAATGATTCTTCATTCCTCCCAGAGACGTGACACACACGCCTCCACCTGTCCCTCAGTCTGCCCTGAGAGAGTTTAGCCCTCCTCTGCGCCCTGGGCAGCCATGCAGACTTGAGCAGGAAACAGAGGCAAATAGACTATTACCAACAACTCCCCACGGTCATACAGCTGAGCCTTCTGTACAAGCGTGTCAAATGCTGTATCTCTCCTAACAGGAGGGATACTTAGTCCTTATCTCTATCAAGAAATTCAGGGCTGAAATTACTGCTTTTTGCCTTAGCAAAGAACATAAGGCCTTCCCATCGAAGGATAGCATTTGGGGGAAATGCTGTGCTCTGCATAGGAGTAACGAAGGAAGAGAGATGTACCATCCTGAGAAGAAATTCTCTTTCACTCAAGGTCTGGATTTCCGCAGGGTTCATTCACCATAGCTAATCCATTAAACCAAGTGATTCTCCAGACAGTTTGCAAGACGTCTGATGGAATACCCAAACCAGAGGTCAAGACAAATCAGGAGCAGGATGGAAGACAGACATGGCATAAATCAGGGTTTCTTCCTCATCTGAACACTAGTCAAAGAGAAGGTTGTAGAAAGAAAGGGGTTTCCAGAAAAGACAGCAAGAGCAATTAGGGACATGGAAGACCCTTATGAGAGACTGAGGAACTGACTGCTTGTCTCTGAAAGCAGAGACAAGAGGGACCGTGACAGAGGTATACCCACTGAAAGGCACGTAAGAGAGACTGGGAGCTTCCGTTTCCCCTGCCTCAAAAAAATAAAACATTTGAAACAAAGATGGCAAATTCAAACTGATCAAAGGAAACACACTCGTGCCATTTAGAGTGACTGGAATCCACTGTCCCATGACATAACGGAGACCAACAGCAGGACCGAAACAGGGATTGAACCATTCACTTGGAACACACGCACACTCCACATTCTAGCAGCTAATGTCAGCCACCAAACCTGTCAGGTCTTAACCCAATCTTTATTAGTGGTTACAGTGAGAACTTTACAGGGGGTACACGATCTATCTGCATGGTGCAGAGTTTTTTGTACCTTCCTCTAAGTCTAAAGCATCCGGTACTGGCCACTGCGGGAGACAGGTTACTAGACTAGAGGACCCCTCTTCTAACCCCTACGTTTCTATTCCTAGAGGCATCACAGGAGATTTTATTTCAATGGACATTGGATCAGGCCTTGGATCTGGCAGGAGCCCTTACAGCAGGGGTGGGGAACCTCAGGCCTGGAGACCAGATGCGGCCCGTGACTTGCCTGGATCTGGCCCGAGGCTCAGCATTGAGGAGCGTGCACTGGCACTTCAGCCCACCCCCCCACAGGGCTGAAGCGCACACAGTCTACTAGCCTGGGCCCCACTAAGCTCTGGTGTGAGAGGGGAATGTGGGGAGGGTCTTTCTTCTTCTCAATCAGGGGCTTCTCATTGTGTGCAGCCCCCAACTGATTTTTCTATGGGTCAGCAGCCTCCGACCCCAAAAAAGGGTCCCTACCCCTGCCTTACAGGATGCACACCGGAGAGGGCAAGATATTGTGCAACTCCTTAGACGGGCGGGCTTTCCCATGTACCTCAGTGCCTGAGAGCACTTTCTCATGGCCAGCCCTAAAAAAAAAAAATCCACTAGACGAGAAGTTAGTTAAAACAATTACAATTTCTGAGTGTTTAAGTTTGTGGTGAGAAAGGTAGGGTCCGCAGGAAACTTAAATAGACATATGGGGGCAAAGCTAAACTACATATGGGAAACAGGCTGGCATAAGGAAAAACGTAAGCAACTTTAGCTATACTTAGAGACTCTCACACTAACCGTTGATTATATATAAAGTAACGCAAGCCTAATTTTCAAAAGCGTCAATCTATTACATCTATCAAGAGAAGAGAGAAACACAGGCACATTTACACTGGTCTTTTCAAAGAAGCTCAAGGAATCAGACTTGAAAATTCTAGCCTGACATTTTGGAAGCACAGAGATTTACTTATTTATTCAGGTTCAATTCTTGATTTTCACTTCAAGCGCTGAAGTTACATTTGTATTTAACAATTTCTGTGGCGGCTGTGAGATTGGGAGAGGTTTGGCGGAAACGATGAAATCCAGGTTGTATTTCCACCTCCATTTTAATTGTAACCATCACAGTTACCTTCACTTTGTGCTGCAACCTTCATTTGGGGATTAGAACGGCCCCCCCTTTTGTGCTAGGGACTGGTCACATTGTGAATGACTATACTTGAAGAGTCAGAGAATCATCAGCTGATTAACACTGCTGAAACAATGGGTTTGCAGCTAGGAGATGCAAGTGCCTTGATTCGACACAAATCTAAAGAGATGAGGCTGGAAATCCTTGGCTGACGCACGTACCTGGAGATTGTGGTCAGGTGTTCAAACTGCCAGAGTAGACACTTTAAGAATGGGCCTGAGGGGAAAAACCATCTACCCTCAGATGCCAGAAGACCAAGATGGAAAGAAGAAGGCACCAAGGATGGTTTACCTTAAGGATACTGAACAAACCCAAAGCTGACAAGAGCAGGGAGACCAAGACAGGTGGATTACGCTCAGGGGTTTGCCGTTTGCCAAAGATCTGTAATACTCTAGTGCTGTTCCACAGTAAAAGTCTGTGGTAAAGACATTCCTATGCTAACCTGTGCCCAGAATTGAGCTCCATATAAAAGGAAGTGGTGCCCATCCAGAAAGAGGGACTGGGACAGGCTGTAACAGTCAACAGCAGAGACACTTTAATGGCTAAGACAGGTCTTTTAAAATGCCAATACTTACTTATTGTCAGTGTTGCCACGTGATTTCTTGTAGCTTGCGTAATCCTCTAAAATGGAGTCAACGTTCTTCTTGGCAGGAAGATAAAAGAGCTATAAAAAAAAGGAATAAATAGATGAACAACCTCACTTGCAAGATGTGTGTGTCTGCATACTGGTTTTAAAGTACTGACAGATATGACGAGGACCTTGTAGAAAAGAACGTTTCTACAATATTCCATCATTAAGAGAATTTGTAACTAGGTTTTTACACTAAGTCATAAGTCTGTCAATCATTCTGACCAGGAAGGTATGCTATCACAGCTAACTGTTCCCACCATGTTCGCCCCTTCTCGTGTTAAGTTATAGGCTTTTCAAAAGTCATCTTTTGCAGTTTAAGCAGAGCTCCTCAGAATCTCTAATGTGCAGCAATGAATTCTAGCGCACCAGCAAATAAACAATTCCCTACGAGATCTAGCTGATACAACTCCTCCCATCTAGAGACAAGTTGGATCACCGTGATATCTTTATGCATCAAACTTTGCCTACTATTTTAAATTTAATCTTTAATAAATGTTCTGTTCTAAAATAAAAAAATAGTCCAGATTCTTTGCTTCTTTGTCTCCCTACAGATATCAAGGGTTCCTCATTTCTCATTCACTCTCTGTCAGGATCTGCTTGCTGTCAGTTTGAATGCCTGCAGGAGGAATGTCTAACTAAAGAGGGAATCATATGACTATACCAGAGCACAGAGAAGTTGATTGTTATTCGAATGCATATGCCATTAAGGATTTTAGTTTCTACGTTTAACACTATACATAGGCCATAATTAAACTATGTATTGATAATATGTTCTCTTTTCACTTCTAAAACACAAAGATGGTCTACGTCAGGACCAGATTTTAGACAACCAAGCCTAGTGGTTAGCACAATTAGTTTTGTTTTCCTGCATGATCTGAATCCAAAACAAGGCTTTTTGCTAGATTAATCAAGCTTAGCTAAACTCTGCTTTTCCTGCATCTATAATAAGGTAAAATGCAATTCTCTCCAATTTAAAACCTTAATGCCCAGACTTAAGGAGACTCCAGGTGTACTCCAGAAAACATGCAGCTCTGCAGAACATCTACCACAGATGAGCTGTGGGAAGAAACCAGCTGGCAATTTACAAGCCGGTCAAATAAGCCTGAGTAGGTACAATGCCAAGAATACCTTGAAAAATAGACCACACATTCCCCCAGCTGGAAGGAGCAGGAGTCCCCAACCATCGGTATATGCGTATAGGTATACATGCGTATAGGTAAAGGATAATTTTCACAATGTAAGAGTTACCTGTTTTTGCCTGGTGATCAAATCCCAATCATCAACAAGCCATGGTTTCAGCTCTTCTGGAATTTTTACCTTTACTTCAACTCTGTTCATAAATGTTTCTTCCTGAAGAATCAAGAGAACAGAAATTATCCATCTTCCGCTTCCAAAATGTAGTCACTAATGCAACTGCAATGGCTATTTCAAAATCTTATGATGTGAAAGACAGTTCAACTATTGCTGAATTTTACTATATATTTCACCTGCTAGACAGATAGTCCCATAGCAGCACCTGAAGATATTAACCTGACATAACTAATAGCTTTTGCACTTGGAGCATTACTTTTCTTTTGTTACACTAATTCTAGGAACGGCCAGACTGCATCAGACCAAAAGTCCAGCTAGCCCAGTGTCCTGTCTTCCAACAGCAGCCAGTGCCAAGTGCCCCAGAGGAAACAAACAGAGCAGGTAATTATCACGTGATCCACCCCATCACCCATTCCTAGATTCAGGCAAACAGAGGCTAGGGACACCATTCCTACCCATCCTGGCTAATAGCCACTGACGAACCTAACCTCCATGAATTTATCTAGCTCTTTTTAAAACCCTGTTATAGCCTTGGCCTTCACAACAGCCCCTGGCAAGGAGTTCCACAGGTTGATACTGTACTGCATGAAGAAAAACTTCCTTTGTTTTAAACTTGCTACCTATTAATTGCATTTGATATGACCCCTAGTTCATGCATTATGGGAAGGAGTAAATAACTTTTCCTTATTTACTTTCTCCATACCAGTCATTATTTTATAAATCTCCATCTCTTTTCCAACCTAAAAGTCTGTTTTATTTCTCTCTCCTCATATGGCAGCTGTTCCAGACCTCTAATCATTTTTGTTGTCCTTTTCTGAACTTTTTCCAATGAAAAGATATATTTTTTTGATATGAGGCAACCACATCCGCATGCTATTCAAGATGTTGGCATAACATGGATTTATAGAGAGGCAATAAGATTCTCTGTCTTATTCACTGTCTCTTTAATTATTCCTAATATTCCATTTGCTTTTTTGACTGCTGCGAACATTGAGTAGATGTTTACAGAGAACTATCCACAATGACTCCAAGATCTCTCTTGAGTAGCTATAGCTAATATATTCCCCATCATTTTGTACATAGTTGGGATAATGTATTCCAATATACATTACTTTGCATTTATCGCTGAATTGAATTTGCCATTGTGTTGCCCAGGCACTAGTTTTGAAAGATCCTTTTGAAGCTTTTCACAATTTGCTTTGGGCTTAACTATCTTGAGCAGTTTAGTATCATCTGCAACCTTTTGCCACCTCACTGTTTACCCCTTTCTCCAGATAATTTATGAATATGTTGATAAGAACTAGTCCTGGTACAAAACCCTGAGAGACGCCACTAGTTACCGCTCTCCACTCTGAAAACTGACCATTTCTTATTACCCTTTGTTTCCTGTATTTTAACCAGTTACCAATCCATGAGAGGATCTTCTCTCATCCCAGGACAGATTATTTTGCTTAAGAGCCATTGACAAGGTCCCTCAGCAGAGGATTTCTGGAAATTTAAGTACACTATCTCCACTGGAAAAAAACTTAAACAAATAGCAGCACCTTAGACTAACAAAAAATGCAGATGGTATCTTGAGCTTTCATGGGCACAACCCACTTCTTCAGATCCACTGGATCCCCCTTGTCCACACACTTGTTGACCCCTGCAAAGAACTCTGTTAGATTGGCCAGGCCTTCCCTTCACAGAAACCATGTTAACTTTTCCCCAAATTATCTATGTGTCTGCGAATTCTGCTCTTTACTCTAGTTTCAACCAATTTGCCTGGTTCTGAAGTTAGACTTACTGGCCTCTACCAGGATCACCTTTAGAGCCCTTTTTAAACACTGGCATCACATTAGCTATCTTCCAGTCATTTGGTACAGAAGATGATTTAAAGGATAGGTTATAAGCCAGTTGTTAGTTTTGCAGTTTCACACTGAGGTCTTTCAGAAGTCTTGGGTGAATGCCATCTGATCCCGGTGACTTGTTACTGTTAAGTTTATCCAGTTGTTCTAAAGCCTCCTCTAAAGACACCTCAATTTGGAACAATTCCACAAATTTGTCATCTAAAAAGAATGGCTTACTTCAGATGGCTCCCCGTAAGCAGTGAAATGTCCCTGCTCTGCCCAGGCAGAGGTGCAGCTCGGTGGGCTGTCTCCACCCGCGGGCACCACCTTGCAACTCAGCGACTACGTCCACACTGCAGGCTTCTTGTACAAGAACAGCCATTCTTGAGCAAAAACTTGTGGAGCGTCTACACTGCTCGCGCATTCTTGCGCAAGTAAATGTACAGGAAAGCGTCGGAACAGAGGGCTTCTTGCACACGTTATTCCTCTCCCCATGAGGAATAAGCCCTCGTGCACAAGAGCTCTTGCGCAAGAAGGCAATGTGGATGGGCAACAGAAGTTTCTTGCACAAGAGAGCATCCACACTGCCATGAACGCTCTTGCGCAAAAGCACATGACAGTGCGGACGTGCTCTTGCACAAAACAGTTCTTGCGCACGAAGCCTGCAGTGTAAACGTAGTCAGCATGCTGGGTGGGGCAGGGTAGCACAGAGCCCGTCCGGCCTTTACTCCAACTAGGAGCAGCAGGGGCATTTTGCCCCAGCCAGGAAGCCTGACAGCACTGTGCCAACTGGACTGTGCCAGTTTAGAGCTTTCTGGTTGGAACAGAGATGGACAACACAACTTTTACTCTGTGCACGTATATTACACCCAGACCAGGTTTGTGTAAATCTCTTTCTAAATCAACTGCTGTTGGTGAATGTGAGTGACAAGTTTTACACACGCAGATTCTGCTACTTAATCACATTACACAAGTTCAATGCTGGCCACAGGTAATATGCCAAAAAGTGATGGATAAAACATTCCCAGCTGCCCGTATCACTGAGCAGATGTTCAAGGTACCAGAAAACTCTCCCACCCAAGAGTTGACATTTGCCAGAAACAGCTACCTTACCTGGTGCGTTCAAAATCGTAACCGTACCCTTGTTTGGAGCACCTTAAACTTAGCTCTTGATTAAATTTGTCATACATTTGTGACCAAGAACATAAAGCAGTTCAAAGTTGCAGACTTCGACAGGAACTTGTAAAAACCAACACAGTAACCGAAGACTGAATGGTTTACATTTCACTCTGTTGCAGCTAAAATATAGAGTTACAGCACAGTTAAAATACATACACTTTCAACGGTGGGATCTACTCGAGCCCTTTTCTTCCTAGGTGGCTGGGGAGTCTCGCTCGTACTGCTGCCTTCCCCAATTCCAGGAGCTACATATACAAAAACTGTTATTATTTTGTTTGCAAATGCTTTTGATCTCTACATTAACACGAATCTCCTTTTTATGGACATTTTCACTAAAGGACTAGTTTGCCTTATACACAGATCTCTCAAACTGCTGAAGAATTCATTATTTTCAATCTAAAAATCGTTTCCCCACCTGCAAACATCCCCTGCATACACAACTTGGACACAAAGCTTATAGGCCACAATGCAATAAATAGATCAGTGTTTCTCAACTTTTTTTTTTTTTTAATAAAATACCCCTTTAAAAAGAGTACAAGTACCCCATATATATGCAGGCCTCGACAAACTGCTGTTTCTACTTGCCATGGGCAAGTAGATTTCAGCCAGTTGCTCCGTGCGGCTTGGTGAGTAGCTCTCACCAGAGAGAGAGAGAGAGACAGAGAGAGAACGAACACACACACCCCCCGAGTACCTACAGTTTTCAGACAATTTTTTTCCCTACTATTGCAACACATCTGTTTAAATAATCATAGCCAGGCAAGCGATGAAATTTTTGGGTGTAAAAAGCACAAAAATAATAAACCATTGTAAAACTTAAAACAAAAATTCAGTTCTCCAAATTTCAATGGTGTAGACATACCCTCCCAGACTTCTCTCAAGTACCCCTAAGGGTACTTGTACCACTGGTTAAGAAACACTGTAATAGGTGTTCTATTGTGGACCCACTCTTACACCGTCACGTCTCCAGTCTTACAACTGAGTGCACAACATTCCACGCTGAACAAGAGTACCCGACACATGGGTAATCCGAGAAAGAATGATTCGACTACAGAACTGCTGTATGCAAAGCACTTTGCCTTGTCTAATTAGTAAGCAGTCCTGCCCATGACAGATATTTCCATTTCTTTTTTAATGCTTCCACCTTAAAATTTCATCTTAGACTTTATGCTGTTATTTCATAAACTTGCTGGGCTGATTGTCAACCAGTAAATTATCTTAGTCCCATTGAAATTAGAACTACAGCCATTTACATACGACGAGGATTTGTCCCAGTAGATCTTCTATTACGGACTGAATAAATTTATGAATAAAAATAGGCTTACTTTTCTGTTTGTTCTTTTTTGTTTTCCTGCAAAAAGGAAAAGAAAATACATTATTTCGAGTCTTAAAATAGCTTGAGTAATAAATCTTAATCCAAGGGGACGCCTATACACAAAATTGTCTAAAAAAAAAAAAAAAAAAAAAAAAAAAAAAAAAAAAAAAAAAAAAAAAAAAAAAAAAAGTAGCAAAATGTCAGTCAGCAGCATCCTGAGCCAGTAAGCCCAGGACAGTGGAGAGAAGCCCACCAACCCACTTGAGTATAGCAAGAAGGAACTAATAAAATAAATAAAGGCACAGACGGGCTAACTAAGGCACCATCATTTTTTGTCTCCTATATTAAAGGTACAACCAATGACGTTAACTGGCAACAAGTCTAACCTGATAAAAGCTAATGGTGGCATGCTCTTGGCAGCATAGATAATCCTATGCCGGCACCCCAGGTCCACTCTTGCCCAATCCCCCTGGCTAGACACCCTGCCCACAGCCTGCTCCTGCCCCCTCCTCTGCTCCTGCTCTCTTCCCCCTTGCCAGACCCCCTGCTCCGTCTCCCCTGGCTAGACACCTACCCCCAGAAGGTGGTGGGATGGCAAGCATAGCGAGAAGGGGGCATAGCCCCCAGCTTCCATTTAATAGAACATTTACAAGACTATTTTGACTGGAATGGTAGCATATAAATAGACTAAAAACAACAAAATCTCCACCTGTATACACACACAGTGCATGACTGACTTATGGAATTATCTGACAAGATAGAGGCCAAGAACTATTAGTATTCAAAAGAGGTACTGACTTTGATGTCACTAATATCTAAAATGCTCTGCAAAGGTGATATTTCAAAGTTACCCAAAACAGGCACATTCTCTAGGATAAATAAGATTTTTAATCAGCTAGTTTCAGTATTTCTGGTATTGCCTCTCAAACTCAGTGCTGCGAAAGGAACAAAGCTTGATCAGGAGGTTTACAAACTAGTTACACCTCAATCTAACCGTAGGTAAAACGGCATGTTTTAGTACTATGGCCATAGATGCAGAGGAGAAGGAGAAATTAAAGTGGCAAAGTCAGAACGATCAAGTTATATGAAGCTAGTATGGACTCTTTCACATCCACATCATGATTTGCGAGAACACTTCACCACCAATCACGCCACCACAGATAGGCTATGTCTACCCTGGCAGGTTGTTG
>JANRFK010000875.1:34625682-34637956 GCA_030068395.1 Apalone spinifera
TCTTCCAGCTCTATGATTCAAGGGCAGCTTGCTAGTATTAATACCAGGATTTAGGCCAGATCATTTTTATTGTGTCACCCAAGCCTAGTTTGTCGTAGCTGCTTGGGTCATGTTCTTTGTAAAGTTAGGAACAACAAATAGGATCCCATACACTAAACCAGGGGGTTGAGAGTTCCATAGGGTACGTGTGAACCTTGAGAAATGCAGTACAGCGTCAGGTCTCACTGCATTTGTATTTTAGCCTCAGTGAACACACACACACACACACACCCCCCATTTGCTCTATTTTGGGCCTAATTCAACAGCCACTGAAGTCCAGTTGGCAATCAGGCCAGTAGTGAAGCTGCATGTGCATGAAAAACCCAGGGCAGCTTCTGAACTCTGACCCTGTATGTGACCAGGCTTTAGCTGGTAACAGGACAAGCTATGTCACCACACAACTGGATGTTAGGGAAGAAGGCATAATAAGACTATGAGGCGCATAAAATATAGCCAAGTGTTTTGCAGATGGCTGAGGAGGGTCAAGGCAATTGAACACTTCACTTCCCACAGAAATGCAGCCCCGAACAGGCCGGGGGGGAATAGCCGTCATTCTCTCAGTGCCAGTACTGTGCCTGTGTAGGGAGAATACCCACGACTACAAATGAAACAAACAGGTTGAATGTATTCTAACCAGAACCCACAAACACCAACTAAAAGTAGAGGCCAAGGGGGATCTTTCTAATCCATAAAAGAACCAGAGCTCTTGGGATAATTAGACAAGATAAACTGAAGAACCACTGCAATTTGTCAGAAGAAATAAGCCTCCTAGGTCTGGTGCTGTTCTGTTTTTTGCACTATTAATATATACAGTATAATGCAGATGCCTTGTGCTCTCCCATCTCTAACTGAGATTGCTAAACTTCAAAGCTATTGCTCTGTATTAGGTCAGTGACTGCTTACAAAGTGTAATGAACAGAGCCAGTGTATCAGGGAACTACTAAAGAAAAAGCACGACACCCAAGACCTCCTACAGAGATAATTCACTATTTTTAACGTAGCAAAGGTTAGCTTTTTAAAAAGCAACTGTTTCAGTTTTGTGACAGCCAGTCTTTTGAAATATTCATATATACTGTATAAAAGCTACAGTAATTCTTGTTATATATCGTAAATGAAACAAGACACCTTAGTAAAAAGTGTATTATGAACAGAAAAAACTCTGTTTTGTGCCTTCAGCTATAGAGTAACAGGCTTAATGTCACTGATGAAGTACCACAGAACGGCAGTGTCCAATTTGACATTTGCTCAGCATCTTTCATCCTGAAAGATCCCAAAGTATTTTTCAAACTCTATATATAGGATAAACTTCACTACACTGAAACGCAAGCCACCAAACCTGAACAAGGCCACTGTTTAAAAACAGTACAATAAGTGAACTTCACTGTCACCAAAGGACTGAAAGGAAAATGCCATTTTAGTGACCATCCAGAAAGTTAGAGCGCCTTTCAGTGATGTTTGGTTTTCAACTGAAGGCAGTGTTTTAAGATGCAGTTTTAATGGGAATGTTCTATTCTTATCTAGCACTGGGCAAAAACGTTTGAACGGCTCCTATCTTCTAGAACTAAACTGATATCTTTCTGTTATCAAGACTTAAAGTGAGTTTTCATTTTCAAACACTCAGCATTAAAAGTGTTTCACTTCACAATCTCATGCTGTGCTCCCACCCTGCCACTGGAACAAATTATACCATATGGCAATGAGATGACTTGCCAGCCAATCAACCCAGAAATGCCAGCTTTCAAACAACTTGAAGCACACACACCAAGAACTGCTTCCGACCATGTGAGCTTTCAGAACAAAGAACGGATACATGACAAAGCAATCTGTTAAAAGGAAGTCCAAGTTGAATTTATTAGTATACAAGTTCTTGCTGTAGCATTAGGAGATGCCATGAAAGTTAAAAATAACTTCACGTCCTAGGGAACTGAGTTCCATTATTCATGCAGCTTTATCTCATTTTGCCACAAGCGGACACCTGAAACATACACGTGTTTCAAAGGCTGGGTGGAGCCAAAGCCTGAATAGTCTATCAAAGGGAGGAAAAAAATGCAAACAAATTCCAATTCCCAGCTTACTAAAGTTAAGGCAGTCACCTTGGTAGCACTTCCGGCCAGAGCCCCAGCAAATGTGATTTATAAGACCCACAAGATTTTCATTCCCTGATTTCGGACAGGCTAGCTGCTGGCTTTTGTGTTCGGATTCCCTAAAGAGTACAGCATGCGTCTCCACAGATCCCAAAGCACTGGCTGCCTTTTGACTGCAAGGGAGGTATTCAAAGTGAAAATGTTTGTAGATAAGTCAGCCATGCCAGGAGGGCAGAACACATGAGGAGTCCAGCAACAGTAGCCAGAAGCCTGCAATTTTGCAGAGAAAAGTAGAGAGAAGTTTATCTCTAGAAAACATCAAGCCTGTATTCTCGATAGCCAACCATGCTTGTATGGCATTCCTCCCATGAGAAAGCAGCAGCATCATAAAACAAATCTGTACTATTAATACAACTTGCACATTACAAATCATTTTATTTGGTTAAAAATTACTGTATGCCCTCAGCATGCTTTCCAATATTTAAACTATAGCAGGGCACAGTATAAGTAATTTGGAAGTTCCCAAATTCATAGTTACATGAGACTCAAACCTTACATTCACAACACCATCTATGAGCAAAAGCCAGAACTTAGCCCTACAGATGTCATAAGACTTTTGTCATTGATCTCAGTGAGACTAGGACTTCACCCTTTGGTAGACGGGTAGCAGACAGACTAGCCTTCTAAAAATCACCAGTTTCTAACGAAAATAAATCAATGGAAGCCTTAAAAGTTAAGTGTCTGCAATTCCTTTTTAAATGGATGCACTGAAATCTCACTGAGGAGTGCATGTCGCACAGGACTGTATACTTTCAATTGGCACTATGCCCATGTTTTGAAGTAGGTAAGAGCTAAAAGTCTGTATGGGCAAGTAAAGAGAATTTTAAGAAGCAGCCGCACTTGATGGAGATGTTGTCAAAGTAAGAGTTACTTCCACAGTTGTTACTTATGTCTTATCACCAGCACCTTATATTACTGCGACTTAAGACTTTAAGAGCTTATAAAAGAAATCTACAAAAGAAAGGAAGTTTGGATTTCAGGATGAGAATCCTGGTGTGACAATCCATCCTTAACTCACCGCGTCGATATTGTAGGGGTCTCCAAACAGCAAACAGTATGCGCTCCATCTCGTCTGAAAAATCTAGGCACAATGGGGGTTGAGTTAAGGACAGAGTGTCAGACCTGATAGTTAGCCTTTAAGAGAGTCTATTGAAGCTTCAAAATGTACCTTTTAGAGGATGTTAAACACCTTCTGCATCCCTGGAGGAGGATACACACATTTATACTATTATTTTCTTTCTAAGATTGTTTAGGACACTGAAGAGTCAAATTTGTTTCTTTAATTAAAAATGTCTTTTTACATTACAGGCATCCTCCAAGGATGCTATAGAAGGTAAATTCTGAGGTCTAACTAATTTACAGTGGTACCCCTTTAAAAATGTGGTTAGATCAATTTCTCTCCCTCCCAACTAACCACACTATGTATCTGCAAAGCCCTTTATTTTTTCAAATGCCACGGATGGCTTCTTTAGAAGAAAAAACCCTTATTTTAGTCGTGCCATTGGAGAGGATCTATTTGCAGTTCTCAGAGTCAATCTTCACCTTCTGGCTTAAGTGGTCTGAGGCCCAGTACTCTGCAAATATCTGCCCCACAGTCCCAGGTGCCCTGCTGGGATATTGTTCAAGTGACTTCCCTTCCTCGGTCTCAATCAGGAGGTGAGGACAGGGAGAGTTTCTGCTGGGAAAGGAAGCAGTGGTACATCCAAGCTGCTAACTGAGGAGGAAGCACCAATGGTTCTGGCGTAAGTGAAAGAGTCGGAGAAGCAAGTTCAGTGCAAGAGGCACATGGGACCGTATGATATTAAAGGTACCTTTAATACCATGAGATGAATGCTCGTATAAAACACCAACTCCCTCCCCCAACATCTTCCCTTCCCACAGATTCCACTTAATGATCTGAAGATGCATCATTAAAGAAGTGTTCAGCACCCAAATGTGAGACGCATATCAGGAAGGGGCAGGAGGCAAGGTAGCCCACTTACAATGAGCGTCCCAGTTACAATGGGACACCAACAACCCCAGTTTCTGTTCTAGTGGCAACAGGGGAAGAGACACTCCCTCTTTGCAAATGCTGTTTCAACTGGGAAGCATGAGGGCTTGAAGGGAAAGTTTTCAATTATGCAGTAAGACTGAGCCTCTTTCACAGAAGAGCCCACTCCAGAGTGGTGTTTCTGTGTGCCCTTATAATTAAGAGTGACAGGGTTATGGTAGCAGTTTTGAATTAGTTTCTTTTGAGAGAGAGTTAAATCTTTAGGGGTTCAACTGGGACTGCTCATGAGTAAGGCTAACAGGATCTGGGTCCTACAGTAACCATTGGGGGGTGTTCCATGCCACACATTAGGTGGAAAAAAGTCAGAACTTGATACATCAAGGCTTTTGAGATTATGCATGAGAATAGTCGCCATTACCCTGTTATGGTCACAGCAACACAAGCACAACTGTACTCGTAACCAGCTTTAATGTCCTTAGAAACGAGTGCTCTAGGCCAGGGGTGGGGAAAGTGGGCTCTGCGGGCCAGATCCGGCCTGCTAAGCCAATGGATCCGCTCTCCCACCCCCAGGCCAACTGAGACCTGGGGACAGGGGAGCGCGCATGAAAATCTCCTCCCCACACTGGGGCGCACAGCATCAGAGGGAATCAGCTGGTTTAGAACAGCTGGCAATTCTCTCTAGGCATCGGGATGGGAGGCAAAGACTTCACCACCACCCCAACCCCCATGCCAATCAGGGTCTGTGAGTGGGGGAGCACAAGAAGTCTCCTGGCCCCATGCATTCCACAGCAGCTCGGGGCTATTTCAGAAATTTGTGGCATGTCCCCCTTTTGCAAATTATTGCCCACCCCTGCTTTAGGCTCTCCAACAGAAACTAGCTCCTGTCAGTTCAAGTCTATTACTCTACCTTTTAATGGCATGACACTAAAAGGTGTCTCCGTAAAACTTTTGAAGTCCAAATAGGATACAAATCACACTCATATTTCATAATACTAAAAAAATAGCCATCAGCAAAAGAATGATACAGTGCCTAAAAAAAGATTTGAAGCTACCACCAAATGCCTTTTTTAAAGGAAAGGGTCAAAATTTAGCCAGCCATCTCTTGACTAAGACCAAAAAGCAGAGCAAGCTAGGAGCACATATTTTGAACACTATCATTTAGCACTGAACCCACTTGCAAAAATTAAGCAAACCCTCTAGCTTCTGAAATAAAATATTCAGTTGTACATGGTGGATTTGAGTCTTGCTGATTCACTCCAACATTAAGTCACTGGATGTAACTGAATCTAGGTAAGGCCACAAGCCTAGTCACTGAACCCTACGAATGGGACTGAAGGTCTGTCGATTACGTGTGAAAATACATGTGTCTTCTAACAAATACCTGGTCTGAGTCTCTTAAGCTTACCATTTTAACATGCAAAGCCATTTTGTTTTAAGACCCAGACATACTTGCATTATGTTTGTCCAAACAGAACAGTTTCAAAAATATGCAACAAATACTTGTGGTAAATAGGTTAGTGTTTCATGAATGGCAGAATATTACAAATTTTTATTTGCCTCCTACAGAGTGTTTTAATAAACTGCATGATGAAGACACTATGCAATTTATTCTTCAGAGCTACATCCCTGCGCTCAAAGATTCTATCACTGTTTGAGTACATCTAGACTTGCTTTCACTTTCAAAAGAGGATATGCAAATTTGGCAGTAATATGCATATCTTCTTCAGACTGCTTTTGAAAAAGCAGTCCCCTCCCCCCCCAAAGCAAGCAGGTTTAGACACGGTTCTTCTGAAAATTTTTTTTTGAAAGAACTGTGTCTAAACTGCTTGCTTTTTCAGAAAAACTTTTGAAAAAGCGATCGGAAGATATGCAAATTACTGCCAAATTTGCATATCTTCTTTAGAAAGTGAAAGCAAGTCTAGGTGTACTCTTTGCGTGACCAGGGTTGATTCTGCCATTCCACAGGGAATTATCAATTTCACCAAGAGCTACAATGTGATGTGATGTGCCCTCATAAGGATCTTGTTCAATATTTTAGAGGAATATAATGACTGGAGCAAAATTTAAAAGCCTAAGTGCAACCAGTCATTTACTTTCAGCAACATATGGATTTTGCATTACTTAACGCTGACAGTCTTTTTGCTGGATAGACAAGCATATTGCCACAACAGAAACAATCCATGTTTATAAACTAACATTTCTCTCAATTTTAAACAAAGATTTTGCATTTTAAAATCTACTCTCTGGAACCTCACAAAAGAGGGCTACTTAAAATAAGTGAAATGACTTGATAAGCAAAGAATTTGTTTTAAAAAAAAGCTTCTTACACTTCAACATTTTTCTGTTGCAGTCCAGATGTCTTCTTGCCTGGAGCAGCACCTCTCATCTTGCCCTCTGCATACTGTTCCCTTTAAAAACAAATTCAGAAATATGATTTCCTGCAAAGGTAACAGCCCATACAAACGTTAAGACAACATGCAGTGAATGCGTATAAAGTGAACAGACACTGAGGGAGCCTCCTTCATGATGCAGAGGGGGGAAAAACTCCCACTACTGACAAGTATATATCACATCTCAGTATTTTACCTACACATGGACACTCAACCTTTCCTCCCCTCCCCCCAGAATTGTGAGAAAAATGCACTGGAGTGGCTTCAGAAATGTGCCTACTAGAAATATTTGTATTCTTAAGAGGACACTTTTTCCAGAGCAATACAAAAAAGCATTCATAAGGATCAATATATTTAGAGCTCTCTTACAAAAAGTTAGTCTATAGTAAGAGTGCATTATTATTTTACATCATAATATATACCATGAGCTCAATTACAAAGATCTATGTTTTATTTTCAGAATGCAAATTTGAGATACAAGAAGTCTCCTTCGTTCAAACCTCTTTTACACTTTTCCTTATAATTTAAAATTCTCATACTTTTATACCTTTTAATCAAAACCTAGTCAGTCAAGGGCCAGACCATTTGACCAAAAGATGACAACGATAAGGACACTGTACATGCTATAAATCTGAAGGCAGCCCCACGACTCCTCTCTTCCCCCTCCCCCCAACAAACAAAACAGGGAAAGAGGAAAATAGCACATTTAAAATTAATAAATATTCCCCGGGAGATTTCTTTATTGGGCTGAAGCACTATAAAAAGACATAATGGTAAGTCAAATCAGTATACCACAACATACTTACTGATTGGCCTTTTGAAGTTCCTTCTGTTTCTGCAGATTCGTGTCCACGTATTTGAGCACTCTGCTTTCTGGAACCCATTCATCCCAGCTGAAAAATCAAACCACCATTTGCAAACATTGCAAAATTAAAATCTGTTCCCAATAATTAATTAAAAGAGTTCACAGGATTTGAGACTGAACTTTTGCTTCTGTGATAAGCCATGAACTGGCACGACAGAAAGTGTAAATTATCAGATAAAAATGCATTCCCACTGATTTGTCTAGGGCAAAGTGAAATCTTCAGTCTTTCCTGCAGATTGCCAATTGGGAAACAGACTCCCAATCTTAAGAGAAGGGCACTTTTCTTTAATATTTTTAAGTAAAATTTTTTAAAAACAAAGGGCTACACATGCTATAACACGGAAAATCTGCAGACATAACTAAGTTATGCAGCAAGATAAATTTACTGTATCTATTCCAACATATTTTATATGTGAACAAATTCAGCAATAAGATCTTACTGTAAAAAGAAGAGCTCTGATTTCTCTCTGTAAAGGAAACCAAGATGGCATGAACACTTGAAAAATCTGAAGGTAAATAATTTAATATAAACATGTGTTGGAGAAATTGCCATTGTAAGCAAGCAAATGCCACTTTGACAAACAGTGGATAATTTTTCAGCAATTTGACAAAAGATTTTAAGTTAGAAACATTAAAATGGCCATATGAAATTATGTACATCTTTTCCGAAATCTCAAGTTGTATGTTTATAAAAATGTTTATGTAACATACAGAGCTTTGTAAATTAGAGATTCTCAACCTTGCATTTCATGATGAAGTAATGATCTCATTGCAAAAGTTGTCAAGCTTAGAATGCCAAAGTTCACTTTAAGTCTTGAGATTCTTACAGTAAGTTTAGTGTGCAAGTATAACAGAAAACAAAAATAACACACCCAACTGTATATATATTAGAGGCTATATATTTAAGATGAGGGCCTTGGTGAAGTATTTAAGCCACTTGATCTTTGCTCCCAAAGTTTACGTTGTTGTCAAAAACCCTCAAGAGAAGAACACTGTACAACTCCCTGAATGTATTATACTATATAGGATGCAAAAACTACTTACTACCAAGATTTGTAAAAAAAAACACTGGAAATTAAGAAGTTTAAGACTCATGTGTTAGAGAACCATAACTTAATTATGAAGTCAAATTAAAAAGCCATACAGTCCCAGTTGTCTAGATGTTGCAGCAATGCCACTTTTAATGTAGATAATTGGAAGCTTGGAAAAGCAAGAAAATAATCAAAGGCAAACAGTTAGTGCAGGTGGAAAAAAGACAAGAGAAAGTCATCTGACACAGCCAATGGTACCCACCATTACACCAAAGAGAATGGATTGTAACTGATCCATAAGAGTCAGCATTAATTCAGCAGCACTACAGTGACAAAACACAAATTAAGCTTCGTGTCCCACACAAGGTCTTTTACAGAGTATATGGCAGTAACGTTCACACAAATCAAAAGAACTCTTTGAAAAATTGTCAAGTTTTCATATTCCATCAGCTGCTAAGGAAAAACAACTACTTACTGCTCCACACTCAGTGTTAGACTGTAGAACATAGTTAAACTTGAAACTCAGCCATAAAACTGACAGCAGAGTAGTACCGGTGAAGCTCTCTAGTCCAGCACTCTCTGGTCCGGCAACATGATTTTAGTTAGCCAGATACCCACTTACGGGTGTGGCCAAGTTTCCTGCAGTCTCAAAGTTTGTTTACAGCCACCAGTCCTGGCTCTCCGTGTTCTGTGCGGTTATTTAGCTCTAATTGCCCCTCACTGTCTTCTCAGAGCCCAGCAAGCAAGGGAAGTGTTGGTAATGCTGCTAAATAATATTGATCTTCTGTGGTCCAGCAAATTTTCTGATTAGCACCAGTCAGGTTTCGAGGATGCCGGACTAGAGCGCTTCAACCTGTATATGCCTTTTGAAAAGTAGAACACATGGTAACCTGCAAGCAGCCCTGTGGATGCTGCATCAGGGCTGTTTACAGAAAGTTGGTGACAGAGATAACTTGTAATCAGAACATATACTGTTCTCAACCCTTATAGATCACCCAAAAAACTCAAGTATACTTGCCATTCCAAAAGCAAAATGCTTTGACGGCCTTTTCATCTTTAGAGCCATGAAACAGAAGTTTTAATTCTTGAGAGGAGAAAATTCAAAAATCTCATTTACAAGAAGGAAAACCTCAGCAGCAGCTTTACTACAATTTTATTTCACCCTGACCTCAAGCATGTTGCCACCCAACAGGCAGATGGTGCAGGAGAGACTGAAAGACTTACCTATCAGAACTTCATCTCATCTATTCTGAGCACAACCCCCCTCCTCCGCCCCTTCACCTAACCCTACTCCTCTTTGCACCTCTTGTCCTAGCATTTGGCTACAAAAATAGAACAGATGGAGTCTGACTAGAGAAAATATTGTTCCACAGTTCAATAAAAACCGGAATAGTTCCATATCCCACTATACAACAAAAAGCTTATTGAAATCCTATGTTTTCAAAGCTAGAAATCGTGGAAAACTTTTTCAAAATGGGTAGGCTGTGCACTTGACTGCTGTAACAGGGCAACCTAGTGGCACTTGGAGCTAGTTTAATGATCCAACTGATACACCAACGGAAATATGCCTTTAAAACTAAATGATTAGTTGAGCAACATTAGCCTTGTGTTATTCCATGCTTAACTAGTTAGGCTTTGCTGCAATACATGGACTTAAACTCATGTTAATTTCTGTGCTAATGAAACATTTTCAATTGACTTACGCTTGGTAGTGTCAGTCCATTAAGCTAACACCAGCTGGGGTAATCAAAGGAAAATTAAGTCTTGTTTTCAGAGACTTATTACTTACTTTTTATTCCAACCACTGTAATGTATAAAGTATTTCACTTGTTTGTCCTTTATGGCAACCTTTACACACTGAAACAAAGAAGAAAGTTGGGTCAACAATAGGATTTGAACAAAAAAAAAACACCCAAACATCTCTGGAAGATGGGCTAAAAGCTTTCGGTCTAAATTCAAAGATTCCTAGGCAAGCCACTGAAGTATTCGGCAGCAATGCCACTACTGACTAGAAATTGTTCAGCAAGAGATACACATTATTACTGGCTTTGCTTCAGTTAGTTGTTCTGCCTCCATACCAAAAAAAAAAAGTAACGCCCAGTAAGCTACCCAGATGTTTTTGAAGGGCTTAACTTCCATCCAGAGGCGAGCAAGAGAACATACAGCTGATCAGAAGACAAGGAGCAGGTCACTTTAGCCTCTTCAATGATCTCTGAATGGCTAACCAGAAGCCAGGTGTACATAGCAAATGACTCCGTCTAATTCTTCACATGTATATCTAGACCCTTGCAAAGCTGCAGATATCCGTGCATATCTGCAGCTTATTTCTGCTGATACAGATGCAGATATAAGTTTTGTATCCAGAACCCTGGAAATGTGTAGATATCTGCTTTATATCCACAGGTGTTTGTATCCCAGATGTAGATATCTGCAGCTCATTTCTGCAGATGTAGAGACCAATTTTATATTGGCACAGGGCTCTATGAAGACCCCCGTCTTGCAGAGGAGGAAGTTAATCACAGGAGATGACTTCTCAAAAGTAAAGGAAATAATGTTTTGGATTTTTGCAACCACAAAGCAAGCTCTCTTGTCAGCAATAATTGTTTGCAATAGATACTTTTCAGGCTTAAGAATTTCTGATGAAAGGATAAACAAAGTTTAGCTTATTCTCACTATACTAGACTAAGGCAACCTACAAGAAACATTCAAAGCCTTGACTATCTACTCAAGGCAAAGATAAATTGTTGTTACCCAGTTAGAAGTTAGAGTACACAGTAAGAGGCAAACAGATAACCAGCATAAGGAGTAAAACAAAATAAGTTGCTTCAGATGACCGCCACACTGTTTACAGATTCCTTGAATAAGATCAGAAGGGGCCTTTAGAGCATCGAGTCTGACCTCCTGCATATTGCTGGCCATTACATTTCACCATTGATCCCGTACCAAACCCAATAACTTGTGTTTAGCTAAAGCGTCCTTCCAGAAAGGCACCCAGTCTTGATTTGAAGATACTGAGAGATAGAATCCATCACTTCCCCCGTTAGCTTGTTCCAACAGTGCATCACCCTCACTGTTAAAAATGTGTCCCCTACTTCTGGTTTGAATTTGTCTGGCTTCAGCTTCCAGCCTTTTGTTCCAGTTCTACCTTTCTCCATTAGATTAAAGACATCTTTAGGACCCAGTTTTTTCTCAAGTGATCTCAAACTTTTTGGATAAACTAAACAGATCGAGCTGTAAGTTTCTCACTGAGAGGCATATTCTTGAATCACTTTGGTGATTCTTTCCTCCTCTTACCCCCCCACCCAGCTTTTAAAAAAATGTTGACAGAAGAACTGTTCCATTATTCTAGCTAGAACCAATTTCACCAATATCATACACAGAGGTAAAAATCACTTCCCTACTCCACGTTCCAAGTACCTCATTATGCCTTTATCATAGTATCACAACAGGAGCTTGTGTTGAATTGCTTGGCCACTACGACCCCTGAACTCTTCGCAGAGACCCTGCTTTCCAGGATAGTCTATTTGGGTGGTATGGCCTGTAATCCTTGCTCCTAAACATGACCTTAAATTTGGCAGTGTTAAAAATAGGGATGTAAAATCCTGTTTAATCCATTAACTGCTTAAACAATCATTTCAATAGAGGTGAGTAAAGGGCCACTCCAGCCTGACTGGGCTGCAGTGGTCCTTCACCCATGGCGTGGTAGGCCCAGCCTCCTCCTTGCTGTGGACAGGGGCTGCTCTGGCCCAGCCGGGTTGCTCATTAACTGTAACTAGTAAATAACATTTACCAGCTAACCATTCCCATTGCTAGTT
>JANRFK010000875.1:34749242-34770694 GCA_030068395.1 Apalone spinifera
TTTTTCCGGAAAAGCGTCCGTGGCCAATGTAGACGCGCTTTTCCGGGAAAAAGCGCCAGTCGTCATTTTCGCGATCGGGGCTTTTTTGCGGAAAACACGACTGTGCTGTCTACACTGGCCCTTTTCCGAAACAGTTTTCCGGAAAAAGGACTTTTGCCCGAGCGGGAGCAGCATAATTTTTCTGGAAAGCAGCTGATTTCTTACAGTCAGTGCTTTTCCGGAAATGCAAGGGGCCAGTGTAGTCAGCTCGCAGCTTATTCCGGAAAAGCGGCTGATTTTCCGGAATAAGTGTCCCAGTGTAGACACAGTCGAGGTGTCCTAGCATGTCTCAAGACATTTACACTGGATCTCCGCTTGATTGGGGCTAGTCCTTCAAACAGCTCATTGCTGTATGGTAAAGGATTAAGAGAGGAGAGAGAACTTAGCTCACTCATTGTTATTTATAATCCATTTCACTTTAGGATTTGCTTGCTTGTTTCATTTACCATGTTTCAAAATAGATGGGGAGCATATAAGATGGATTCACAACTACCCAGCCTGCCCCATCGAGTTGATTCTGATCCTCTTTACACCAGAGTGAATCAGGAGTCAGTGTGTTGAAGTCAATGGAGCTATAAAAGCAATGTGAAATCAGAATCAGGCCCGTGGATTTCTGTGGGAGGTGGGGGCGGGAAGAGGGCATTTGTTACTGCCATATAATGCCAGCATATGGCTGCGGTCCCGTCTGCCCTGAGGGCAGAACCTGGTTGTGCTTGTCCAGGATCAGAGCAGGCACTGAGCTGTGAGTCAGAGTTACTGTCCTCTCCCTTTCTTGGCCTTGCTCCATGGGGGATCGGTCAGACTCCCTGCCCAGCTTACTTTCCACTGGGCACCAGCTCAGCTGGACTGGCTGGTGTTTTAGGGGGCTGTGCCCCTGCCCAGCACACAGTCTGAAGGCAGCCGCTCTCTCCTCTGCCCACCACGAGGCCAGAAGCATCGTGGCCCCCTCTGTCCTCCAGGAAGAGAACCGAGAGCAAGCATCTCTGCAGCGTTCCCCACATGTGGACCAGGCCCCTGCAGCTCAGATTCGAAGCACAGCGGTGTGAGAGAGCTCGTGCCATGCCTGTTTGGTTCGTCACCAGCGCTGCCAACCTCGCACGTTTCACAAGAGCCCCAGACCCTCCGCAAATCCTCACTGACAAAGTGGAGCCAAGTGGCTTGGGAGTTTCCTCTTCTCAGTAGGGTCCAGGAATTCACTCTGCCTGCCTACTTCACAGCGCCAGGTTCTTATTATTAGTTACAGTTCTCTGCAGTCACGGCAGAAGTATGTGCTGCAAGAATTTTCTTTTTTTAAATAAAGGATCAAAGCGGCTTGAGGTCACCCTTAGCAGCGTCTCCCCACCCGTGCTGCCAAAGGGCTGCAGGAGGCTCTATGAGATGATTTATCCGTTTGCTGAGAGTGCCAGCAAAACAAGAGCTCATTTCTTGCCCGTCAGACTTTTTTTAGACTGTTGTCTACAGTACAGCTGTAAAAAACAATATCCAATCCCAGACGCAGGCTACCTACCCGCCAGTGGGGAGATGGCAGGGCTGCATGCGAGAGGTGCCCTTGTCATTCGCATACGAAATGAGCCTCCGCCTCTCTGCCTTATTTGCAAGGAATCTTGGGTGCTTTTGATACACACTAACTCCAGCAGAATTAAAGAGCAAGTCGGTGACCCACCTCCAGGTGTAAATCAGCAGAGCCTTATTGTCAGTCTGAGGAGATGTGCCTGCTTCATGCACTGGGAATCCAGTCTGTCCGTACTTAATTTCTGTAGAAACCCTGTTGGGTTCGTCCGTGGTACATTCCATTGGACCCTTCACTGAGGGAGATCATTTTCCTGCATTTGCTTTTCTGTCACCGCTGAATAGAAACCATCTGTCTGTCCCAAGGAGCTCTTCTCTGTCTCTCCACCCTGCCTCATTCATCCAGCGATGCCACGGTCTGTAAGATTGGAAGGTGCTAGAAATGCCAGAAACATCAGTCCTGACTCTGAGGCATCACCACGGGAATATGGCAAGGGCTGCAACTTGCAAGCCAAGAGAACACATCTGTTTTACACCAGGCTTGTTGCACTGAGCTGTTTGCACCCAGAGGCAGATTACAGCAGTGGTCAAACAGAGAAGGCCCATGAGGTTCATTGCTGTTAGTGGAGAGTAACGTAACCTGGCCTTGCCGAAGCATACTGAAGTCTAGCGCTGTGGTTCTTGGCATGGTATTAGTAGGATCACAAGATGGTTTCACACTGTTTGCACAAGCACGTCCCGCTGAGCCTCTCACCCTATAATACCTAACATGGTATCATAAATTGCCTAGGGAAGTTGTGGAATCTCCATCACTGGAGATATTTAAGAATAGGTGGGCTAAACATCTATCGGAGATTATCTCCATGGTGCTTGGTCCTGCTGGGAGGGGACTTAATGACCTCTCAAGGCATTTTTACACTGGGAAATTATTCTGAAAGACGTTATTTTGAAAAAACCACTCCCAGAATAACAATTCTGAAATAGCGCTGTTCCTCCTCACAAACAGAAGTTATGATTTTGAAATAAGAAGCCTGTTATTTCAAAATAACGGGCTTGGTAGTGTGGCCGCTCACCCAATAAGGGGAGTGATTGCAAAATAACTCCCTAGCGCAGACATGCCCTTCCAGTTCTAGTAGTCTAGGACTGTGAGGCTATGGTTTAATCTTTATCCTGCATTTCAGTGGTTTAATGAGCTAGTGCTGTTCCCATTAAAACATTTCTACCCATCACATAGACAGGAAGTCAGGAGCCTGTTGTTCAGGGGCAGAAGTGGAAATCTGTTCCCAGCTCTTGATCACATCACATAACCTTCTGGTACCTCGGGTCCCCTGTGGAGGGTGGAGCTTTGAGTCACTCCCCTTAAAAGGCCTTGGGAGACTTCCTTGATGAGTGTTTGTAAAGTGCTTTGAGCTCTGCAGATGAAAGGTGCAAGGAACACCGAGGAGTTATTTACTGGTCGAGGGTTCTCACCCCTGATCACTAAAACCATCATTTTCACGTTGCTCTTCTTAACTGCCCACCCTGTCACTACCCCTACAGAACATCTAACCTCTTAGCAGCCCAGTGCAGGCAGCACATGGTGCTTCGTCTCTCTTTGTGCTTCCCAGATCCTTTGCTTCCATCCCCAACCCAGGCTGCTGTGATTCAAACTCTAGAGAGCTGGACCTCTTTCCACCCCCCATCAGAACATGGCCAGCCACTTGAAGGGCATGACAGCGTTCCCTGCAAGGTGCATTGGCCATTCCAGGTTTTGTCTTGCCCACCTGGCTGTTCTACACAGCAGGACTGTCTCAAGCTTTGTCTATACTAAACAGAAGATTGCTGCTGCCACGATCGATCTTCCGGAGGTCAATTTAGCTAGTCTGGTTAAGACTCACTAATTGAACTCAGATGGGGCCCCTGCCAGAGCCCCGTACTCCTGCTTTTGCCAGGAGTAAGGGAAGCTGACAGGAACGTTTGTTCACATTGGCCTTCCTCTGTGAGGACACCACGAAGCTCAGCTTAAGGTAAGCCAGCCCCAGCTATGTTGCATACCTTATGCTGAGCTTCTGGGTCTAGTGTAGACCTGGCCTCAGAGCGTACGTCGAAGGAGCCATATAAACTAGTTTACCCGGCCTAGGCAAAGAAGCAGGGATTTAAATAATCCCCATTTCATTAAAATAAACATGGCTGCCGCGCTGTGCTGACAATCAGCTGATCCGGCACAGCGCGGCAGTCTAGACGCGGATCGGTCGGCTGGGGAAGCCTTTGCCGACCGATCTCTTATACCTTGTGAAACGAGGCTTACAGGATCGGTCGGCAAAGGCTTCCCCAGCCGACCGATCCGCATCTAGACTGCCGGGCTGTGTCGGATCCGTATAACGTCGGCACAGCGCGGTGGCCATGTTTATTTTAATGAAGCGGGGATTATTTAAATCCCTGCTTCTTTGCCTATGCGGGTAAACTAGTTTACGTGGCTCCGTCGAGGGAGCCGTGTAGTTTAGACATACCCAAGAAAGACTCCAGAGCCCTGGTCTGTCTTATGTTCTCATTACTCCGTATGCACCTAATGAACTGCTGATTTGTTTATTCTTTGACATCAAACTTGGGAAGTGTCTCTGTGTCAGAAAGCATGTCTCTTCCCGGTTCTAGTAGTTCCTGGGGAAAGGACTGGCAGGAACACGTACATTGATATAGAGTGACCTTCTGAAACAATATCATGTCTGCAAAGCATTTCAGAGTTTTGGCCCTTGCAGTACGTTCTGCTTTGGTTCCTGGGCAGTAATGAATTACTCCCTTTCCCAGCTAAGGAAAGTGTTTAGGGTGGAGCAAGACATGCCGTTAACGGGAATGCTTGTGTGAAACTATCTTGTGATCCTATTAAATTCACTGGTCCTGCTCTATAGGTCAAAGGTCACCTCCAAGGAAAATTAAATCTGCCTGTTAGGCTAGGTTTTGTTACCGCCAGCTGCCTGCCGGAGGACAAAGCAAGCAGATGTCAGACCGGGGGGAGGGCGGGTATTTATTTATTTATTCATTTTTGTGACCTGCAGTTTATGGAGTTGTGGTCTGGGCCTAATGAGCATTTCTGGTGGGAGCCTTTGTCAGTTGAGAGGCTGCCAAGGCTGCGTGAAGAAGCGAGGGTAGACGTCTGCTGGAGGGGTGCTCCTCCGGTGTAAATCAGCAAAGTGCTCGTCACATCACTGCACTGATTTACACCGTCTCCAATGCTGGTGCATATAGACATTTATGGGTGAGCGTCACAAATCCAGCCGTATGGTGGGGGGGAGGCTGGCGCATAGCTCCCATGCAAGCTGAGCTCTCTGTTCCCCTGTCAGATGCTGGGGATTTTAGTGAGGTTTCCACACGTTTTTCATAAGGGAAAAAAAACACCCAATTAGTGAATGTTCTTGAATGTGCTAGTTCTCAATAAACAAATGAAAGTGTGAAAATGTTTCTGAGCCAAATTAGAGGAATTAGAAGCACTGGCAGAAAAACAATAAATTGGAACTCCACTA
The DNA here is from genome assembly GCA_030068395.1 of Apalone spinifera. Taxonomy (NCBI): domain Eukaryota; kingdom Metazoa; phylum Chordata; order Testudines; family Trionychidae; genus Apalone; species Apalone spinifera. The sequence continues at coordinate 34,754,288 of JANRFK010000875.1, forward strand.
ATAAACTATGATTATATGTTGTTGGATGTTTGGCTGCATACGTGTTCCCTTTGGCACAGCAGATCTTGCATGAACTGCCCAATAACCACAAGATCCGTTAAGGGACAAAGGCATCCAGCCAGGTTTATTGTCAACGAGGCATGGTATTAGTATCCTGCAGTCTCTCCAGACCACTAATACATGGATGCCCACAACAATGGACCAGTGGCTCAGTGAATGGCAGGACTTTCCATTCCTCCCTAAGCTAGACAAAGACACACCCTCTGAGATACATATTTATGTATTGTATGTTAGAAATTTTGTAAGCTGCCTTGAATATTTTAAATAGAGAGGCAGGGTAAAAATATTTTAAATAAATACATACATACATACATCTTTAAACCCTGTTAACAACAACTATCTACCCCCGACATAGCTACTGTCCCCTGATGTCACTAGTTATCACCCATCCCCTTGTAGATGCTGGTTCGAGCAGAGTATCTCTGTTGCATACGGTCATCCTGACCTTATCTCTTAGAATCATAGAATCATAGAACACTAGGACTGGAAGGGACCTCGAGAGGTCATCGAGTCCAGTCCCCTGCCCTCATGGCAGGACCAAATACTGTCTAGACCATCTCTGATTGACATTTATCTAACCTACTCTTAAATATCTCCAGAGATGGGGATTCCACAACCTCCCTGGGCAATTTATTCCAGTGTCTGACCACCCTGACAGTTAGGAAGTTTTTCCTAATGTCCAACCTGAACCTCCCTTGCTGTAGTTTAAGCCCATTGCTTCTTGTTCTATCCTCAGAGGCCTTAGGAGGGGCCAGTGTGTTTCTGTTATCCTGGGGAAAAGATTTTGTACCATCCTTGATATCAGAATGTTCTGCTACCAAAGCCTCTTCCAAAAAAACTATCGGAAAAAGGTACGCAAATTGCGGAGCAGACCTCGCATACCTTTTTCTGATAGATCAGTGTAGTCTAGACATAGCCCCAGTTTTTTTCAATCTTCCATCATGTCATGTTTTCTAGACCTTTAATCATTTTTGTTGCTCTTCTCTGGACTTTCTCCACATCTTTCCTGAAATGTAGCTCTCAGAACTAGACACAATATTCCAGCTGAGGCCTAATCAGCACAGAGTAGAGCAGGAGAATGACTTCTCCTGTCTTTCTTATAACTGGCAATTAAACAATATGTATAAAGGATCAAAAGCTATCAATGCTTTCAAGTTAAGAAACACTTCAGCTTGCTGAATGGTTGCGGTTCCCTCCAGCTGCTGAGAGATTGGTTCACAGCTGGAGGGGTAAGGTTTCAGCTATTTATAATTGAAAGGAAATGAAATTTGTCATACACAATGTTGTCATACGTAATAACGAACAACATGCCCATTGCAGGAAGAGTCAGCAGGAGATCTTGCTTATTCTTTCACCAGATGCTTCCTATTTGAGATAGTCAAGGTTACGAGTAAGTGGCTAGATACATGTTTGTTCATGCAAACACTTGTATTAAAATAACCTGGAGGGCTGAAAAATTAAGCCAAACTCCCATGGACTTCGTGAGGCCCAGTATTTTGTCTAGGGAAAATTACACACACACACCCCGACCCCCTCTCACCCCAACCCCTCTCCTTTGGAGTAATTCTCATTTCAGTATGTTACATGTGTGCCTTAATAAATGTGTTAGTCTTTAAAGTGCCACTCTTTGTTGTTTCTACCTGCATTGTTTCTCAGTCTCCACTGTTCAGAAATGCTCGGTTTTGAGGCAGTCACTTTGTGCCCCCACAGACAGAAGGGGCTGTGTGCCATTTACCTGATTGCTAAACCATATTGTACATGGCTTTTCCATTAGTGAAACCTCCACGTTGCACAGTTAAAAGGAGAAAGGATCAGTAGACTTCTTTGTGTGCTGGATCTTTAAAGTAGAATGGGCTCTCTGATGGCTGCAGAGGCCATTGTGAGGCAGCTACCAAATGGGCTGTGTGCAGATGCAGACCTCAACAGAGTGAGCCACTGTGGTAATTCTTTTATGGAGACTTTATATTGGTTCTTTCTTCCTTGTTTTCCTTAAACAAAATAAAATAATTAGTCCTGCTTTGAGTGCAGGGGACTGGGCAAGATGATCTATTGGTCCCTTCTAGTCCTACACTTCTATACAAAGTCAGTAGGAGTGAGAAATGTATTCCTCACACTTTCAGAATGGATTGATATATCACATGGAGTCTGACACATTTCTTTCTTTTTCTTTTTCTTTTGACAGCTAAAAGTTTACAAGCTCTGTCCACCATTGATCTATAGGTTTCTGAATGGAGTGCCCTAGCTTTGATCTAAAAGTCCGAATCTAAGAATTTATCTCATCCCGGACAAACAGATAATACATCTTACTTCCCAGGGGAAAATTTTATATTGCCTGCTATCGTATTTTTATTTCAGAGACGGATTGGTACTATTTATAACCCTCCGCCTCTATGCTGCACTGACTAGTGGGAGATGTGTATCCAGGTTTCTTTTCTGCTTTTCCAGCACTGTGCAGTTCCAGAAATCTGACCGTGATAACATGTCACATATTGGGTTTCCTCCTGCCCTTTTCACATACGAGGACAATGCAAGCATTGTTCTGCCAACAAGTTGTCCCAGTGCAGACGAGTGAAAGAGTGAGCAAAATTGAGTGGCTGCTGAGCAGAAAGTTGATGGTTTGTGAGTTTTGTGAGTTGTGTGAAAGATTCTGGGCAGGTGTCATGGACAAATGTTGCAGAAACAAACTTTTCAAGTAGTTTAATTTAAAAAAAAATTCATTCCTTCTTAGTAAGTCAGGTTTACACAAGGTTTACCTGCTAGCAATGGATTTTAATGGCCAAACCACCTTGGGAGCTAATGAAATGCAAGTAAACCCACACAATGTATGTGCCTGATTGATGTTAATGTAGCTTACGGTTTTAAAGGCTCTATTGTGGGTAGTTAATTGTATTCCTCCTACATTGTCGGTATTATTCTCTTTTCTTTTTTATTTTACTTTTTATAGGCTCCTTATATTTGGCTGATTTAAAATAGGGAGTTGAGGGAGGGAGGTGTCTAGCAAAGGGAAAGCTCAGACAAAGGCATTGGTTGTTAATACTTTACGGTAGTGCGGTGCATGTGTCTGCCTTGGCGTGCTGCAGTCTGAACCTGACACCTGCTGACCTCGGGCCCAACTCGCTTCATTCCAAGGCCACTTAATTACAGCATTCCATGCCTCCAGCCCCCTCAAAGGGGGGGCGGATGGGAACAGCTCCCCACAGGTGTGCAGCTCAAACGCTCCGCGTGTGACACGGCAAAGCTATTTTCGGGCTTGCCCAACTGAACCCCTGCTTGCCGCCTCTCTCCATCTCCAGGTGTTCAGAGACAGATTGTGCACTGTGTTGAAAAGACGGCCGGGGTCGTGGAGGAACGATACTGTGACTCGTTAACCCGACCTGACGACAAGCAGAGGACGTGTAGCGAAGAGCCCTGCCCAGCCAGGTTTGCTTTCCTTTGGTTTTCCACCTTCTCATTCTCCTCCACCCTGGGCTGCTCTCACGACTTTTGCGGAGGGGCAGGAGGGCTGGTGCAAATCAGCATCCCAAGACAGCGGAGCAACAGTGGCCTGGGGGCTCCAGGATGCTGAATCTGACTCTTTCCACCCTGGTCTCTGGTAAGGAGTCTGGCCCCAGTCCTGCAACTGGCTCCACACATGCTCCTCTGCAGAGCTTCACTGCTGTCCCATGTGAACAGGAGTCTGCAGCTTGGGCCTGCAGACGGCGCCTCCGAGGTATTGAGGTGCCTAATTCCTGTTGAAATCGATGGAAGTTAAGAGGACCCAGGTCTGAGCACCTTTGGGTTTAGATCTTGCGAGAAAGGGCCATGAATTCTTACGCTGCTCTAGAGATAACGGTAACTCACGCAGGCGCCGGCTTTCCAAAGTGCCGGCTGTGCTCGACCCCCCAGCTCTGCTTTAGGCCCCGCCCCTGCTCTGCCTACCCACTTCTGACCCCGCCCCTGAGCACACTGCGTTCTCGCGCCGGCCCCTCAGCTCCCTGACCGCCTCAGACTGGCTGATTGCAGCAGGCTGGAGGGGCAGGGAGGGAGGCGGAGGTGCTGATCCACAGGCAGGGCTGTCCCTAAAGAGGGAGTGGGAAGCGGGGGCAAACCCCCCTCACCCTAAGCCCTGCTTCCGCCCTGCCTCTGTCTACCCCCCTTGCTCCCGCCTAGCCCCCACTCGACCCTTCCCGCAAGTCCTGCCCCAGCTCCGTCCCAGCCTGCCTCTTCCCACCCCTGCTCTGCCTTCTGCTGCCCCTCATTGCAGTTTTCCCCGACGTTCCCTCCCCCGAGCAACGCAAGCTGGGGGATGAGCAGGGGGCCTGGCGTGGGCGGCAGCAGGGTCGCTCTGTTTCACTGTGACGACGGGAAATAGAGCGACCAGGCCCCAGCCTGCTCCGCTCCCCCAAGCCCGTGGAAAGCAGAGTGACCCAACTGGGAGATGGCCGTGGAGTGGGGAAGGCTGCTGCAGCACTCGGCTTCCTGCAGCTCCCACCGCCACCATGTAGCGACCCCTGCTGCCAACCCCTGCTGCTCCTGGTCCTCCCCCAGTCCATCCTGGGCCCCACAGATGGGGTTGGAGCAAAGCTCAATGTGGAGGACCATTCTCTTCCATAGGACAGTTGGGGAAGTGCCCTAGGGCCCCCCAAAGCACAGGGCCTGGGGCAGCTGCCCTGAACTGTCCTGTGGACAGAATATCTCGGTCTGCGGGGCCCACCAGTGACGCTGGGGGGAGGGGAGGTGCTGACCAGCGGGTGCTCCGGCCCTGGAGTCTGTGCCTGTGACAACTTGTGCCACACTGTACGGCAGATGACCTCAAGCACCGATCCTGAATCCAAACACCCTGAACTTTGGGGGAGGTTGAAATCGAAAACCTGATCAGGAGCCATGTTTCCCTAGTGCCTCCTTTATAGATGGACCTCGAGACAGACGAACAAGAGAGTCTGCAAAAGTCCCAACTAGCCTCGGAGCTTTGCAAATGGCTTCTGTGGTTACAGCTGTGCCCCACGCCGGGAGCCCGCTGCCCTGGCCGATTGGCATGTTTAAAATGTGGGTCAGAACGTGGCACCTCGAACGCCACCATGATTCTGCGTGTTCTATGATACCAAGGAGGAGGGATCGTGCCCGCTCGTGAGCAACAAGCCTGCGAATGTGAAGGCTCACGTCAGTTCCCACCTTTTCCCCTTTCATTTCCTAGGTGGTGGGTTGGTGAGTGGCAGACATGCTCTGCCACTTGTGGCGAAGGTGGGCTCATGAAGCGGACGGTCCTTTGCATTCAAAGTGTGGGGCTCGATGAACAGCGGGCTTTGCTGCACACCGAGTGTCGGCATCTCTCCAAGCCAGACGCCGCCACGCCCTGTCACAGGGATATCCTCTGTCCTGCTCAATGGGCCGTGGGCAACTGGTCTGAGGTGAGAAAGTCAAAGGGTAAAGAACACAGGAGTCTCAGTTTCTTGGGAAACACGAGGCTCTAATGGAAACACAATGACTCTAAGGCCATGTCTTCACTACTGGGAAGACTGACACTGCTGCAATCGATCTTCCAGAGTTTGATTTAGTGGGTCTAGTAAAGACCCACTCAATGGAACTCAGAGGGCAACATAGCTGGAGTTGCGTTTCTTAATTTGACCTTCCAGGTAAGTATAGACAAGGCTTTAGGCCAGATCTACACAAAAGGGAGGTCGATGGGAGCAAATGCTCCCGTCGGCTTCCCTTACTCCTTGCAAGGAGCAGGAATACCGGCACCTATGGGAGCAACCTCTGAGTTTGATTGAGTGGGTCTTTACTAGGCCTGCTAAATCAAATTCTGAAGATTGTTTACAGCAGCGTCAGTCTTCCCCATAGTGAAGAATAGCCTTAGAGCAGCAGTTCTCAACCACCGAGAACCACAGAAACTGTGGCTAAGGAGTCTGCGAAAGGTTGTCGTTACCATAGAACGATGGTTTTCAACCTGTGGTCCGCAGATCTGTGGGGCTCTTCAGACAATGTCTAAGATTTCCAAAGGGGTCTGTACCTCCATTTGAAACGTGTTAGGGGTTTGGAAATGAAACTGAGACCCACTGATCTAGACAACTAATCCTGAATTCAGGTGGCTTGTTCCCCACTGCATTCCCTTGCAAAGCACAACAGGCCCTCATTAAGTATTCCCTGGGGAATCATGGCATCCCAGAACAATCTAGAGTGAAACACTTCGCACAGGGGCTGACTCAGATTAAAGCACGTTAAAGCGGGGGAAAGGAGAGGAATTCAGACAGAAAACTCAGGTTGGAGGGTGGGGGCAGGTGTCTCGCTCCCATTCTAACACCCCCTGTCAGACATTCCGGAAATAGCTGGAGTCCTGACAATTTAAACATTCAAATTCATTTTAATTCGCTGTCCTTTGGAGGAGCTGCAGTTCTCCAAGTCCGCTCACGTGAAAGGCAGGTTTGTGAATCTCCCCGAGACTGTTATAATCTCTTTCCTTCCTCAAATGTGGCTGGTTCCTCCATCGGAGTCTAGTGACTGCTCCCTGCTTGGTGCGAAGACCTAGAGTAACAGAAATAAAAGCTTCAAAAGCCCTTGACATATTTGGCAGCAGCACAAGTTTCCACCCGAGATGTGGGCAGCATCCTGCAGAAGTTCTGAGCGCATTGCAACCCGGTGGGCGAGGGAAGCCGGAGCATTTGTGTGTGCGTACATGCGGCGGGTCTGTCCATGCTGCATGCCACTGGCCTGTGCCACCTGTCTCCGGCTAAGGGCCTCAGGCTCAGAGTCTGTTTCATTGCAGCGTAGACCTTCAGGTTCAGCCTGCAGCCCGAGCTTTGGGACCTTCCCATTTCACAGGATCCTAGCCTGCCGACAGTGGGGGCATAGAAGGGCAGCTGCCCCAGGCCATGGGAATTTAAAAGGGTCCAGGGCTCCCAGCCCCCACTGCTGCTACTGTGGCAGCGGTTGGAGCCCTGGACCCTTTAAATAGCCCCACACAGCTCTCTCCAAGAGGCTGGTGGGGGGGAGGCCAGCTTCAGCCCTGCCCATTCCACGTGAGGCCCTGCCCCTCAGACGCACAGAGCCAGCCTCCCACATCTTGCCCAGGGACCTGACAAGTCTTGCTGCCCTGCCCACAAGCCTGAATCAGCTGGCATGAGCCAGTCACTGGTTTCTAATTGCCGCGTATACAGCCCTTATCTATGGGCGGTTGACCGCTCCGTATGTGTACATGTGGCCTTGACTTGGAAACGGACTCTTTTCTATTAAAAAGGAGAGCAAGCTAGAGTGTATGGCTATACACTCGGTGCGCTGCACAGACCGTTCACTGACCATCTTCCTTGAGGCCCTGCTATTAATGGCCATTTAACCAGATAGATCAGCCAGCTGAATCAAGGGAGCAAAGGAATTCGCACAAGGCTGGGGGTTAAGTGCCCGTTCTGAGCTTATCCCACACAGCTTTCATGTGAGTCATCTTGACAATAATTGTTTTAAAGTATAAACTGGAACGTGGAGCATAAGAAATGAAAGCAGGAATCCCACCAGCATTTTTCTAAGCAGGCTTTGTTACAGCTGTGCCGATTTACAGTATTTCTAATAGATTGCATTTAACACAGTTGTTCTCCGTGAAAAATGTAGATTCCAAGAGTGGGATGGGTGGGGTTAATCTTTTTTGTAAATGTTATTCCTCTTTCTATGCACTTTCAGTAATGTTTTTTTCTTAGATATTTGTCGATTTTTCAAAAATAGAATTTTTACTTGGGGAGATAAATTCCCCCGAAGTTACATTTTCACTAAAAATTTCCACAGGACATTAAAAATATATATTTAATGATTTAAACAGGAAAATATAACCTGGGGCGGGGTTGTATTGCCAATTCTGATGGGTCAGCTTAATCGCAGGTTGGTTTTTTAACAAAAACGAGCTGATGACAAGAATGGTCCATATCACAGCCCTAACTGGGCAGCGAGAATTCCTCCAGGATACACGGCTCGCTGTGCATCTCCTCAGAGCCAAGCCCCACAGTGTGTGCCCTAGGAGAGGTTGTTTTCTCCACTCCATTGACTGCACTCCCCAGCTGCCTTATGGGCCCCTCAGAGAGCTATTAACATGTGCCAAGGGCCAGCTTGTCCCCGAGCAGCATGGGGAACTGCACACGCCTTTGCACGTATGTAATATACTCACACCCATCCCCATACATCTTCGCATGGGTCTGTCCCCAAGCACAGGCCCTCCGCTTATACTCTGTGGATAGTCTGCAAACTTAACCTGTGCCATTCCCCTTGAATTCTGATCCCCTCGCTTTGCTCAGTGTCAATGAAGTGCTTGCCCACACTGAGAGATTGTCAACCCAACTAGATGGTATTTCTGTTGAAACCCCCTGGGTTTAGGTTTGCTTTTCTGATTTGATTATGTAAGGGATTTTGTTATACATGACTAATGCCATATAAATCAGTTCTAATTAAGCATAACGATCTATGGCTCATTCAGAGTAAATGTGATGTTAATGGACATATGACTTACATATTGTATAGGGTAATTTCACTGACCTTATTTCCAGTTTGTGGGCCTCTTTTATACTGCATAGTATCAATGGGTCCATTATATGCTTTTCCTCAACAAAACATCTTATTAATCCTGGGTTTTCCATTTACCAGGCCCACACCCTCCACAAACCCCAACTCCCAGACATTTTTCTGCCCAACGTGTAGGCCAAGTTTCAGCCTGAAGCAAAATACAAATACAATCAGCAATATTGTTTGTAACAAAAATACGAACGACCTTTAACCACAGACTCATTACTCGACTTTTTTTTTATAATATACGGTTTACCTGATACTATATCTCTGCCCAGTAGAACTAAGTGTCAGAATATGGAGTAAAGCACTCCTGAGTCAAATCTAATGGAGCAGGTACAAAACTTTGAAGTGCATGAGCACTTTGCTCTGTTCAAGTGTTTTCTGGTGTTATAGGCTCAGAGCGCTAGCACTGATATTAACAGAGTCACTCCCGTGTGCCCATTAAATCATCTCATTTGCATAACCACCCCCATGATTGTATGATCATGCCCACACCCTTACGATGATTAATGAATTCTGTTTCTCATGCTCTCGTTTGTGATATTTTCATTTCTTTTCCTTTTTTAGTGCTCAGTCACGTGTGGAAACGGAACACAGGGGCGCTCTGTTTATTGCAATCATGATAATAACACAACTTGTGATCCTGCGCAGAGGCCACCCTCGGAAACAACTTGCTCCCTGAAGCAATGCCAGAAGAAAGTAGAAAATAGCAACACTGACTGGTCTGGCAGTGGCTCTTCCAGTAGAGAACTCTTTAATGAGATAAATTACATTCCCACTCACCACATTTCCCACTTTAGCCCCCCAATGCCGAATCAGCCACAACCCAAAGATGAGAATGTCATCACTGAGGAGGATTTTCCAGGCAGCAGTAACAAAAAGGGAAACGTGTTTGTCGATGATTTTTACTATGATTACAATTTTATCAATTTCCATGAAGATCTGTCCTATGACCCACTTGCTGAGAAAGACATCAAGAACGAGGGGTCTGAACCAGGGGCTAATAACCTGGGGGACTCTAATGGGATGTCTCCTCGCATTCCATATCGTGCAGAACCAGGAGAACCCAATGAAGGAAACTCAGCAAGTAGAGAGACAAATACGTCAGCCGAGGGACACAATGAAGAAAAGGAAAACGGGGGGGTTCGACACGATACAACTCTCTTCAGCGTAACTGACGCACGTGAGGCTAGCAGAGCCACTACTGCCCTGTACAGAACTTCCTCCTCCCTTAGAGGGGAGGAGGACGAAACACACACGCCACTGTCCAGAGATGATCCACCCACCAAGAAGGGAACAAGGCTTGATTCTATAAACAGCCACGCTTATCGGCCCACTGATAAGCCCCCAGGAGCCCTGCTGACAAGTACCATTTCTGAAGAGGATGCAACCATCACCATCCCGTCTCTCGGTTATCCTTATCTGGCCATCCCCACTCCACCCCTGCCAGTTGACAAGGGCCGCAGTGGTGGAGAAGAGATGTCTGGCATTCGGGGGAGCACAACAGATCCTGGAAGCAGAGGAAAGGGTGGTCCAAGCACAGAGGCTCCTGTTAACAATGACAAGGAAGATGATGGCTTGGCTGGTATTGCCCGGAAAGGCCAGGAGGATACCAGTGAAAGGGATTCGGTCACCATTGGTGATGGTGATGCTGCCTCCAAAACCAAAGATGGGACATCGCTGTCCAGTATAATTGCAACAGTAGAGAGTGAAGACATGAACAGGCCCCCACATAACCTGCCTCCCCAGCCAACAACAAAGCCACTGCCTCCTGCAACTGACAACACCCCTTTGCTCTCCACTGACCCCAATTCTAAACAGGAAGCAGGAGGCAGGAGTGAAGATATTGACCCCACTATGAGCTCTTACAGTCCTGGTAATGGAGAACCAGCTGACCACACAACTCCTGCAGAGGACGTGCAGAATTGGCGAGCTGATCTCAGTGCTGCTTCCCAGACTCCTGGCCCGCGAGCAGGCACGACAGCTCTTCCCCGACTGAGGTCCATGCCTGCCCATGCGCGTGAGCCATTCACTCCAGAAAGCAGGACATGGACATCAAATAGTCTAGCCCGTCAGGGGACCCAGGCACCAGCTCTGCCAATATCCTCCGAGCCAAGTCCCGGGCCCAGTCCAGAAGGGACGTTGCCCGCTTTGCCAGCTGAGTTAACCACGGCAGGGTGGGCGGGGAGGGAAGCAAATGAAGGAAAGACGACTCTTTATACAACGAGTGTGTTTTCTGATGTGCCAGACCCAAACGAAAGCACGAGCCAGGGCGAGAGCACACCACGGGGCACTCTGAGGATATTCGCCAGTGGGGATGGAGGCCTTGGAACATCTCTCCCCACTCTCAGCCTGCCAGGGCAGAAGCAGGAGGAGGCAGAAGCGAAGACCCTCGCTACCGGACTGGCCACAGTATTGACTAGCTGGGAAGTTGGGAACTGGAGTGAGGCAAGTACAGCTTGAAAAGGGAACACAGGAACCATCCCATCCCCTTAGCGGGCATTTGTGGCGGCAGGTGCTTGTGTTGGGAATGGGCAGTGGATAGGCCAGGGGGACGGCATTGCCTTCCCAAACCGCCAACCTGCCCCCAGCCAAACAACACCCCCAGAATGCCTGCTGGGGGCAAAGAGGCTGGGGCCACGCACCGCCCACCTCCCCGTGCTCCGGGGCCAGGAATGCTCAGGCTACATGCCGCCCCACCTCCCTGCAATGCTGGGGCCTGGGCAGAAGGAGGGGATTGGGGGCTTGACACTCCCAGCTCTACCTTCATCTACCCCCCATGGTCTTGGGCATACAGAAAGGGGGCGTAGTTCACAGCTGTGAATTGCTCCACGCTGTGGCAGAAGGCATTCAGTGCTGGAGGGAGTTGCTAGCGCTTAGCAGCTGGGGTTATGCACAGAGGTGGGCGGGTCAGGGGTGGAGATGATGAGCGGGAAGGTGGCTGGTGCACAGAGGGTGCAGTTATACCAGCCCCCTTTGGGGTCTTATGCTCCCCCTCAGCCAGCCTGTGCCCCCCAGTGCAAAGGCTGTGGCTAAACCAGCTCTTACGTTGGCTTCACAAGCGGGTCAGGTTCCCACGCTGGGTGGGACATATTCCAGGAGATGTAATCATGCGACATAATCTCTAATTGGAAATTAAACTTTCCTTCCTGTGGACTCCAGGCCAGTCCTGCAGGGTTGGTAACCCTACACAGGGGAGAGCAGGATGGTTAATTCATGCTCTGGGGTGTGTATTGTGTTGCAGTGTTCCACAACATGCGGCTTAGGAGCCAGCTGGAGGCCAGTGCACTGTAGCACAGGCAAAGATGACGATTGTGTTGCTGCAAAGAAACCTGTCCCTGCTCGAAGGTGCTACCTGAGACCATGTTCATCCTGGCGCATTGGAAACTGGAGTAAGGTAAATACATAGATGCCCTCGGACCAAAAGTAGGGAGGGTATTTGGGCTTCCCTTCTGGGTATGGCGCATTGCAAAGAAACTCCCAGAGCCAGGCCTGCTGTAGCCAGAGCCCCGCACCCTTTTAATCGCCACCAGAGCGGCGGGGGGATCGCACTGCTGTCCAGGCGGCACTGAGAGCTGGCTGCCTTGGTCCCGCCCCTTCCGCCTGAGGCTCCGGGGAGCCCAGAACCAGATCCCCCCACACACCTTGCCCGGGGGCCCACCGAGGCTGTCGGTCCCCCTGTCCATAGCACAGCAACACATCTCAGAGCCTGGGTCAATTGACTCAGAAGTGGGGGGGAGGGATAGCTCAGTGGTTTGAGCATTGGCCTGCTAAACCCAGGGTTGTGAGTTCAATCCTTGTGGAGGCCATTTGGGGCAAAAATTTGTCAGGGGTGGTACTTGGTCCTGCTGTGAAGGCAGGGGAGTGGACTAGCTGACCTTCAAGGTCCCTTCCAGTTCTAGGAGATGGGCAATCTCCATTATATTAATAGAAGTGCAGAGCTCAGGCTGCAGGACTAGGAATAGCGGCATGAACATTTCCTGTGGGGCTGAAGCCCCGGCTACGAACCCAGTGAGCGTAAATAGTCACTACGTGGGAACATGATAGCTCTGATCGGAAGGGAGTCAGCAAAGTAGGAGGGGAGTGAGGGCGGTCAAAAGAGGCATGGGCTGAAGCCAAACTAAGGAGAACTGTGGGAGGAGGCTGGGGAATACCTTGTAGGTGTTAGATTCTTGGAAAGTTTCACAAAAATCCCCCATAGCATGAGACCTTTAAAACCCGACTGGACAAAGCCATTAAGAATAAAGGGTAGGCAAGGCTGCTGGAACGGCAGGACTGCTGTGGATGATTTTAATAGGCCTTAGCTTTTGGGATCTGAGGAGGTAGGAACATGACCTCAAAAATCTGTTGCCATTGAAAATGCAAATAGAATCATTTCCGAGTCGTTAGCTTGGACGAGGTACAATCATGGGGAGACCCAAAGCAAACGCTGAAAGAGTTAATGAAAGAACGAGCGTAGCGATTCATTTAATATCTGGGTAAACTCAGCTTTGCCAGAGATATTCACGTCTGGACACTGTCACTGCCTCCGCCCCACCAGCATGACTCACTGTGCTGTTTACCCAGTGCTCAAGGAACTGCGGAGGGGGCCTGAAGGTTCGGGACGTTCACTGCGTGGACACCAGAGAGCAGCGGCTTCTGCGACCCTTTCATTGTCAAGCTGTTTTCTACAAGCCGCCAGTGCAGACTCCCTGCCAAACCAAGTCCTGCCTGGACTGGTATACCTCGTCCTGGAGAGAGGTGAGGGGATTTCTAGAGAGAGATGGCGCACCCACTACATCTTCGGAGATGGGTCTCATCCAGACTTCACCAGAGTCTAGAGGATAGGTGGTGGCTGAAGGCCCAGCTAGGAAAGTCCAGCCCAAGGCCCTCACCCCTTCCGCCTCTGACCACGCCCCCTTCCACTGTGACCACACCCCTTACACCTGAGGCCATGCCCCCTTCCACAACCTCCTCTCCCTGTGGAGTCAAGCCCAGCCCCCATGCTAGGTTACTGCCCCCAGACCCAGCGAATGGCATAGCCCCATCCTTCCCAGCTGGCACCGTGGCCCCAGCCCTACTGGGCGGCTGAGAAACTGGGATGCAGCGCCATAGCCCCAGCCCTCCTGGGCAGCCAGCAGAGAACGCAGGCAGTATTGGGAAGGCAGTCTTCCCTTGCCTACATCACCCACCACTCATGGTCCGGAGGGTCCTGACACAGATCTCTCCATAACGAATAAATGAAGGGACAGAGGAACCAAGTTCTTTTCAATTTGTTTTAACAGCCATTTGCAAATAACCAGATACTATCAAGTGTCTATTAAACGATGAACTGCCCAACTCTGATGAAAACTGAGTTAACCTCAGACACGTGTTGAGCGTTCTAATGGAAATTCCAGTAGGCAGCTGGAATTCCTTCTCTGCAAATACATGTTGCTGGCATTTTACTTTTGCTTAGCCTCATAATGCCGTGTGTAATGGCCATTATTTAAGACCTATACCATAGCACTAAACAGCTTGTAGGCCACATTCCCCACTCAGTTCAGCTTGCGCGATGCTCGTTGATGAGAAGTCAGTGTGGGTAATGTGTGCCCTTTGCTGTGGAAGAATCTAATCCTCTAAGTATTTGGACGTAGGAAATAGAGAGTATATGTATGAACCGGATCTGCTGTATTCTTACAAAGTTGTGTGTGCCTAAGAGCCAAGCTTCAAATCAGTGTAGTATGCCCACTGCCACAAAAGAACCACCTAGGGACAATCATTATAATCACAAAAAGGAGCATTCAACAGTGGAGGCTATTTTTTGAGGGCCTCTTCAGACTGTGAGACGTGAGTAAGTGGGGTGGTTTTCTCTTCCCATTACTCCAGACTGATTCCGATTTGTTTCTCCTTAGTGCTCTGAGTCATGCGGCGGAGGTGAGCAGAAGCGTTTAGTGACGTGTCCAGAATTCGGACGGTGTGACGAGATGTTAAGGCCAAATAACACAAGACCCTGCAACACTCACCCATGTACCAAGTGGGTAGTGGGATCATGGGGAGAGGTGAGCAAATGTTGAAGGAAAATAAATGTCTTCTGCAGATGAATCTCTCTTGGGAATTAATCACTCTTGTGGGTTTTGGACAGCATTTTCCCAATCTCAGATAAGTATACGCCCTCTATGCCATCTAGTCAGTGGCATTGGTTTCTACAATCAAGCCCACGCAATTGACAGTGAAGTTTATAAGGCCTTGTCTACACTGAAAACTTTTTGCTGCTTTAACTATCCTGGATTAGTTAAAGCAGCAAAAGCACCCCAGGTCAGTGGTTTTCAAACTAGGAGGCATAACCCAGTGCTGGGCAGTGGAATGTCGGGCACTGGGTCTCGTTGCTGCAGGGGGGTCAGGTGAGCAGTGGGGGGCTAAGGCAGCTCCCTGCCTGTCTTGGCACTGCAGACTGCACTGCGCCCCAGAAGCAGCCAGCAGCAGGCCCAGCTCCTGGGGGGTGAGGAAGAGGGCACAGGGCTCCATGCACTGCCCCTGCCCCCAGCACTAGCTCTGCACTCCCCTTGGCTGGAAACCTGCTGCTGGCTGCTTCTGGAGCGCAGCATGGTCTGCGGGGCCAGGAGAGGCAGGAGGCTGCATTAGCCTCTCGCCCTCTCCCCCCTGCACCACTGACCAGGAGCCACTCAAGGTAAGCCCCTCCTGCCCCAGTCCTGTCCCCCTCCCCCTGGGACAGAGCCCCCTCCTACAGCCCAAAGCTCTCATCTCCAGCCCTACCCCATAGCCCAAACTCCAGTCAAATTCTGTTGGGTCGCAGTATCAACAATTTTCTTCCACTGGGTCATGAGTTTGAAACTGACTGCCCTAGTGTAGATGCATAAAAGTGTTTCTACCAGTCTAGCTTACTTTGGTTTGGCAAAGGAAAACACATGATGCTGGTGTAAATCACCTTATCCCACTATAACCGTGTCCGTATAGAACAATGTGGCCAAAAAAAATCACACCTCCAGCTTGACATAGTTACAGTGGTAAAACTTTTCAGCGCACACCAAGGCTCAGTCCAGGGCCCTGGGTCTGAGAAGTGAATAAAGCTGTATAATAAGTGACTCGGTTTCAATAAATTATACAGAATATTGAAAATATAAATGCACACCAAAGCATTTCTCATTGACCAGCTATGCTTAGCAAAGGCCCTCGGGGAAATTCTATTTCTAACCAAGTCCTATTTTGACCAGATACATTGTGAAAACAGGCCCAGCTCTGAAGACAATAAAGGTTAAAGGATGTGTGTCGCTAACTGTGCCCCATAGTCAGGCAAACAAGAAGCTTCTCACCTCCTCTGTCAGCAGAATTAATAGAGGTCTGTTCGCTTAGCGGAAGCTAACCTTGTACACAGCAGTGCCAGACAGACTTTGGGTTATGTACAGTACAGAAGCCTTTGCCCTGGTCAACGCTAGGGCTTTATTTCGAAATAACCCTCCTTAGGTTGAATTAATAAGCAGAGCCACACTACCAAGCCCGTTATTTCAAAGTCGATGCTCCTGCTTTTCTCGGGGAATAATGCTAATTTTGAAATCGTTACATCAAAATAGCGGTTGTGTGGATGCTCTGGTGCCACTATTTCGAAATAACGACTCCCCAGAGTCATTCAAACTAATTACGCCCCAGTGCTTGCTGGGGCACTAAGTCGAGGTAGCGTGTCCACATCAACAGAACCTGCCTCGGACTCATTTCAAGGCTTCCCCATAGCGAGGACACGGTATTTCGATTTTGCTATTTTGGGAGTTATTACATCAATTTTTTTTAAAAGCGACAAGAAGTCCTGTGGCACCTTATAGACTAACCGAAGTGTTGGAGCGTAAGCTTTCG
>JANRFK010000875.1:34774117-34788107 GCA_030068395.1 Apalone spinifera
CTTATGTTCTTATGAGATCAAATCGCAAGGATCTGCGCTCCCACAACTCTTTCTATAATGAGGAAAACCCATAGGGAGTCTCCCTATAGGGAAAACCCACCTGTGTCATTTCACACACAGTCAGTAAGTGTTAAAATGGCAGGCACTTGCTTGGGTTTTTGGTCTCCTTGGCCCTTACAAAGCTGTACTTTGAAGAGGACTGAAAAGCACATTGGAACGCGGTGCATTTTCTGGGTTCGGTCAATGTAAATATTTTTTCTAGTGGAACTTAAAGCCGCCCCTTGTTCGTGTTAACTCATCCCCACATTTCAAGTGTGAGCCCCTCAAGGTAACTACTAACCAGGGGGAACAAACAGATGGTGGCTGGCATCTGAAACACAGGGGGGCAAACCTCATTAATCTGTTAGCGGGAAATCCGAGCCTGTCTCCACCATGGCTCTATAGAATGTTGCTCTGCAAAGTGGAGCCAACATAGTGCTGCTCTGTGGGAATCTGGAAGGGAGCAATATAAAGAGGAAGGCTTGGGCAGCCCCGTGGCATGGACAACCCAGAACAGGGGCTGCCACCGTCGCAATGCACATGGGGTGGTGCTGTTGGATCAGAGGCGCATAGACCTTCCTGCCCTGCGGAAGAGGCACAGTGGCAGCTGCTGCAGAAGCAGGGAGGAGAAAGAGGTTGTTTTTTTCCCTGTGCGAGTCGGAATCCAGCCCAGAGACTCTGGCAGGTTGATGGCCTGAGGATGTGTGCCTTTCCAAGCTATAGTCCTTTGTTAACTGTGTCAGGAGCAGCTATAATTCATTTTATGCCTTAAAGTAGAGTTCTAGGACCTTCATTATTAACCCCTGATACTTTATTCTCTTTCTCTGCCCCCTTCCTCGTAGCGAGATACTTGAACCATGTCATGTTAGTGGGAAAAGTTTAGTCCCCTTTCAGATCCAGGAAAGTGTGAATGGGAGAGTTTTGCCCAGTTTGGATATTTTCACGTGTGTGTGGGGGGGGAGGGATGTCATGGATGAAATTAACGTAACTTTCTGAAGGATGCTAACGCAGTTGGGATGGGAGTCTGGCCTTTAAAATAATATAGTGCAGAACAATGATAACAGGAGCTTCCTCCTCAGCCGGAACGTTCCCTTTTACCTGGCTCACGACTCTTGACTAAAGGCAGTTTTCTCCTATTCAGAGAAAGAGCTTTCAGCTATGGTTTAGTCCTTTCCATGTGAAATTGAATGGCCAGAGATTTGGGGCATGTTTTTTAAACAGGCTGCGGACAGCATGTGTTTTTCAGCTCCCCAAATCTGAGTAGCCTAGCAGATGGGTGTGCGGGTCTGCAGGGTCATGGGCGGGAGTTATTTTAGACCGGCATATCTAGCTTGGCAAGCAGCAGACATGCACATGGGTCCAATCAGTGTACTCCAAGGGCTTGTGTCATTACAAGGAAAACAGCAGAGAGAGAAATGTTGCCAATAATGAACCTCAGGCAATTGATAGTCTTTGTGGATGGAAAATCATACAGCAATATACCCGGATTGTTCTCTTCCTTTTCCTCCCTTTGTTCTCATGCTGAACCGCCGCAATAAATCGGCTCCGAGTATCTCTGCGCTGGTGATACGTATTTGGATGAGTAGCTTCCCTGCGGTAATAGGACTGTATTTCTGTAAGTCCAGGGAAACCACCTGCCAGAGGCACAGAGTGAGAAATGTGAACCAAAGAGCCATAACAGCGTAAGGGGACCTTTAACAAATTGCTCCCCGTTGTGGGTGGTTCATTGATTAAAGGACAGGTCACCCGGATCTTTGTATGGGCCTGCAGCGTGGAGACTGTACAAGCAACGTTTTTATTAACCCTTCCATGGTTCACAGGGCTGGGGGAAAGTGCTTCGGGAAAATGACTCCTTGATGCGCCTTTCCTAGGACTGCGGTAGTGCAAATGCCATCACCTTGCCCACTGCCTCCAGCCAACAGTGGATCCAGTCACCATGGTCAGAGACATGACAAACCCCTTAAAATAACCTTTAAGTGGTTCTTCTTTTTGTCTCTCACCAGAGCTGTGCATGGGATACAGCTGTTAACAGCTGTGCCGAGTCTGTAGGCTGCATGGAGTCCTGGGGCCAGGCTGGTGGCTTTGCTCCTTCGTCTCACTTCACCCAGGCTGGATTTGAACCAAGAAAGGGTTAATACCGCGGTTTTCAAATGACCCAGGGCTGGCTGCTGGAATGTTGGGCACTGAGTCCCAGTTGCTGCAGGGGGATCAGATGAGCAGCAGGGGGGGGCTAAGGCAGCTCCCCGCCTGTCCTAGCACCTCAGACTGTGCTGCGCCCCAGAAGAGGCTGGCAGCAGGCCCAGCTCCTAGGTGTGCGGGGGGAGTGCACAGGGCTTCGCCCGCTGCCCTGCCCCGAGCGCTAGCTCTGCACTCCCACTGGCTGGGAACCTGCTGTTGGCTGCTTCTGGGCGCAGCAGGGTCTGTGGGGCCAGGAAAGGCAGAAAGCTGCCTTAGCCCCCCCGCTGCATCACTCCCTGGGAGCCACTCGAGGTAAGCACCTCCCACCTCAGCCGCGACTCCCCCCCAAAGCCAGAGCCCCCTCCTGCACCCCAGAGCTCTCCTCCTCAGCCCCACCCGGAGCACTCACTCTCGTCACATTCTGTTGGGTCGCAGCATCAACGATTTTCTTCAACTGAGTCATGAGAAAAAAAGTTTGAAAACCGCTGGGTTAATAAACAGCCTGGAATTTAGACCCAGGTCACACTGATGAGGCATACCAAAAAGAAACTGGGTGGGGAGCAAAGCTGGCTAATGGGGTTTCAGCGGAATTGTTAAAATACAGGCATTTAGATGAGGTTCCAACATACCAGAACCAGTCAACTGCAGAGGAGTTAACCCGCGTTGTCACCTGAACTCACCTTGTGGCGCTTCAAACCAGAAATGGTAGGTTAATACCCAGAAATGAGCAGTGGTTCCTCTAAGAGCTGGGTTAATGTTGACCAGTCCCAGTTCACAGCCATGTGCTTTGAAATACAGCAAACCCAAAACCACTGGGATTAATCATTACTCTGAAGGCAGGACTGCTGCGGCAGTTGAGTAGAGCTTACATAGAATGACGGGTACAATATGAGACACTCACCCCTGTTCTGCCTTCTCTTGCACCTCCACCCATCCTTCCCCTACCCACAAACTAGGAGTACCCTTAAACTCTCACCCTTTTAACTAAGGTCAAAACCTGAAAGCAACCAGCCGTGTTAAACCAGCTGCCCCTCTAAGAAGTGCCATTCCCATTCCGGAGTAAATAGGTGGATTTGAGGCCATGATTTTTCTACGACCCATTGCACAGAGAGGCTGAACTTTACTTCAAGGCAGTAGCACAAAGAACTGTAGCTTACTGAGCCTGCGTTTCCCACACCAAATGAAGAATACCTTCTGCTGAGTCTGAGAAAAGAGCAGTCCCTTAACCTCCTTGAGAAAACAGCTTCTCCAAAGAGATAAGCTGGCGTGAGAGAACCCTAAAAAAGTCCATTCTTCCCCAGGCTCTGAGCATTTTGATGCATCCTGTATTTTCTTTACATTTGGGTCCAGTCAAGAAAACCCCCACCACTCACAGAGAGCAGTCACTCCCTCGCGCAGCCCTGGCTCAGAGCCGTGGAAGTTCATGTTCCAAAAAGAGCGGCTGGTTTCCTGATAGATTGTGCTGGTGTGTGCGGACGGTTAAGTGATGGGACTCAGAAGAGGCTCGGCCAGCAGGGTAGCATTTTGTTGTGCCGCGCACGCTCCGGCGGTCCGAGATTGCTTGACGCTCGTGCCCTCCCAAAGCTGGGAAAGCCGTGATGGTGTGAAGGGACCACGCCACTTGCAGCTTTGCACTGGCGGAAAAGCCAGTCGCTTTGCAATGCCCCAGAGGGGAAGGAGATTCACTACGTGTGGGAAAGTGGCTACAAACCCTCTGACCTCGCTTTGACCAGCCGAGGTACTGCCCCAGGGAGCTTGGAGCCCTCTGTGCTTATATCCCTGACGGACTCGGACTGTGCTTGAATGCTGGCAGGGGCTGGTCACACCTGACTATGTAATAACCTTTCTGCTTTCTTAATCATAGCGCCCCCTCCTCTGCCGTCTTTTGCTTGATCTATAAAATATCCACCCCAGCTCCAGCAGGAACCCGCAGCAGTGTGAAAAGAGATGCCCAAGTTATTTTTGCCCCCAGATGAATAATGCAGAGATGGACACAGGGCCGGGAGTTGGCTTATAAGCCCATTCTCTGCACGTACTGGCTCTTGGATGCCGGCCCCCCTCCCTGGGAGCCGGCTGAACTGAGGGCTCTGCAGTATAATGCTTATGTGTATTCATTTCTACTGCAGAGCCCGCAGCAGCCGGCAAGTAACCACTAGGATTTTTAACCCTAGTTGAGAGTCTGGACTCCTGAGAACCTCTCAAGAGTGACCCAAAGGGAGGCTGGAGGACCCTCTCTCCCTCAAGGGGCTTTGACTGTTAGCCCTCCTTGTAATGTTCCTTGGTTTCTCTCTCCCCAGACTTCCTGTGTCTGTGGGAACATTCTCAGCAGCATTTGGGGGCTGAATCCAAATCCGGGTGTGCTACAATAACCTAGAGAAAAGCGCAGTCCTCGGCAACACGACTGTGTCGTTATGGGGGTAGGTGCCTAAGACTTGAGAGTGACAGAAATGTACTTCATTCCAGACAGTCGGTCCATGAGAGCAGGGTACTAGAACAGCCTAGCTAGTAGGTGGCTGACGGCTGAGAAGAGTATCTTCCGTGGTAGTCAGACCGTGCAGATAATCACCATTTGGGAACGCACAAAATCAGAAAGCCAGCCCTGAAGCTCTGCAGGGTTTTCCCACAAAATAGTCATGTTAGAGCGGCTTACAAACAACTGGTTGATCTTCTGGTATGTTACATGCCAATGTAACAACCCTCTGCTCTGCCCCTCATCACCGGGGAGCTACGCACCCGCTAAATAAACAAATAAACTGAGCAGCTGGGCTGCCATAATTGCAATTATGTGCCTATTTACACTCAGGAGGGTGTGTACTGCCCCTGTACAGCAGAGTTTGAATTCCCAGCAGCAGCTTGAACAAGAGAGGGAGTAGGAGGGAGAAGCAGGTAGGCCATTCCCAGAGGAATGATAATGGCGTAGACCACAGAGAGACGGCAAGAAGATCAGGAAGGCTTTCTGCTTGCAGAACAGGTTGAAACTCTCTAGTCTGGCACCCGTGGAACCTGATCAGTTCCAAACCAGAGAATTTGCTGGACCACGGAAGGTCAATATCTAGCAGCATCACCAACACTTCCGCTGTTTGCTGGGCTCTTAGAAGACATTGAGAGGTAAATTAGAACTAAGGAACAGCACAGAACTGTGAGCGCCAGGACAGGGGGCTATAAACAAACTTTATGGGACTGTGGGAAACTTGGCCGCATCCAAGATAAGTGGACATCCAGCTAACTAATATCATGCTGGACCCCGGATGTTGCCAGACCACAGAGTACTGGACTAGAGAGGTTCAACCGGTATCATTCAGTGCCTGAAGTTATATTTTTGATTCCATGCAAAGTGTTTTGTAGCCAGGTAGCATGATGAATAGACTTGGACTATATAGTTCGCAAGTCATAGAAAGAATTCTGTCCAGAACATTTACAATACATGAAATCATTTCTTGAACTCTGAGTGCCTTTGATTATGTATAGCCATTATAATACACACCAAAGTTATACCTTCACTCAGTCTGCTTCACAACCAAGAACCAGTCTCCTCCCCTTTATTCCACATACACCAAAATGATGCTACCATGTTAGAGCACAGTTAGGCTGGGGAAAACATTGGTTTGAAATGTTTGCAGAGTAACTTTAAAAAGTAGATGAAAACTTCAAATAACATAATTGCACACCTGCATAAGGCTTTAAACTAAAATTCTTCCACCCTCAATGTCAGCAGAAGTTTGGAACTGGCAGGAGGTCCTTTGGGCTGTTAGAATTGAGAGTCAACTTGTGTTCTACGAAATCTTCATAATTTGCTCAGCCACATGGGCTGCTGAGGCTGCACCTTGCCACACAGAAGTGAGGCTCCTCCCCTCGTCATTTTCTCGTCTCTCTTCCCAGTCCACAAGGACTCCATGATGATCTTTCAAAGCTCAGGGCACTTCACCGTTTGAAAGGGAACAATGGTAGAAGCTCGTCATTGAAGAGTTGCAAATGCCAGCTGGCTGCTTCCAAAAAATGTTCCATGTCAACCTTTGCACATTGGCATTTGCAAGAAAATTGCTGGGGCTCGTAGGCATAGATCATTTGTTTAGCTGTGTGCCTGCATCACAGAAACAAGGTATCTTGTACATTATTTGCTACCTTTCAAACGTTCTAAAAGAATATCAGCTATCGGGAGCGGAGCATCAAATGTACACTAACGTAATGATCGCTGTTTAGGACTTGTGGACTGGAGTGAGGTTCTGATTGTGAGCTCCATACTTATAGGCTACGTCTAGACTGGCATGATTTTCCGCAAATGCTTTTAACGGAAAAGTTTTCCATTAAAAGCATTTTCAGAAAAAGAGCGTATAGATTGGCACGGACGCTTTTCCGCAAAAGCGTCTGTGCCAATCTAGACGCGCTTTTGTGCTAAAAAGCCCCGATCGCCATTTTCACGATCGGGGCTTTTTTGCGCAAAACAATGCCGTGCTGTCTACACTGGGACTTTTGCCTGAACGGGACAGCCATAGTATTTCCACAAGAACACTGACAATCATACATGAGATCGTCAGTGTTCTTGCAGAAATTCAAGCGGCCAGTGTAGACAGCTGGCAAGTTTTTCTGCAAAAGCAGCTGATTTTGCGGAAAAACTGGCCAGTCTAAACACAGCCATACTGAAGAGTGGCCTGCAGCATGAGTAATGCCATTGTAAACAATGGGGCTACTTTCAGAGTAAAGTGCCACTCAGTGTGAATGGGGTAAATGTTTCAAATAAAAATGGTGCTAATAAAACCTAACCCTACGTAAGGGCGTATGATAGGGTGAAGGAGAAACACAGGGCAATGTGCCATTTTCCTGTCTAGAAAATCTCTCATCTTGCTTTGTTGGTGATTTTTTTTTTTATTGGAGGAAGCCTGGCGTATGTGGGATGGAAACAAGACCGAGAACAGATGCCAAACGCATGTGCTTGCATCCCATGTCTTTCAATTCTCTCTCTTATCCTGGAGTGTAGATCAGGATTTACCTCACAAGTGTTCAAGCCTGTAGATGAATGCTGCTTTAAGGAGAAAGCTTTGAATCAGAATGTTGCTCACCTTAGAGGTTTGCAGTAAGAAAACAGAGCAGAACGAACACCCGTCTTGTGAAATGTATCGGAGTATTTCCATTGCTGTCCTGGAGGAAACACTCACTCCTTTAGCAGCAGCTTTCAGTATTTGTGAATTCAGGGGAAATTCTGCATCACTCCCGCTTACAGCTAAACCATCTCTTGATGCCAGAGGGGGGAGAGGGTGCTTTGGCTAAACTAAAATCCTTAGACATTTGTTTCCAAAATAGAGAAATTAGAGGGAAGATGGAATTACTTTGACACTGAATGTGAGGCATGGTAACATACCAAGCTGCCTAGCCATGAATCCAGAGATTTGGAAAAGTCGGAAGAACCATTACAGCTGTTGCCAGCTGATGGGGATTATGACGTGGGGGGAAATAGGACGTGGGTGAAACTGGCATCAAGTAGGATAATTCTCAACACTGACCACAACCTCAAGACACACCACGAAGACAAACTATGCTTCTTCCATACTCACCCTGGTGCATGGAGCCCTGCAGTAAGCTGAAGGGCAGCGGAGCCTTCTCCTGCTTGACAGCTCTTCTCAAGGGTTACTCATGTCGCAGTGGCAAAGAGAAATCAGCCAGAAAGCGATGGCTCGGCTGCAGGCAACGCCAGGAAAAATGTGTGGATCTGATTCTCGGCTGGTGCAATCAATGTCACTTGCATGACTGTGCTCTGTTTGCACATAACTTGTGCGTATTCATTGCGGCTATTTTGGGGTTTTCTTTCCCTACTTTTTGTCTGGCATTAGGCTTGGTAGGGGCAGACCCAGTGAAACAATACTATTCATTTACCAGGACCTCTTGTGGAATAAGGTGCTACACACAGTAAGCTGGTGATTCCCAACCCAGGGTTGCTTCACAGCTGCTGACTCTGTGGGTGCTCTGGGCTCAGAGATTTGTGAGAGGTTTTCAGGGTCCCCCCTTTCCTCCCAGCACTTTCCACCCACCAGCAGCCCCACCAGTTAACTTTTTCCCCTCTCTCCTAGACTGAGCCATCCCACCCATAAGATGATTTGGTGCGAAAAGAGGCCCTGTGCTTTGGTGAGAAAAGAGACTAATGCGATAGTGGCTACACATAAAAGTATCAATGGCTGGAGCGTGGGAGAGCCAACAGACTGGCTGGGTCCCTGGGCAAGATGGAAGGGGCGGAGCCTCAAAAGGGGCAGGGCCTAAGCAGCCAGCCTTCAGCATCACCCAGAGCCCGTTGCTCAGCGCTCCAGTGGCAATTTAAAGGGCCCAGGGCTCCAACTGCTGCAGCAGGAGCTGTAGCAGCTGGGATCTCTAGGCTCTTTTGAATCACGCAATTGCTCTTTTTGTCCCCCTTCCCCCCCTTGCTGGGGAAGTCTGTCAAAGGCACAAAGCCGGGTAGTGGTAACCTGCCTCAATAACCTGCGAGCAGCATGTGGACTATTGCATTCGGTTCTGGGTGGGTACAGGAGGAGACATTAGGGCAGTTCAGAGAAAAACATTTGGAGGCAGCTGGCGGGAGTGCTTTGCACAACAGCTAAACAGAGATATCGTGGCTAAGCAACGATGGCGTGGGAACCTGGACATCACCTACCCATCTCTGGTGTGTGCAAACCCCAGCCAGGTTGTCCTCCCATCAGTATAAATCCAGAGTAACTCTCCGGAAGGCTCTAGAGTTACACCAGGGTAGAAAGTAGCCCCAGGACGGGGAGGAATTGTTTAGTGTGGTACAAGGTAGGGATGTGAACAGTTAACCAGTAGGGGCTGGAAAGAGGCGCTCCAGCCCAGCTAAGCAGTTAACCTATTAAATGGGATTTTACACCCCTAGTACAAGGAGATAGCACTAGAAGTCATGGAATGTAGTTAAGAAAGGGAAGTAGGAACTGAGTATCACACACACAAAAATCTCGGTTAGGTTGTGAAATAGCCACTTGATGTGGTGGTGACGTCCCATCCCTTGAAATGGTCAAAACAAACCTGGACTAAGCACTAGAAAATGTTCTGTCAAGCACAGTCCGGCACTGAGCCCTGGGGATGTTGGACTAGATGAGCATTTCTGTTTCTAGGCTGAACAGTGCCGACTGTTTACTGGCTGTATCACCGTGGATACAGGCATCCAGCTCTTCAGTAACAGGTACTTTGTTTATTTCTTGCTCCTTTCACCGCCTGTCAGAGAACCATCCATATGTGCCATGGAACCAACCTGTCTCCTGGCTGCTGGCAATCGCGCCGGGGCTGCAAGGGTTAAAGTTGCTGAAAAGCAAAAGCAACATAATGAGAGGATTAGATGTCACTGATAATAGCACCTCCCTTATTAGCCTTATTATCACTTGAATTCCTCTGGAAAGGAGCTTTTTGCCTGTCCAGAAAGGAACATTAAACCCTTCAGAGTTTTGCTTAACAAAGCGGGTATTAACAGCTGCCCTCAGTGCCAGCCATCGTGCCGGCAGCGGCTCCTTGCGCCGAGAGTTGAGAAGTTCAGTGCAAGGAGGGCGTTTAGGAGGCTACGCCTGCGGTGGAAAGGACGGCTCACAGACTGCTGCCTCTGGGGATGCAGAAGGGACTGCGGAACAAAACAGAAAGGCTAGAAAGAGAGCACAAGAGATGCACAGATGTGCCATATTTACTTTCTCTTTGGCAAAGAAAATCCCTGGTGCAACGCGACACCCCGAAAAGGAGGCCTGCCCGTTTTCTCACTTTGGGCGATGGGTGGAGTTGCTTCCGTGCAATCCAGAGACGGGCATCACAGCAATGGGAACCACTCGTTTAATTTGCAGAAATTAGAGTTACTTGTAAAACGAAAATAACCTCACATTCATAACCTTCAGGCTACATTGGAACACGGGATCATCTAGTGTGACCATCTGTGTATCTCAGACCCTTACATTTCACCCAGTTACCCCTGTCTGGGCCCAAAGAATGGCTGTTCAGCTAATGTGTATCCTTCCAGATAAGACAAAAAACAGAACTATGTAGCACTTTAAAGACTAACAAGATGGTTTATTAGGTGATGAGCTTTCCTGGGCCAGACCCACTAGACTAACACGGCTACATCTCTATTACTATCCAGATAAGGGCGGACTATGAAAGGGACTTTAGGGGCCGCAGTCACTGGAATAATTGCATGCTGCATTACTGCTGGCTGGTGGAGATATGGGGGCGGCTCAGTGTGCTGCTTTCTTCCCCCTCCCCTACTCCCCCAGGGCTGGAGAAACGTCACTGTGAGTGCAGGGAAGCTCTGTCCCTGCACTTACCTGCAGGCTTTTGCCCCTCTGCTCCCGTTGGCCCAGAATCACCTTTACAGGTGAGCTGCTTGTCCACTTTGGTCCCTAAATCCATCTCAGAGTCATCACTTGCCTGGGAACAGCCCCCGTTCTGTAGGTTAGAGGCATAACTTTCCAATTAGCTGCATTAAACCACATTTGATTTGAACAGCCCAGCATATCAAGCAATCTAGATCCATCGTCATTAATTACCACACGGCCAGGTTTTTTTCATGTCAGCCGGAGCAGTGATTTTATATTTACCTCCAGGCCACAGATGAACATGTTGAAGTGCATTGGACCTATCCCTCTTGAAAGGCCCCCCTTCCAGACATGAGCCCCACTGATATCTGCTTTGAGATCTCTCAGTTAGCCAGTTCTTAATCCACTTAATGTGATCTTCGTATTGTAGAGAGCTAATTTTTTTTAATCCCACGATGTTGTGTGATACTCACTCACAGGCCTTTCAGTCTCAGGATATTATTTCTACTCTGTGATCTTTATCAACCAAACTTGTAATCTCATCAAAGAATGAAATCAGGGATTTTTGATAAGACCCGTTTTTATACAATCATGTTCACTGGCATTTAATGATAGTCCTATCATTTAATTCTTTATTAATTGAATTTGCTATCATCTTTTCCAGTGATTGGTGTCAGGGTAACCCACCTATTTTTCCCAAGTCATCTTGCTTGTACTTTATGAAAATTGGCACAACTTTTGGACTCTTCCAATTTTCTGGAATTTCCTGATATGCCACAATAAATGAAAAATTAACAGTGTCAGATATCTCCTCAGCCTGCTCTTTAAGGGTTGAGGTACAGATTATACAGTCCTGCTGCATTTAAAAATCTTTATCCCTACTAGATGTTGTTTAATGTCCTCTTTGGTTACTAATGGACTGAGAAGAACTTCATTATCTTCATGTGGTACTGGCACATAATCCTCCTTCTTTCCAACTACAAAACAAAAAATATTTACTGGGTAATTCTGCCTTTTCTCTATCATTATTAATAATTTTACCAGCTCTATCTAGTAACTGGCCTTCAACACTGCTAGGATTTTTTTTGTTTCTAATATACTTTAAAAACCTCTCCCTTATTGTCCTTTATCCTGCTAGCCGTGAAGATTTTCCTGAAGTTTTTGCTTCCCTTATCAATTTTCTATACTTAATACATTTCTAATATATATTGATTCCTATCTCTTTCCCTTTTAAAACTTTTTGTATATATTTAACTATTAATTGCTATATTCACTTCATGGCTGAACCAGAATAGGGTTTTAACCAAAGATGTCCTTTTTATTGATTGTACAATCATGACTTTTGGTCATCTAATAAACTCTTCTTAAAGAGTTCTTAAAGAACTCCCAATGTTATTCATATCTTTCTGACTAAATTTCCCCTCCCCCCCCGTCCATTTCACTCAGAATCTTCTCTTTGCCCATATTGAATGTAATCAAGTCATGATCACTGCTCCTTGGGCAACCTCCAGCTCACAGTCCAGTGATTACTTTGGAACACAACATGATGGATAAAGATAATTAAAGTTATATCATATTGAATGGAATAACTTTTGTATTAGAACATTAACTTCTATATTTTAGAAATTCTAATGATGTTTCACTATTGTGGCATGTAATTGTAAGTTCAAATTCATGTTTACATCATCGATGCAATTTATACTAGAGAAGTACGTCTAGAGGAGTGTCTTACTTTTAAGGCCAGGTCTATACTTGACCTGGAAGGTCGGCTTAAGATATGTAACTTGAGCCACATAAATAACATAGCTGAAGTCGACATACCTTGAACCAGCGGTCTCCAACCTTTTAGAGGATGAGAACACTTTTGGAATTTAAGTGCAATCCAGGATCTACCT
The DNA here is from genome assembly GCA_030068395.1 of Apalone spinifera. Classification (NCBI taxonomy): domain Eukaryota; kingdom Metazoa; phylum Chordata; order Testudines; family Trionychidae; genus Apalone; species Apalone spinifera. The sequence continues at coordinate 34,786,518 of JANRFK010000875.1, forward strand.
CCAACCCAGATACCTTTGCCTTACCTCCTTTGTGCCCCTTCTCCGAGTCCCTACCCCTGCTCACTCCTTCCTCCCTCCCTCCCCCCTCCTTCCTCCCTTTCATCAGGCAGGGGCAGAGTGCTGGAGTGCAGTCTCTGGTCTTGGGCGAAGGGATTTGGAGTGTGAGAAGGGCTCTGAGCTGAGCCTGGGGCAGGAGTTGGGGAGCAGGAGGGGGTCAGGGTAAAGCTCTGTAATGGAGTGTGTGTCTAGGAGGGCTCAGGGCTAGGGCAGAGGCTTCAGGTGCAGGAGAGGGTTCATGACTGGGGCAGGGATTCAGGTTGCAGCCTCCAGCTGGACACTGCTTACCACAGGTGGCTCGTGGGGGGTGGTGCAGTGGGGCTAAGTCAGGCTCACCCCTGCCCTGGCCCTGCACCCCACTCAAAAGCAGCCAGCAAACTCCCCCCATCCCAACCCCTGTTGTGCCTCCCACCCCCGTTCTGTGGAGATAGAACACCGGGTGGCAGGGCCGAACTAAGGGGTGGGCTAGTCGGGCAGCTGCCCACGGCGCCAACCTACAGGGGGCGCCCAGCTCCTGGCGGGCTGCAGCGGCTGCCCGGGCCAGGAGCCGTGTTAACCCCTGCAGCACCGGCCAGCAGTGCCCTTCCCCCCGCGGCCGCAGGGCCCTGCACGGCCAGGCGCAGCCCGCCCCAGGCGGCCCCAGCCTGCGCACCATCGGCGGTGGCTGGGCTAACTGGGCAGTGCATGCGCCGGGCGTCCGCCCATGCGCCCTGGAGGTGGGCCCACGCATGTGCCGTGCGCCCGGAGGTGGCGCCACGCGCCTGGGGCCCGGGGCACTAAAATGGCTCGGGCCAGCCCTGCAGGGTGGGAGAGGGGAACAGCTCCAAGGCAAAGGGCAGGAGATGCACAGCAGTGAGGGGAGGGACAGCAGAAGTGCTGCGCTTGACAGCCTCTTGGCCAAACCAGTCAAGATCACCTGCCAGAGGCTCCAAGATCTACCAGTCGATCCCGATCGTGAATCAAGGAGTACAGGCACTGCCCGGGAGTGCCTTCAGACCTGCTAAATCAAATGCCAGAAGATTGATCTCCGGCGCAGCAAGTGGAAACGTGGCCTAAGATTAGTTTTGTCATTAAGTCATGGTCTCTAGGCTACCTCGGGTTTAATCTAATTAGATCTGTAATTAAGAGAAGTACCTTTGGATCTGATTAATACTGTATTTGGATTGGAGAAGAAACACTTGATCTAGAGAAGTGGTGTGCTTGTGATGTAATTAGGTAACAGTCTTCCTCTAAGGACCTGTTGAAGTGAATGGGAGTCTTTCCATTGACTAATGGATTTGAATCAGGTCTTTCACATAAAACATAACCAATAGCCCTGATGATTTGTCATTAATTATCTCCTTTCCAACATCATAGGGTTTCTGTCCAGATTCGAAAGGGAAAATAATTCTATTCTGCTTTCTGAATGACCTGTGTTGTTTCAATTAAACACAACCACAGGAAGGGTTATTCCTTACTTCCTGTCCGTTCAGTCATGTAGTGTTACTGGCAAGGTAATCATAGAATCATAGAACACTAGGACTGGAAGGGACC
>JANRFK010000875.1:34788207-34798772 GCA_030068395.1 Apalone spinifera
TCATCACCTAATAAACCATCTTGTTAGTCTTTAAAGTGTTACATAGTTCTGTCTGTAGTTCTATAAGGCACTGTAATACTTAAAGAATGTTCCATTAAATTCCACTACTAATGGTCAGAAAGGAAATGTTTTTGTTAATTGAAAAAACAATGAGAAAGTGTATATCTGAGACTTGAGCTATATAGCCACCGGTTTTACCAGAATAACCATTTGGAGACGTGTTCAACACACACCTGTCTATCTAGAAAAACAAAGAAATCCTAAAGTTCTTGGTTTAAAATGACATGAATGTTCAATACAGCTCAGTGCAGGAAATGTCAATGGGAAACAAACATTTCCTGCCAAAGTCTGATGAGTAACAAAACCTGCGTATGGCAGGAAGGGAGAACTGTGTAACTCCAAAAGCTCCCAGAAAAAGGCATGAACATAAATTCTATGTTCTCCTTTTTGTCCTTAAAGAGCCTTTATAGAACAGGATTCATAAAGGCTGCAATGTTTGTGTGTTTGTGTTAGAACAACATAGATAATCCCCTCCAATGGTAAAATAAGCATGAAATCAGCAATGTAGTCCTCTTTATGCATATGTTGGTCATAAAAATGCAAATACATTCAGCATAGTTGAAAGGTTAAAAACATAATTCTTCTTTTTAAAAGCCGTGCCAACTAGATAATAAATAAACAACTAACTTTTAATCATCTCCACTCTAATTAAAGAAAGTCAGAACTAATTAAAGTCAGACTCCTATTCCATTTCCACGGGATAAACTAATTAACGATTGTATAGAAGTTATTTTTAAGTCTGTTTCATTTTACATCTTCATCCAGCTGTGGGCAAATATGATCATATCTTTCTGTGTCCCTGCATGGCCCACAGAACGGACATATTGGAGAACCACATGCACTTTCACTGAATTATCCCTCTCAGCACCTCTCTGAGGCAATAAAGATATTTTACTCCATTTTACAGAGGTGTAGAGAAATGAAGTGACTGATCCAACGTTACACAGGACATGGGGGGCAGAGCTAAGAACTGAACTAAGATCTTTCCAGTCTCCATTACTTTACCAAAAATGCCCTTTGTTTCTTCTTCTCCCCGTCCCTCCATGATATTTAGAGTCTGCACATTGCAACGGTGGGCACAAGTGTAATGCTTGTGGGATAAAAATGTAGTCCACAAAGCATTATCTTGGTCCAACAGCTCTGCATCAGATCCCACTCAGAGGGTTTGCATCATGACCATAAGGGCAACAACTCTAAAATGTCCAGAGCTTCTAATAAGGGTCTGAACATCTCCAAACTGCCCTAAGTCACTAATGCCTTCTGGGGTTCACTCATCACTGATTCCAAGTCCCCAGATTTCCACGTATTTATGGGTGATTGGCATTGTTCCCTATGGGCTGGGCACTTGTGCAGCCACTCAGGAGAGATTCAGATGCCACCCAGCTGGTTAGCAGAGCCTCCACGGCTAGGTTTATTGTTTCTACTGCTGGTGCACATTCATAAATGCCCTGGTGCACATAAAAATGTATTCTGCATAAGGGTGGAAAAAATTCACACCTGGATGGAAAAGATTAGAGGGAACATTAGTGATCAGTATTATGTGTTGTGCACATTGTGTAGCTTCTTTTCCAGAGAAACAATTGAAATGCTAGTAGAGCCATATGGGAGGTTGTTTGTGGGTCGTTATCCAAAATCTGTGCACTTCCAAGTCTAGTTCAGGAGCTGTGTGGCTTAGCACATTGTTCACATACTGTTGTATTACAGTTGGGCAAAACACACATGGGTTTTATTGTAAATCTTATGCGACTAGGAGTGTCTGCTTTAAGAATGCTTGGAACTACAGCAGCATGAAAAATTAATCCCCTTTCACCCCGAGATTGAGCTACATTTTTGAAGAAGGCAGTAGAAAAACACCCACCGTGCAGCTGTCCATGGGTAAATGGAAAACTTTAGTTTGCAAATGTTGGAAGCCTTTTCAATTTCCGGTCACAAAATCCATCTCCCACTTCCTTCTGCCAAGGCTGTGCAGAGATGTTTGGCTTCTCCCGCTGATTTGCTGGATGGGATCTTACATTGAGCATTGACCTCACATGAAAACCCACCATTTCTCGTGGACTTTCAGAACTATGATCTGGCTGTCACGCTCAGCTCCTAGACGATAAGAACGGGAGCAGATTTGCTGAAATAGGGATAAGGCTGCCAGGGAGACAAGAGAGCCAGCAAGTATCTGGGAAAGCTAGTTGCTCCCATGCCCTGTCTGTGCCCCACCCTTCGGAGCCCAAGAGCTATGCAGAATATCATCTCAGCCACATTAACTGTTCCATCATCAGCTAAGAACTCCTGCAAACACTTGGGGAGAAAATTGGATGAGAGCTATGCAGGGCAGCTAGTTTCATTACAGCCTTGGAAGCAAACTAGGAAAGAGATCCCATGGCAGGAGTCCCAAGTGGCAGGAGCACAAAGGCAGCAGGCAGCTACTTTATATTGAAGCAAGATGTCCAGGGGTAATCAGAGTTGCTTGTCCTCATGCCACAGTAAATGCCAGGAGATGTGTGTGTGTTTCCTTTTGTTCAGACCTCATCTGCCAAGGATCGAATGACCCTTATTATGATTGCCCAGAGCCGTAAGAATAGCCGTTAATGATCTCATTCACTCCTACCAGTGAGCATCTGTTCTGGACACAGTTTCAGTTCGGTATCAACTAAACGGAAACAGTGCATTGCCGTGACCCCGGTCCTGCAAACAGGCATGTAGCAAAGACCTCTGGCCTCGTGCGGATTCTAGTGACTTCCCCGGCGGCAGGTTCTGGGCCCAGGCTTGCTCAGATTCTCAGCTACCTAACCCCAGGCTGTGATTTCTCAGGAGTGAGGGCAGTGTCATTCAGATCTGGGGAAGGGGCGGGGGCGGACCCCCTCAGAAGAGAGGGCCGGATTTGTGGCAGAGACCGATACTGCAGGTGCTGGCTTTTGCTGCGGAGAAGTCAGGGTGTGTCGACATCTTAAACTAATCCAGATTCCTTGGCTTTCCATTAGTTAGGTGTTGGGGGGGGGTGGGGAGGGAGGCTTTCTTGTCTTAAACCTCTCTTAAACCTTTCTTGTCTTAATACATTTGGCGCAGTATTTTATTCTGTTGTTATTTTCACACTGTTTTTGTTTAATTTTTCCCCCACGATGTTCGTTTCCGATAGCTTGTCTAGTGTAAAATCCCACTGTGCTAGGTGCTGGACTTACGCACAGAGATAACCATCCCCTGGGATGATTGACAGTGTAGATAGAAAACAAGAATGAGTATCCCCATGTTCCAGATGTTTTACAGGCCCTGTGCCGTGGGTAACCATGGACACTGGTGCAAAGCAAGTGCACCGTAGAGCTACGTCTACACTGTAGCCTTCTTCCGCAAAAGCTTATGCAAATGAAGTGTGGAGTGGAATATTGCTGCACTTCATTTGCATAATTAATTAGCCGCCGCTTTTGCACAAGAGGCTTTTGCGCAAAAAGGAGCTGGTAGACGGCTCCTTTTTGCGCAAACCCCCCCTCTTGCACAAGAGCTGTTTTTCCGCATTTTTTCAGTGTAGACATAGTCTAAGTGTGCAATTTCCTACTCTGGTTTGGTGGCCTTTAGAACTCAATCTGGGCATGTTGGGCTCCAATGCTGAATCTCTTCAGCATCTGTGTGTGTTTGGATTGTGGGGTGGGAGGTGGGAGGTTTGGGTCTATCTCCTGAGCAAGTGTGCAACACAGTGTACATATGCTCTTGCTGCTTGTGGTGTTACTCTTAAAAAGGGGGTGGGTGAAATCACAACACACATAGGCTGTGTCTAGACTAGCTAGTTTTTCCGGAAAATCAGCCGCTTTTCCGGAAAAACTTGCCAGCTGTCTATACTGGCCACTTGAATTTCCGCAAAAGCATTGACTTCCTACTGTAAGAAATCAGTGCTTCTTGCAGAAATACTATTCTGCTCCCGTTCGGGCAAAAGTTCCTTTTGCGCAAAACTTTTGCGCAAAAGGGCCAGTGTAGACAGCTCAGATTTGTTTTCCGCAAAAAAGCCCCGATTGCGAAAATGGCGATTGGGGCTTTTTTGCGGAAAAGCGTGTCTAGATTGGCACGGACGCTTTTCTGCAAAAAGTGCTTTTGCGGAAAAGCGTCCGTGCCAGTCTAGACGCTCTGTTCCGAAAATGCTTTTAACAGAAAACTTTTCCGTTAAAAGCATTTCCGGAAAATCATGCCAATCTAGACGCAGCCGTACTGTTTTCCAGTTTTAGTCCCTTCCTCTGCCTGTGGCTATTTACAGTGTGTGGTGTCCCACTTGGTACTAATTAGCAATTAAGGAGAGTATTAATGCAGGCTGTCTGCAGTGGGGTCAGGCTCCAGGGGCTTCCCCCCTCCAACTGTCCTACTCCAACGTTCTCCCCCCACACACAGCCTGCAGACTGCCCCCTCCTCCAGCAGGTTCCCTCCCCCGCATCCTGCAGGCTTTCCATAAGGAGAGCAGGCTCCAGGTTTGGGGCAGGGCAGCTACTCACCTGGTCTGGCAGGCAAGATGGTGAAGCCTTGGCCCTGCTAGCCACTCTCTTGGTGCTGCAGCTGCCCCCAGTGCCCACTCTCAATGTCCCGTCCTTCTTCTCCGTACCCCTGCCTTTTGCACCCCTCCACTTTGTCCCCTCCCTTTCCATGTTATAGGAAATAGTCCCATTCCCAGCACTTCCCATTTTTCAGGCATAACCAGACCCTGGCCTTCATTTAAGTTAGGTTCAGAAGAAGCTGTCTACCAAATTTGGTGGTCCTAGCTCTTACCATTTAGTAGGAGTTCTTGAACAGACAGACAGACTGACTCAAGGAAGGAAGGAAGGAAGGAAAAGTTATACTGAATTATCGGAATGTCTGTATACATTTTGGTTTGGTATTTTCTCAAGGAAGTTACACACAGCATGACACATATGTCCATTTTCAATATTCTATAAACAAAAGTCATAGAATCATAGAACCATGGAGCTGGAGGAGACCTCAGAAGGTCAAGTCCAGCCCCCTGCTCTAGGCAGGACCAATCCCAACTAAATCAACCCAGCCAGGGCTTTGTCAAGCCGAGACTTAAAAATCTCTAGGGATGGAGACTCCACTACTTCCCTAGGGAACCCATTCCAGTGCTTCACCACCCTCTTAGTGAAATAGTTTTTCCTAATATCCAACCTGGACCTCCCCCACTGCAACTTGAGACCATTGCTCCTTGTTCTGCCATCTGTCACTACTGAGAACAGCCTCTCTCCATCCTCTTTGGAACCTCCCTTCAGGAAGTTGAAGGCTGCTCTCAAATCCCCCCTCACTCTTCGCTTCTGCAGACTAAACAGACCCAACTCCCTCAGCCTCTCCTCAGCGGTCATGTGCTCCAGCCCCCTAATCAGTCAAGTCAAAACAGTTAACTATATGAAAATGCCAATAATGCAGAGTTGTAGGCTTGAAGCATTACAGAATAAGAAGCCTGCAAAGTTGCAGACTCCCGGTGCAGGTCCACTTGACCATGCGGGATTCTGTAGATGTTACCAACACTTGAAAAGATTAATTCTGTGCTTGCAGCACACTGAGGCAATCATTTCTCCCAGTCTCCTGGTTTAAACCAAGTTTAACTGATATCTACACTGAGATATCAAAAAAATGAGGAATAGGGATTCTTGTGCAAAAGGGGCTTTTTGCGCAAAATGGCCCTGTCTACACTGTGTTTTTTTCCACAAAAACTCTTCCGCAAAAGGGATTGGAAGAGAATATGCAAATGAGAGTGTAAGACATGCTAATGAGCACTTCATTTGCATTTCCTCTTCCACAAAAACCCGACAGTGTAGATGGAGCCCCATTGGCAAATTCCCTGGCAAATTCCCAGGAAATTGCCAATCCCAACATCAAATACCACAAGAGGGCCCCCATCAAGAGGTAAGCTATTGAGATGTCAAAATTAATCGAGTAGTGCTCTTTAGATGGAAATTTCATTCCTTAATTGGAACAGTCAATTTTTCATATCGCAGGGTGAACGTCGTGTGTTGCTTGTATTGACGTGACCATGCTTGTTGATCAAGGCCTCTGGAAGTTTCCCCCATCGTCACCTACAATAACGTCTGTGCAAAGAACTCTTTAAAACCTCCATCCCAGTGGGCCTCCCTGCCCAGTGCAACAAATTAGGAAGCTGAAAGAACCTCTCTGTTTATCTTCTGCTTTGCCTCGCACCAGTATGAATGCATAAGGAGCTTTAGTGTTCTGAAGGCTCATCCTAAAAGGAATCTCAGTAGTGACAATGATCGAGTTCCTTTGCTGGCCAGTTCAATAGCTCTGTAAAGGAGCCTCTCTTGAAACCCTTTGATGAGGAAGTGAGACCTAATCTGAGCCACAAAATATTAACCCTTCCTTAACTATTTCAAGACATACCAAAGGCATTTTTCTGCTCCATTTTGTGGCATTTTTAGGAGAGAAGAGATGAAACTGTAGGGACAGGCATTGCTATAGCCCCTGGCTAATCCACTGCCCAGATTTTTGCATATAACTCGATCCTAGAAAATTTGGGGAACGGTAGAAGGGCTTTTGCAATGAAAAATAGGTATTGTATCCCCAAAGTGGCAGAGATCAAATCTATGTTCTGAGCGACACCTGGGGGCAATTATCTATTAAAATAGCTTTCAAAAGATAAAGAAAAAACCCAAGAAGGTTGGCCAGTAATGTGATCACAGAACAAATCCAACCACCGCTGAGCATTTCCTTTAACTGGGAGACACGATCATGCTCCTCAAAGCACTTTGCTCCATCCCTGTTTCTCACCTTTCCTCCCGCCCCAAAGTTTTAAGAAATCATGCTTTACCCCAGCGGTTTCAAAGTTTTTTTTCTCATGACCTACTTGAAGAAAATGGCTGATGCATATGACCCAACATAATTTGAGTGAGGACTCCAGAGTGGGGCTGAAGATGAGAGCTTTGGGGTGTGCAGAGTACTGTGCCTTGTCCCCACTCCTCATCTAAGAGCTGCTCCTGCTGCCAGCCGCTTCTGGGGCACAGCTGCTTTAGCACCCCCACGGCTCACCTGATCCTCCTGCAGCAACGAGACCCAGTGCCCGAAATTCCACCACCCAGTGCTGGGTCATGAGCCATCGTTTACAAACCGCTGATTTACACAAGGCTTCCAAATGTGGTGAATTCAGCCAACTTTAAGGACCATTTCCCCCTCCTGTAAAGCAATCCTGCATCCGGTAGGCCAGCTGTGTGTACAACTCCTGTTGACATCAGGCCAGTGAGAAGAGCACATGCCACTAATAGCGAAGGCCTAAATATCACCATCCCCTTTATATTGTAAAAAATGTTGCTTATGCAAAATAGCTGCCCAGGAAGATTTATTTGTTGCAATCAGATTATGATGATTTGCTCATTTTGGAATTGAGGCAACTTGCCAGAGTTTTGAGACTCCTTTAGTGCATGTATTTAAATTGGTTTCATATTTTGGGTAGGAAGCCACAGGGTTGTATGAAGGGACTCATTTAGCCATAGTTGGCTCTTTGTCCCCCTATTGTTCGTAGAGAATGAAGCGAAAGAAAGGGCATTCATTTTTCATGAGTTTGAGAAAAGTCCTTCAGTTCTGGCGCTGCCTCAGCTCTTGGGAAAAGAGAAATTCTCTCTGTCATTAGATCCACCGACTCTGCAAAATGGATAATCCCTCTTGACCTCTCCAAAGGCAGAGGCATGATTCCCCTTTGTCTACAGTTCTCTCACTCAGACACTTAGGAAGTGTTGGAGGGAGGCTGTGTAACTGGACCGTGCTTTAGTTCAGCACTAGCTGTGGAATGGGACAGCAGTCACCTCTGACCTGGTGAAGTCATCCCTTGCCCAGATGGGATCAGAGCTTCTGCAATGAAAACACTATTCTCTTGGGGCTCCCAGTGTGTGACATCCTGCCCGCCCATCTCCCTGCTAGTTCTACGCTGAAGGGAGAAAACGCTGGGCGTCAAGGGGCTGAATCTTTTAATGTGGAACCCGGCTTAAAAGCATACTTAGTGATCTGTGTTTACAATAGTACCTCTCTTTAACGGCTTCCCCTCTCTCAGCTATACACTGTCTGCAATTTTACTGCTGCCCTTTCTCCCTCCAAATGAGCATCTCCAGAAAGGAAAGGGTAAAGCTGTGTGAACGCCGAGGTTACCAAATAAAATAAAAAGGTTACTTGTTCAGTTGTGGGAAGTCAGGATTCAGCATGGACTGGCAAGAGCCAGATCTCCTGAGCTGTACAACATCAGCGCCAAGGTTCGGATGGTCGATGTATTTACGTGCAGCCATTGCTGACCCAGTGCGATGAGTTTTGTACGATTTAGTGGGTCAAAGGACCATATGGAGAATGGTCCCTTCTCAAGGGGAAAACCGGAAGAAATGTGAAAGGGATTCAGAGTAGAGGAAAAGAAAGAAAGTGGCCACGCTAGGCCTCTGCCACATTTAAAGGGCTAGTCCCCGGAAAGGCATGCTGAGAATAAAATTCCTCTGTAACAGGCCAATCCCAGAAGCAGGGAGTTAGAAGACCAGGTCACCGAGCAAGGAGCTCTGGGGAAAAGCTTCACCTGTGTTGTGTCTCTGTGTGGGGCGAAATCACGAATGGACTTCCCTGAAATAGCCTGCTTCAACCGCTTATCATAATTACCGAGGAAAGCTGGTCCACTTGACTTTCCACTGGCTAGCCTAGATGCACCCATCTAGTAGCCAAAGGCAACAGCACAAGAGCCACGCCGGTCCTGTGGGTAGGGCCCACCAGTCACCCCATTGCATTCTGGGAGGGTGAGCTAACTACTCTGCATCATAAAGGCTCCCCCGGATCCTCTCCTGGAAACCCCACCCAGCTGGGGCTTGCTTTCCCAAGGGGGCGGCCATGGCCTTTGAGAACACTCGGTACCTCTCGTCCTTTGCAGGACTGGACCCCTAGTGAAACCCGAAATGCAATGGGATAAGTTGTCTGAAAGCTGCGTAACCTGCAACAGGGCTCTCTGCCTTTCTCTGTCCGAGCCTTCCTCCCCCCAACATGCTGTAAATCTCCACCGCCCGCCTAAGCCGCAAGGACAGGTGTTCTGCATGTAAAAGCCCGGGCTGACACTAGTGGGTAGCAAGCAGGGCAGTTAGCCAGGACCCCACAAAGCTAAGTTGCTCGAGCTTCCGCTTCGGTCATGGGTGGCAGAGCTCACGTCCTGGGACATCAACCCTGCACTGTGGGGTTTCTGTTCTCTCTGCTGGGCCCCAATGAGTCCAATGCTGCCAGCCCCCCGGAAACCTGCTTGTGGCCCTGCAGGGAGCCCAGCCCCCTGGCTGAGAACTGCTGATCTACAACCCCCTGAATTCCCAGAGTCACTTGTAGAGGCAGCGTTCTGATGACTGCTCTGGAGCCGTTACCCGACGGTGTGAAAACCCTGATTGTAAACCATGAGCCAGCTGAGCTCCAGCTAGGAACGATCCCTCTCCTGCAAAAACCAGCCGGAGTTTGGACAGGAATCTCAATGGGAGTAGGATCCGCCCAGGGCTTCCTTTGTATTCCAAGAGGTGCTGGGGCTCAAGCATTTTTTTTCCATTTGTAACTGATACAGCCAGCCCAGCGGTGCCAGGGCTATGAACGTCCAAGCCCTGGCACAAAGTGAGCATGGAATCTCTCCCAGAAGCCTACTAATGGGCTAATCGCAGCACACAGACATGCTTTTCAGTGCCAGGGAGGGCTGGGGGTGTTCTGTTACTGTCGGCGCAGCTCACGCTGGATACGTGCCTGAAGAGAGCTATGAAGGTGCTTTTTAAAAACAAACACACCAACCCCCTTCTGATCACTCAGCAGAAGACCCAAGGCTGCTAGACTGACGTTCTGAGACGGAAAAAAGCTTCGGAGGGGGAGCCGAGTGAGTGTACAACTGGAAAACCTTAAAAAACAACAAATAGTCTAGCAGCACCTTAAAGACTAACAAAGCATGGAGACCAGGGGTCACCAACCCGCAGATCGGGATCTGCCTGTAGATCTTAGATCCTCTGACGGGGGATCCTGACTGGTTTGGCCAGGAAGCTATCAAGCGTTGGCACTTCAGTTGCCCTTCCACCCAATATCATGCTGTTCCTGCCCTCTGCCTTGGAGCCCCCTCTCTCCCCCCACCCGGGGAGCCTCCTGCTTGCTGTGCAGGGTGTGGGAGGGAGAAGAGGGGGGTGCTGATGTCAGGGAGTCCCTCCTCCCCCCACTCTCTGTCTCCACACAGAGAGAAGGGGCTGGAGGGAGCTTGGCAATGCAAATCTCTGTCACACACACCCTGTGTGTGTCTCTGTCATTCTCACAAACACACACTGTCCTTCGCTCATCTCCTGACACAACACATATGTGGGGGATTGTTGCTACTTCTGCTATTGCTTGCGAAGCGGTATTTTTGGGTTCTGACTGCTCCGTGCATTTCCTCATTTTCATTTCTCCCTTACGCTTAAATGGAATTCTTTGAGCAGTGAGTTCTAAAAGGCCGAACCTGTCGTGGCTGGAGTATTATCCCTGTGGGAATTGCTGCTCCTGGAAGGGGCTGGCATGTCCCTGCAGCCCCT
>JANRFK010000875.1:34798872-34809500 GCA_030068395.1 Apalone spinifera
CCCTGAGAGAGGCAGAGCAGGGGGTCTCCATATGCTGTCCTTGCCTGCAGACACCCTCCTACAGCTCCCATTGATCAGTAACAGGGAACTGCGGCCAGTAGAAGCCGTGGGCTCAGTGCCTGTAGATGAGGGGCAGCACTTGGCGCCATGGAGCCATCGCTGTACATGCCAGCTGCTTTCAGGAGTGGTGCAGGGCCAGGGCAGGAATAAGCTGCCTCAACCCAACTGCTCCCCCACCCGGAAGCCATCTCAGTTAAATGGTGCCCAGCCAGAGCCTGCTTCCTGAACCCCTGTTACATCCCTGAACCTCCTCCTTCACCCAACCTCCTGCCCCAAATATGAGTCCCCCTGGACCCAAACTCCTTCCCAGAGCTTGAACCCTGAAACCCAACCTTGACGCCAATCCCCCACCCTAGGCTAAAGCCAGAGCCCTTCCCACTCTTTGACCCAAGACCAGAGCCTGCATCCCAATCCCTACCACAGCCCGGTGAAAGTGAGTGAACAGGGCAAGGCCTCGGAGAAGGGGTGGAGCGGGGCAGGGCCTCAGCGAAAAGGCCGGGAAGGAGGCGGGGCACGGGGATTTGGGTTTGAGGTAGATCTTACATTGCACTTAAATTGAAAAAGTGATACCACTGATGTAGAGGTATCGTGAGCTTTCATGGGCACAACCCACTTGCTTCAGCATTAGAAAAACCCATCACAACTTTACCATCACATAGGTCAGAAAATGTGTTACATGAGATGGACAGTTGGATGTGCACAACTAAATTTATATGTGCACATTTTTATTTTCATATACGTTATATATTATCTATATCTATTGTATTAGTACACACACACACAATACATAGATATATAACGTTTTCGGTGATAAAGTTTTTACAGCTTATCTTAGTATGAAAATAGAGTGTGCGCAGCCCTGTAAGAGGCAGTAGACTGAGATAATACTTTTTAAAGTCAGAACTGATGCTCGGAAAAATCACAAAGGCCAGAGGTCAGAAGCTTAATTCTCTGGTTTTTGCCAACTCAGCTCCACGCTAAACTTTTTCTTGTTTTTACAAAACCTATACTAGGAAGCTTTTTTCCCCCTCCAGCATAAAAGTAAATGCTTATGCTGAATGACAGCAGTTTAAATGAAATTTAAAGCAACTTTAATACCAACTTGAAACAACAAAACAAAATTAAGGTGGTGTTCTCCGTTCTTAGCATGCCAGTATAGCTTTATTTAGCCTGGCTTTTTTTTGAAGCAATTGCTTGTGGACTAAATTTTGGAGTAAACTTTTTTTAAATTTGGGATTTGCATCCAGACCATCAGTTAGGAGCCTAAATAAATAAATGAAAAGGCTTAACTGAAAGCAGTCTTAAAATCAGATGGCACCCTCTCTAGAAACTCTAGAAAGTGGGTGTCTGTTTGAAAGTTGTCATCTTCAAAAACCCTGTGCCGTAAACAAGCAAATGCTGCACTGGCACAGCTCAGATGACGTTGGATTGCTACATCAATATCTGCCTGGATGAAAGATAACTTTCAAGACAGAGAAAATGATCGGCATTCTCCCGTGCCTCTCCATTGATTTTAATAGATTGGGGCATATAGTGTCTCACTTGGAGAGGGCTGATGGAGCACTTTGGTCTTCTTGATGTTGCAGGTGAGTCCCTGGCATGCATAAGCATCAGCAAATACAGTCAAGTTAGCCTGAAGATCTTTGTCAGAGTGGGCAAAAACTGCATTGTCATCAGCTGAACTGAATTTCCAGGATAGATGTGGTAGAAATCTTACTGTTAGCTTTCAGCCTGCTGAGCTTAATCAGCTTTCCATCCATTCTGTAGACAATTTCAACGCCAGCTGAGAGCTTCCTAGCAATTAGGTCGAAAATGACGGCAAGAAAGACTGTGAACGTGGTTGGGGCGATGGGACAGCCCCGTTTGACCTGTTTTACTTTGAAAGGTTCATTCTGGGAGCCAGGGCTGCTCAGAACAGTCACTTTCATGTTGTCGTGAAGCCACTTTAGGACATTGATGTGTTATCAGGACAGTTGACCTTCAAAAGACCAGTCCAAAGGGCAGGCACTGAATGCCATCACACGCTGACATGTCGTCTGGTAGAGAGCAGAGCCGTCCCGTCCATAGGACGGTTTGGGGCAGCTCCACCAGTCCCGGCTCTGTGATGGCCGCCTCAGTCGTCCTATGGATGAGACTTGGGGGTTCACAGGCATCTGGGGGATTACTGTGGGGCCTGGTGTAGGGCAGCAGCAGGGGTCAGCGCCCCCACACTCACTGCAACAGGGGCCCAGCAGCCTGCTCTGTCCCTTCCCCTCCGCCCTCTCCCAGCCCTGTGTGCTCTGCTTCGCCGCCATCATGGTGAACCGGAACAAAGCTGCCTGGGAGGACAGCAGGGTAGAATGGAGCAGGCTACTGGGTCACTCCAGCTCCTGCTGCCATGAGTGTGAGGCAGGGGTGATCCCTGCTGCTGCCCGCACAACCCCAGATTGCATTGTTCTGGGAAGGGGGCTTCCAGTAAGCAGGTGGAGCAGGAAGGGGCATGGTGGCTTGACCAGGGGTGGGACTTGGGGGAAAGTGTGGAGTGGTGGGGGGCCTGTTGTGGGGGGTTGCCCTGGGCCCTGCGTCTAGGGCACTGTGGGGAGGTTTCCCCAGGCCCCGTGTCCCCCTAGAAACGACCCTGGTAGCCAGGCACGGGCCACGGAGGGGATAGATTGAAAGCAGCCCTCAGTTCCACCCTTGCTACCCTACCAATATAGCAATATATGGCCCTTGCACGGTGATGGGAATGGTGGCAGTGGGCGTGCTGAAAACTTAGCCAAAAGCCACACCCCACCTGTTTCTCTGGGTGTAGAAATCACAGTCGGATTTGTCAGGAAGGTCCGTTCACACACACTGAGGCAGCATTCCTGAACACCTCAGCCGGGGCTGGCTTCCACATCCTCCCGCCCGCCAGGCAGCGATGCTAGTCCCTCTCGGCTTTCAAGGAGTTTGGATGGGTTCCACAGCTCTGCTGACTGGGCTGGAAACTGTAACCATGCAAAGCAGCCAGCTTATGGCGAACGGGGGCTCTCTTTAAGTCGATGCCCTGAGGGGCGGGATAGGAGAGGTAGGTGTTTAAACAGCTTTTCACCAGTGAGCCAGCAAAATGAATTAACAGACAATGCCTGGTATTGAGGGGCTTAGTCTATTGTAAACAGGGTTTTCCAAGCCACAAAGAATTACTGCCAAGCAGGACTAATAGCAGGAGAGCGAGAGAGAGAGAGGAAAGATCCCCACTGAAATAGGAAATGCACTTTAACAAGCAGCTTGGTGTTGTTAGTGATAGGCTGGAAGACCAAGAGTGACTCTGAAATGGGCACAACAGTCCATATTGCACAGTCTTCTTTGCATTAACTACCGATGATCAAATTCTCTCTCCTGGAAAGCGGGGCATTGGCCTTTCCCTACAAAACCCTTTTACTCTTGGGTGGAGGCCACATGAATTAACGGTTGATGGTCTGTGTCCCTCCAACTCAGTACCAAAGAGCCTCATTTTACTGTCGCAGACGGTGTAAATAACAAGCAGACTTGTGTTCAGTAATCAGACCTCTTCTGAGTTTATCAGACTTGTCTGAGTGTCTAATTCTGCGGGAGGTAGGTCAGTTACTCATGGAGTTCTTCAGGGGTCACTCTTAGCACCAACCTTATTTAACATTTTTATTACTTACCTTGGCACAAGAAGTGGGTGTGTGCTAACAAAATCTGCAGATGATACAAAGTTGGGAAGTATTACCAATACGGAGGAGGACCAGAATATCACATGAGAAGACCTGGAGGACCTTGTAAAGTGGATGAATAGAAATGGGATGAAATGTAATATTGCAAAGTCCGGCAATGAGGGATTATCAAGAAGAATATTTGCACTAAGCAATGGGTGTCAGTCAGAAGAACAACGATTTGGATGTATTGGTTGATCCCAGGATGACTATGCGCTGCCAGCCTGACTCACCTGTGAAAATGGCGAATGCAGTCCTAGGATGCATCTGTCAAAGTATTTCCAGTAGAGAAAGGCAAGTGTTAGCACCATTATACAAGGCACTAGTGCTGAGACCTCATCTGCAATTCTGGTCTCCTGTTTCAGAAAGATGAATTCAGACTGGAACAGGTGCAGAGAAGGGCTATTAGGGTGATCCAAGGGCTGGAAACCCTACCTTATGCGAGGAGACTCAGCGCGTGGCTTGCTCAGCCTAGCCACAAGAAGGCCGAGGGGAGATCTGATTTATAAGCATAAATACCACAAAGGGAGAAGAGTTATTCAAGGACGAATAATGACACAAGAACAAATAGATACAAACTGACCATCAACCAGTTTAGACTTGAAATTTAGACTGAGCTTGATAGGTTTATGGACAGGCCGGGCTTAGGAGCCTGTCTGCAGTGGCACGTAGCCAATCTGTGACGGCTAGCAGCAAGTATCTCTAGCAGTCAGTGATGGGACACTAGATGGGGAGGGCTCTGAGTTACTACAGAGAATTCTTTCCTAGGCATCTGGCTGGGAGGGTCTTGCCCACATGCTCAGGGTCTAACTTAGGACCATATTGGGGGTCAGGAAGGCATTTTTCCCATTTGCAGAGATGGTGGGGGGGAGTTGCCTTCTACTGCAGCGTGGGTCTTGGGTCACTTGAAGGTTTAAACTAGTGTCAATGGTAGCTTCTCTGAATCTTGAAGTCTTCAGTTTTTCAGGAATTCAGTTTTTCTTCATACAACATACAGTTAACCTGTGGAACTCCTTGCCAGATGATGTTAGGAAGACCAGGACTTGAACAGGGTTCAAAAAAAGAACTAGATAAATTCATGGAGGATAGATCCATCGATACTTATTAGTCAGAATGGGTAGGTATAAAATGGAAATCACAAGCAGACAGCTGCTAGTCCCTTTGTTTAGTTTTAACTCTGGAAGATGCTCGGATATAAAGGTGATGAATCTGGTGTAAGATCCTGAACAGCGAGAATGAGAGTGAGAACTGGGTTTACAATCAGAATCTTATGGATACAGAGGGAGAGGGTGGGGAGGGGGACTCTGCAGCTGTCTTTTCTCGTCCTGGAATTGCCCAGACTGCCTGTGTCATCTTGGACAAATTACCTAATTTTCCTGCCTCAAAGTCCCCCTTTGTCAAGTGGGGAGAGAATCATAGAATCAAATCCTAGAATCATAGAATATTAGAACTGGAAGGGACCTTGAGAGGTCAAGTCCAGTCACCTGCCCTGACGGCAGGACCTAGCACCGTCTAGATCATCCCTGACAGGTGTCTGTCCAACCTGCTCTTAAATATCTCCAGTGATGGAGATTCCACAACCTCCCTGGGCAATTTATTCCAGTGTTTCACCACCCGGACAGGAAGTTTTTCCTAATGTCCAACCTAAACCTCCCTTGCTGCAGTTTAAGCCCATTGCTTCTTGTCCTGTCCTCAGAGGCCAAAGAGAACAATCTTTCTCCCTCCTCCTTGTAACACCCTTTTAGGTACTTGAAAACTGCTATATGAGAACTACTTAGGAGTGTATATGCGGAGCTCAGAGACTGTGGTGATGAGCACCCCAGAAAACCTAACAACTCAGTAACAGAATCTTCACTACCTATGGCCTCACACTAGGGACAGACAGGGCATGCCGGTTCTGAGATGACGGATTGTTGACAATATTCGGATGGCCATTTGAAACACAATCCAGTGGAACTTCTTAGTAACTCTGCCACTCTGTACCTCATATATTCCCAAACTATTAGTTTTAATTCCGTCCACTGACACTGGAAAGTGATTAACTGAAGTTGTTTTGGGTTGTGAGTATCATTTCCTGCAGGTGTCGTGCAAACATCCAAACAACAAAACTCAGTTCTGGCTCACAGAGAAACTGAGCTCTGGGAAATATTACTCAGCATGAATATTTTTGTACATCAGTTGTATGGGGAGGAAGAGTCCTGTCCTGCTAGAGAGAGAACACGTAAAGTTACATATCTCAGCACAGGGCGGAGCTGACTGACTCAGACCTGGATCAAGATGCCTGAGGAGCCTATTTCCTTAAGCAAGCAGCCTGGGAGGCACAAAACCCAAAGGCACTTTGTATGGTGTCAGCTGAATACAGATTTTGTTCAAAGCTTGTATTAACAGTCATGTTATTTCTGTGTCTCCCTTCTCTCTCCTGCAGCCTTCATCTGTGAGCGGGACCGCCTCACCTTCAGTTTTTGTCAAACCCTAAGGATTCTGGGAAGATGCCACCTTCCAACTGTCAATGTGCAATGCTGCCGAACCTGCCGCCAGCATGGCCTCGGTGCTCGGGATCGTGGGAATGAACGTGCCTCCAGGAGGTGAAACCGTTTAAGTCGAAGGACCTTTTATGGGAAAGGGGAAAATAGAGCTTTAGAAGCTTTAAGAGAACATACATCATGCAGTGAGCAAAAGGAATCCCATGAAACTAGATTTTGCCACATGGTCTGTTCATATTGCAATACAGAATGTTGCTACAGGTTCCTACACTGAGGATTTTGTATGGTGCTCTTTAAAAAAACAGGGATTTCTCTTTTTTTTAAACTACAGTACGTGGTGCTCAAATGATCAGTCTGAAACTCACCAGACAGCACCGAAAGCCCTACTAGTTACCATGGAGAAATGTACTGTTTCTTAGCAAGTAGATGAAAACAGATACAATTTTCCGTATCTCATGTTATGCCTAATGGTAAACAGTCTACAAGAGAACATTTTAGGAAACAGAAAAGCAGGATAGCAAACATTTTTGGAAACTCTCTCTAAAAGGTTTATGGTGCTATCATGTGACATTTTTGGCTTTTGGTTGGTGTTGGCAGGCCAGCACAAAACTCTTGACCAAGTGACTTTGTATTATTAATAATTATTATTATTTTATATACATGAGCATCTACCATTCCAAACAGTGTATCTTTTGCTTCTTCTTTTTTCTTTTTCTTTTTTCCTTTTTTTCTTGAGGGACACAAAGCTGGCAACCCCCTTTTATAATTTACATAAAAATGTTTACAAATTTACATTAGCTCTACATAATGTAAGAAACCGAAACAGATCAGAGTGAGCAAGGAAGAAAAACACCTGCACTAGTCATTATCATGAAGGGGTTTAGGGCACTGCCCAGGTATTCCTTACCCTTTTGATGCTGATTCTGATTTTCTGTGTAAAGTGATTGAACCTCTGAGTGTGTTTTGAAGGAAGATAGAGGGGTGAGGGCATCCAAATCCATGAATGAAGAGACAAATTTACAGTGGAGGGAAAATGACATTGCCCCCCGCATATAATTTGCAAAGAGGTCATTCATGAACAATGTATTAAAACAGCATCTACTGCTATTTTACTTTCTCCACATTATTCCTCTGGAAGGCACGAATGACAAATGGGATTGTTAAAGGCACAATTGGATTCATGCATGTGATTACAACACTTTGTATACGTTTGGTGGTTAGTTAAGATTTTTTCTTTGTTTCTACAAATTTAAAAATCTTCCTTCTGCTTATTTAGCTTGACTTTTGATAAAGTTAGTTGATTCTTTTAACTAGACTGTCTAATTTTGTACAAGGAAAGAGTACCTCATTAGCAAGGCAGACATTGTTCTAATCTGTCAGTGGTCCAACAGTGACTGTATGTTAATCCCTCTACACTACAGTGGAAGATTGAAGTAACATATACAACTCCAGCTATGTAAATCATGTAGATGCAGTCAACATATCTTAAATTGCATTTCTGCACCCTCCACATAGTGGGAGACCAATGAGAGCAAATACTCCCATTGGCTTCCCTTACTCCTCGTGAGGAGCAGGAGTACCAGCGCCAAAGGAGGCACCCTCTGAGTTTGATTTAGTGGGTCTATACTAGACCTGCTAAATTGAACCCAAAAAAATTGACCACAGCAGTGTCGATCTTCTGTGTAGTGTAGACGTGCCCCCAGTGTATTAGGAAGGACTTATTATCCTGGGTCCTAGAACAAGGTCCAAAGCATTTTGATAAAACTTAATTTGTGTGTTACTCTTTAGGATACAAGGAAAGACCAAATAATTGGAGACAATGAATAAAATCCTACTTGCACTAAAGTAAATGAGATTTTGCCATTGATTTTAATTGAAGTAGGATTGATCCCCGTGTCACTTAAATGATATTACAATTCTACAGTTCAGAACAAGTAACGCTTTTTTTTTAGTGCCATGTTCTTTTGTACTGTGTGAAGCCACTTTCACTACAATTGCCAAGAGGACAAGGGAATTCCTGTGCATAATTTGTATGTAAACTGCAGCCCATCACTTTTCCAGCTGCATTTTGTTTCTTTCCAAGCAGATGTAAATGTTTTATATTTAAAGAGATTGTGTACGTTCCTGTTTGATTTCCCAGCAATAGCGCCTTCCCTCCCATTCAACGTTTTGCTGCATTCATCAGGGCTCTAAGATTTTACTAAGAAATAGTTTCCATGTTCGTTGGTTTTTAGATGGCTGTAGCTCAAAAGTATGTTAATTTAAACTGTTACAAAAGGAAATTTAATGTTTGCAGATTTCTCTGTTCGCTCTCTATTCTAATAATTTTTCATTAGAAACCCCATAGAGAAAGTTTATGCACTATGATAGCGCTAGTTACCTAGCAACAGTCCTCTGATCTGTAGCAAAAAATAACAAATCAGGACACTTCTAAAACTCCTTTGAGGCTGCTGATAGAAATGATTATTAATTTTGTGATTAAAATATAAAACCTGCAGATATGTGCTCATTTGGGGTACAAATATTAAAATGTCCAGGTGGCTTAGGACTCTCTTTAACTTCAAAGTAATTTAGGTGCTTTCACATATTTTATCCTGGTTCCAGACAGCTTATTTTCCAAGATGGGCCAAATTTCGAAATGACTCAGATGACTAACGTTTGGCTAATTTGCTAATTTTGATACTTTGAAGAGCGTAAGCGCCTTACTTGGAATCTAGATGGTCACACTCCAACAGAATTATGGACCTTCTTTAACAACAGGCGCATTTCTATATATTTGAAGGTGAAAGGAAGGTTTGATATCAGTTGTGACTGGTTCAGGTAATCAAGATGCCATGAAACTTACATTTGTAAGTTACTGCTGATGAAAAGAATTTGAGAGTAAAAAAGACCCTTTTTTTCAATGGTGCCCACATCCCATACCTCTAGCAGGAAGGAACCCGTCATGATGAATTCTTCACAGTCATTTTGTTTTTATTTATCCTGGGGAGTGCTCACAAAGCTGCAGAGATCCTCTCCATGACAGCTATGAAACTTGCCTTTCCATATGTGATGCGCCGTTACATGATCATCCTTTTATTTTCCTTAATATGTGAGCAGATTCAGTGAATCAAGAAGGCAGCCTTCAAAACTCTGGGCTACTCAATTGACAAGGGCATTGGATAAGCAAATATTGGAACAGAAATATCAATTCAATTACATTTCATTGCAGCATCGTATCAAACCAGCCGACACCTGCACACCGAGTTACAGCAGAAATAACGGTGTACACCCTACAAAATTATTGCTACAGCACATTCCAGTTCAACGTCAGTATAGAGAAAACACCACTGGGGTTCAGAGTGAAACCAGCAGACTATGGAATGTTTTTAATTCTGGGCGATGTGTGCCGCTATAGGTACTCTTGTTTGCACCTATATAGGCAATTAGGAGCTCCCTGTTAAATCACAGCCTAATTGGCATGGTGTGTATGCCTTCATTGTTTGCCCTTCTTTGTTGCCTTTTGGAGGTCAGTTCACATTCACGACAAGGTAGAGCAGATTGCTAGAGCAATTTGGTATCTCTGCTAGCACACAGATGGCACTTCTTTAGCATGCAGAGTTGTATAGGCCTCCCCTTAGCTAGCCTCAATCATTCCACACCTCTGTCAAAGCAGACAGCAGTATCTTGGTGCTAAACTTAGCCTAAGAACTCAGGTGCTAGCCTGTAGCTATCCAGAAGGATTTAAATGCCTGAGAATGACCTGCGCTGAGTGTATGAACTACATGTGCCGAATGGGTCCATTACATACTTGAGTGAAGAGGCACTTGGATGGTAACAGTCTACGCTGGTTGTCGCAGCTACAGTGAGCGTAACGGCTGTTCGTCTGGCCCGACTATTACAAAGATCATAGTTCTTTTCTGCTGGAAACATTTGTGCTGTTTCCCAAAGGCAACCATGGATCAAGATCTCATGACACCGATGCCTCTTTCAGCCAGGCCTATGAAAGGGGGGGGAAAGTCATGCTAAAGACTGCTCCCGCTAACGCTCTGTGTTGCCAGTGCTGGTTGTAATTGTTCAGCCATGGAAATAAGGCAGAGCTGTGGAACTGTCTGGACACTGGCAGAGCAGGCACTACAGAAACGCTCCAGCCGCTGAGGTAAAGTCGTACACGTGCCTTGGTCTTACAGAGTTTAAGACTTGTTCCCATAATATAAGAACTAGGGCTATGTCTACATTGCGCATTCTTGCACAAGAAGATATGCGAATGAGCCGTAGCGATGAATATCGCCGCACCTTATTTGCATACCTAATGAGCTGCCATTTTGTGTAAGGGCCTTTTGTACAAGAAGGAGCAGTCTAGACTGCTCCTTCTTGCGCAAAACCCCCCCTTGCGTAAGAGCCATTCTGC
>JANRFK010000875.1:34809600-34822467 GCA_030068395.1 Apalone spinifera
ATCCTATTTGCCTTTTTGACCGCCGCTGCACACTGTGTGGAAGTTTTCAAGGAATTGGCCACAATTACTCCAAGATCTCTTGGAGATCTTGAAGTCCAATAACTTCAAGATCCCATGATACCCGCCACCCCATGTCAGGGTGAACACTCCCATTGCACCGTCTTGACCAGCTGCTGCTGCCTGGGACGTGAGCGGGGAGGTCTGGCCGTGCCCCCGGAAGCAGTGTCATTGTAGATCTCCAGTTCCATGCTGTGGTCCAAATTGTGCCTCATGCGGCTGGAGGATTGATATGGGCTTATCAACTAAATAAGGGTTTAGAGATCCAAGCAGCCTTCCTGTGGAGGGGCACTATTTCTACATTCTCCAGGGGTCAGAGGAGAAATGAGGAATGAGGATCAAAAGTAGTTGGGCCAATAAAAGAAATTACCTCACCCCCCCTTTTCTCTACAAGGCAGTTAGCCTCTGGCCTCTGCTCCTCCCTCCAATAATCTCATCCCGTACAAGCGCTCCCAGAAGCACCATGTAAATCAAACCTCACTCCTGCCTCGCTCAAAAAATCGAACCCGGGCCCTCTGTAGGGATCTGTTCCAAGCTAATTTAGCTGAATATTTCAAGAGCTGTAAACCACAAAATGTTTTAGAGGCTCTGGATAGCCAGAGTGGAGCTGTGCGCCTTAGAAATACAACTAGTTCCAGCTGTCACAATACTCAACTTGGAGACCACTGTGTGGTTTCAGTGGGGAAAAAATGGTGAAGTCAAATTCCAGGCACTCAAATTGTGAGCAGTTGGAACTAATTTAACACCCCCCCCCCCAAAATACAGCTACTAATCTAGCTTTACAGATCAAAACCATGCTAGAAACCCAGTAGACATTCCTAGTGGGTACTTAAGATGCTGCAAGGCAGTTTTTTATCTGCTTTAAACTACTGTAGGAGGGCTCCATAATGTACAGGATTTTCATTTGATTTCCAAACACACAACAAGGTATACATCCCAGGCGCATCCAAATAAAAATGTAGAGTAACACAGGAAGTACTGTGAGATGTGTGTAATGATCTGAAATATCGAGTAAACTAAGAACTGCAATTCAGGAAGGGAAAACACAGTGCACAATTTATTCAGATCCTAGCTCTTAAAAGCCTGCCTCTCAAACTCTGGAAATGTCAAATATCAATACTTTACTGAGGGAAGAGTGATACTAAAGGGTCTGGCTTAAAGTGGGTCCCATCACATCCAGAGTCCACAGGTTGGGTCAATGGCTCTCAGCACCTCCCACAATACAAATTGTTCCAGCCCCCACCACCACCCCTTTCCCCTTCACTCAACCCCACAGTTCCTGCTTATTCAGAACTTAAAGTTAACCACATGGTCGAGTACTTGCCCTGAGCAATTTCCCTAATCACTCCATGGGTCTCATCTGATTCACATCCCACAGAAGCTAATTAATAAGCCTCCTAATTAATAAGCATTAATTTTAAAGTACCAAAACAAAGAATCCACTTTCCTCATTATTCTTTTTGGTCTTTGTGATTCCAGAATTACAGTAGATTGGTTGAAATCCTCTGTTTCGAGTTCCTAACGCCAGCACATGTCCATTCGTAAGTCTTTGGCAGAGTCTGCCGGCCTTTACATTCCTTAGTCTTTGTTACTGTCCCCTTCTTTCCCCCACATAATCATCAATGCTGCCTGGCCATTTATAATCATCTATTCAGGGGAGGGGTTTTGTAACATTTTCGCTCCGTGGTGGTCATGACAATTCATTGGCTTACAATGCACCACAAGTGCAGCCATTTCCACAGGCTGAAAATGTCTACATGTGGAACTGATCTGGAGGAGTCTGACATTCCTTAATATATTTAATTTGCAGTCCTAAGTGGACTGTAATGTACTGAAACTGACCTACTATTTTAAGCCTACAGTCTTTGGTCACCAGCAGCCCCGGTCCACATCATGTTCCAGAGTCTAGAGATACTTTAATTTCATCTCTGCTCTGAAAAGTGACTGGAAGATGGCACCTTTATAGTTGACAGACCCGTTCCCTATGCGCAGCATCAGAACAATTGACTTTAGTGGCACAAATAAGTTTTCCTATTACTTTTGATCCATGGTACCGCTGCAGAGCAAACACAGCTGAAAGAATAGATGCTTTTGCACAAGAGCAGGACTGTTTACCGAGTTACCGATTACAGGGCAAACCAATATCTCCTGTGCACATTTTTTCAGTGCACAGGTGTCATTGGGCCAATGTGGCCGCACAAGGGCACTAAAAGTACATTTTCCCCTTTAGAGCCTCTTTCTCAGGTGATGGATGAAAGGGGCTGACTCAGAGAACAGGATGAGTTTTCAGGGGTGGTAGCTAGAAAAAATATCTTCATAATCATAAACCTACCATATCAGAACCAGGGATGTGAAAGGAGAAATGGTTAACTGGTTACTCAGTGAGCATTAGCCTTACCGGCATGCTTACCAGGTAACTAGTTAATCGGAGGGCCTGGCTGGGCCCCCCACACACACACACACCATAGCTCAGCCAACAGGATCCTGGCTGTTGCAGACCGGCCGGACAGAAATAGCCCCCATCCCACAGGGCCAGAGCAGCCCTCATAACCTGCACCCATGGCAGGACCAGAGCCGGAGTAGCCCCCGATTAACCAATTTCAGTAGGTTTTACATCTCTAATCAGGACTGGCAGTCACAGACACACAGCTCCATGACGTTGCTCACAGAGGGTCCATTTTCAGAGCAGAACGGTACCTTAATGTTTTTGCTCAATACAACTATCAAAAGAGTCTCAACTGGCACCCTAGGCAATGATTAAATAAATGAACCCATGAAAACCAACATACGGAAATTGGTTTAGGAATGAAAGTTAACCAGTCCTCCAAGTACGTAAATTCATGTTGTACACTGAAAATCAATAGCAGGAATTTTTATCATCATTATTAGTTTGGTGAGTGAAAGTCTAGTCTTGCAGCAATATATTCACCCAGGTATCCCCGTAGATGCTCATTTACTCCCTCACTGAGTTTGTAAAGAAGCCAGTAGATCATGCTGCCTCTCAAAAGGGCATGAAATTGACACGAATGCAGAGACAGTTGATTGCATGTGTAGTGCAGGCTTTGCAGAAACATGTGTTTTGCACTACATAGCAGACCCTATGAGTTTTGACAGCCAACTAAGTAATGTCAACAGGAAAGGGTGGAGTGTTTTTTCATGGCACACTACAAAAGCTCTGGGTGGGTTGGTGGTTGGTATGCCTTAGAATGACCTCACAGCTCACCTCAGTCATCCTAGTTAGTACATTCCTGGGGGATCAGAAATAGTGTGAGGTCCAAGGCTGATCTGCATGAGGTAGAAGGTGCTTGACTAGGGAGAGACAGAGCACACTTTGATATCCAGCTTGGAGCTCTTGTGTCAAATTCAGAATCTGTCCAGTGTTCGACTGACCCGGGCAAAATCCAGCCAGTTTGTTGATCAGAAGTGGTTCAATACATGGTGTGAGGTGAAGTACCAATAGGTGCTCAAAGCTTTTTAAAAATACCATCCACCAGCAAGATAGGTGGAAAGGGTTTTGGATCAGCTGGTTCCTTATCAGGCTTCAAAAGGGCCGCTAGTCTGACGTGTTGCCAGATTTTCAGCATCTTGAGCTGGTTGAGACAGGTATTGAACATACTCTGGAACAACTTCTCTGTATGTGGGCCAAAATCTTTGACCTGTTTCGTGTGGTTGTCATCTGGAGCGGATGTTTACCCTGTTTTCAGGATCTAGATTGCCGGCTGTATGCCGGGGTATTTGCCAAAGCGATGACTAACTAATATCAGTCCACTTGATTTTCCTGTTGAGTAGCATTGGGTGGGCAATCTGCTCAGCCAAGTTACTCAAAGGTCTGCCGGTCTTTGCATTGTTGGAGAGTCTATAAATGATTGGCCATGCTTTTTTTGTAATCATGGATCATATCCATGGATTCTATCAAGTTCTCCAAGAAGTTTATGTACTCTTGAGCAATTTCTGACAGTAGATATTTGCCAGCAGCTAGTGTGTCATCTCTAACGGGGTCTTCTTGGAATTTTCACCTGTGTGACTCATGTAGTAGAGCTGGCTGTGGTAATAGACCAGGGATGTATTCTCTGCAACAGCCACAAGGTATGTTCCTTCTAGCGGTCAGATGGAAAACCCTGGCAAAGTGGCCAACATTCTCGGGCATTGGCTCAGTAGGTCTGACAGCCATGTCAACATCTTTGGAGAAGGCCAGAAACTTTGCTCATGTATAGGTTGCGGTTCTGATGCCTGGCTGAACACATATGGCACTGACAGCCAACATCAACAGCCAGCAGCATTCCTGGTGTGTCATGTAATCCTCGGTGAATCTGCTGTAGACCAAGAACTGGGCACTGGTGTTTTGTGCAAATAGCAGCAACCAATTCCTGTTTAGGACATGACATCCTTCGACGTTTCTGGAGAGAATGGTTGGTGCTGGTCCCAAGAAGGGCCCCAACTGTCCAGACTTAGATGCAAGTTCTTGTCAATGACGTCTTCCTCTGCTTTGTAGCATTGCGGTAATAAGTGGGAGAGCTGCAGTATAAGGGGTTTAGCAGGATTTGCAAATGTTAAGATTGGCAGGGACCACCACTGTGTGGCCCTTCTTTGCCATGGTAAGAAATAAGCAAAGTCTAGGGGAGTGGCCCCCTAGCAGCTGAACACTGTGACCCAAATTCGTTGTTTGGCTTTGGACAAACACCGTCAAAATTGACAAAGTTTCCTCCATTTAGAGCGCATCTACATAGCAGGGCTAAAGCAACTTGAGCGACTTCAGTTGTGTAGCTTAAGTCGAAATAGCTTACTTCAGCTTTTGGTGCTGTCTACCCAGCAGGAAGTCCAAGAGACAGCACTCTTCCTCCCCTTCCTTTACTCCTCATGAAATGAGGGTTACAGGAGTTGGAGTAAGAAGTCCTCCAGCTCGACACTATTTTGACATTATGTCGCAATAACTGCTTGTAGTTTACACGCGGACGATGTTATTTCGGATAAAGACTGCTGTGTAGATGTAACCTTAGAGAGGCAGAGAATCTGATTTGGCCTGGCCTCTCTATTTCTAGATAATAATTTTCTGTGAAAGATATAAGATTTATCGGTAACAATTCCTAATTGTGAAGAGTCTCAGGACCCGACCCTTTGTGTGTGTGTGTGTGTGTCATTTAATTCTAATGAAGATTTTAAGGAATAGATTTTGTCCAGTAAATGTTAAGTGTTTTGCTGAATCAGGTCTTAAGTTTCTGTTGCAGTGAAGGGAGCTTTTCTATCTAAACAAGAATGAAAAATAAATTGAAATGTAAACATTTCCATGCATGAAGAGTTCAAAGTTCACCATTTCCTGTTGAAGAGACGCCAAGGGTTTTACTGGGAGCAAATTTTATAAATGTATTAACTTGCGTTGCTCAGTTAAATAGCAGCTTATGGGGAATGACACTTTGGGTTGGATAAAAGTTTTCACTTTTGTCATCTTAGCTCTGTAAGGGGCAAAACCGGGTGGCAAAAATACGGATTCAGTCAGATCCTGGCTCCATTTTATACTAAGCACCAAAGATGCGAGGGAGGGTTGGTTCTGATGCCTCTTGTACAAGAATGAAATTTAAGTCAGTAAGCAAAACTTCCAGTGATCTTACAGGGCAGAGGAAAAGGAAAGTTCTCGAGCACTCACTGCCCACAGACGCCTACTGCAATAATGAGCTTCATCCTATTTCCATTTCAATCAGTGGTGTAAGAGGCACTAAGAACTCCTCAGCTCTTTCCTTTTCCTTCCCCTCCTGAAATATTGCATCAGCAGCAGCTGAGGTTAAGGCTGTAAGGGGGGGAGGTTTTCTTAGTACCTGCACGCACTTGAAAATACTGTGAATATGTTTGGGGTATTCTTACTTGGATTGCAATTCATTGACATTTCCCACTGGGCACTGAGCATGAATGGAAAGTAGTCTCTCACTTCTAAGGCAGGAATTTTGCAGTCTGCTGGGAGCCAGAGGCTGTTATATAAAGGTCTGGGACAGGGCAAGGAAGGGGTGGGACACATTTTTGCTTCCTGCTTGGAAATGGATTAGGTGGCCCTTACAGAATAGAGTAGGAACAGAGGCAGCCCAGGGACCCATTCTGTGCCGAGTGGTATGATGACAACTCTGCTCTCTCCAGCCTCTTGTTATAAAACTTTAAAAAAAGCAATTTTAAAAAAAATGTTGCATCAGAAGACAAAATTCCTGCACAAAGCAAATCTTATAGCCAAAGGAAAAGGTGCTATAACCACTGTAAAATCCTCTCCCAGCCTCCTGGAAACGCAGGCATGTTGCTCAGCTAGTCCTAGGCTCCAAGTCCAATATTTCCCTTTTATTTTTAAACCCCAGGCCTCCGCTTTTTACTGAAATAGCTTAATCTTCCCTGTCTCCAGACCCTCTGTGCAAGCATGTTCTAGCTCTTTGCAGTGTTGGGAAACAGCTTTTTAAATCTCTACCCGAAGTCAGCTCCTTGACACCCAACCACCTGGTTCTGCTTTGTTGTAGTTTAGTGACAATCAGAACCCCAAATTACTGGACAAGAACTCCTGCTCTGAGAAGGTGGGTGCAGTGAAGGGGACGCTTGCTGTGTGATGGTGCGCAGTGTCGCGTCTTTCTTAAGTCACAGGTGGGAATTGCTTTCTGCTGTCCCATAGAGTTTTGTCACTTTTGCCTCACTGCCTGTTTTAGAGAATAAGCAACAGTTTTTCATCCCAGTGGATGGTGTTCAAAACATTATTTCTTACCCATGCCCTCAACAAAATGCTCTGGTAGAGCAGGCTGCTGGAGGACCTGCAGTAATGTCTTCTTTCAGAGTCCAGCGAAAATACATATGAAAAAAGGTCACAAATACCTCTATAGATGGCTTGACTTAAAAAAATACACCTGGGCTTTCTCGTAGCAGAGTCACAAACCATGTTTGGGGTATTGCGTTCTCCCCCATTGGGGCTTGCCTAAATTGGAAAATTTACTGAACTAGCCATTCCAGAATCATTATTCCAGGTGAGTTATTTCAGAGTACACATTCTGCATCGGCACTCTTGTTTCTGTAAAACAATAACCCACGTAAACTGGCTCTTTGGGGCAGCGGGGAGGGAGGAAGGGGGGGAACAACTTCTGGATTAGTACATTTTGTACAAAGAATTAAAGGGTGAAATCCTGGCGCCATTGAAGTTAAGGGCATTCCAACTAAAATTGTTAGCATCTAAGCTATCTGCTTGTAACAGCTCAATTCCCTTGTTTACATTGAGGTATGCCCATTGCAAAGGGGGTCCAATTATGTCTGTTAGATGTGATTGCCATTGTGTTTGGTTATAACTACAAGAGCCCGCCATGTTGGGCAGGGTTCTTATTCCTCCCAGAGGAGAAAAAAGGGCAGGAAGGTTGGAAAGAGCGGGAAAGAGAAGACGGACGTTGCTAGGAGATGGGAATCCCTCAAAGGGGACTCTTGCTCTCTCTCAGGGGCTCTCTCCAGATTTCCTTTCAGAGGAAGTGGGCTTGAGGTAGCCACCTCCCTGAGGCAAGCTCTCTCTCTCTCTCTTCGATGGGTGCAGTCGCTGTCAGCCTGAGGCAGCTGCTCACCAGTTGGAGCAGAACATCTCGGTGTTTGTTGTTTTATTGGGGAGCCCACACATACTCGCAGATTTATTTCGCTGAGCTGGGACTCGCTTGCACACAGGACGTCTAGGGTTTCCAGGTGTCCAGTTTTGAACCAGACAGTCCAATAGTTGAGCTTTCTGCTCGGGAACCAAATTGAGAAAATATAAATGAGAAAACAGAACTGTCCGGTATTTTCTAAATAAGGTGGAATGTAGCTTGTGATGTCATGTCAAGTGTGTCCAGTATTTTGTTGAAACCATCTGGCAACCCTAGGGACAGCATAAAGGGGATAGGCTGGGGGCTAGCTAGGGAATCCTGATCCTCTACTGTTCCAGCCCAGGATCGTCGTCCTGGAGGCAGTGATCACCAGCTGCCCACACACTGACATCCGGGAGGCAACACAGAACGTTCCCATCCTTTATCTGTTTGCCTAGCCATGTTCTGATATGCGATCGTTTCGGCCCTCCATTTTTTTTTATCCTCCCTTCCTTTTTCTTCCTACCTCAGTTCCTTGTGTTCATCTGACCCCTTCCACCGAGTAAATAAGGAGATTCTGGTTCAATACCCACGAAGGCATATTTTATTTTCTGGGTCAGCTCTGAGAGATGGGCTTAAAGAGGGAGCCTTAGAAGGAGGCTTGTAAAACTCCTTGTCAGTCTTCTGGTCAGAGCCTTGGCCTCATCCTTTTACAGTGTACACACTGAACGAAATGGGTGTGTCCCATCGGTATTAAAAAGAAAATAGATTGGGCCACTGGAGGAGAACACAGCCAGCCCGGCAAATAGAGACAGAGGCCAGCTCCACTCTGCAGGAGAAGGTCGGGTTAAGATACACAATTCCATCTATGTAAAAAACATAGCTTGAGTCGATGTACCCTAAGCTGAGCTTTAGCACCATCCTCACAGCAGGAGGTTGACAGGAGAAATGCAGTCTTCGACTTCCCTTACTCCTCACAACAGCAAGGAGTGCTGGCGCCAATGGAGGCAACCTCAGCATTCTATTTAGTGGGTCTTCACTAGACCTGCTAAATCGAACGCCAGAAGATCAATCTTCCAGATCAATTGCAGCGCTGATCTTCCTGCCAATGGAAACGTGGCCATAGTCATACTGTAAAAGGATGTAGCGCAGTGGGTGAGGATGAAAAAACCAGTAATTCCTTAGCTAGTATGTTCATATCACATTCAGAACCTAATTGTATGAGCACCACCCTTGAGTTTCCCATGGGCCAGAGGAAATCCAACAGCAAATGGCCAGGGCCATTGAGACATTCTGAGTTCTTTTTAGTTTTAAATTTAGGTTTCCTATTATGTCTTAGGGGACCCAGCTCTTCCCTCCTTTGCTCCCTGTAGCCTGTTACTATTGTTCACATATACTTGTGGGGCTGCATTGTTACATTATTAGCAACGTGCCAAAATGTTACTAGGTAGCAAAAAACAACTCATTACTCACAGCGGGCCTGAGCAAAAGCCAAATGAAAAGACTCCCATTAACCTCAAAGGGCTTTGGATCAGGCTTTAAGTATATTTCCTCATCTCTTTTTGCTGCTGTACCTCTGAACCGCAGAAGGACAAATGATTGGGCAGGCTGCCACAAAGGAAACCGTAAATGAAACGGAACAGCCCAGCTGGAAGAGGCTTTGAAGAAGTTGAAGCTACACACGGCTGGTCCAGGAAATAGAAAGTGTGGCAAACACAAGAGGCAGGCGTACACAGCGAGTCTTTTCAATGTTTCCTCAGATGAGTCTCAGTAAACATGAATTCAAATATTGTACTGGGTAAGTGCTCACGAGGCAAAGCTGGCTCTGCATTTACCTCTCGATCACCCGCAAATCTGATCGCAGACATTTTTCTATCGGGTATTTCTACTGGGCTTGGCTTTCATTGAGTTTGAAGAGGACGCCACAGCAAGCCCTAAAAATTCAATCCCACCCCCAAATATAGCCTCGGAGCCAGACAGCAAGCACCTTTTTTGTCCAAATGCTTGGGATTTATCACTTTCAGGCAACAGTTATCACAGCACTTATCGGAGCTGGAAATAAAAGCTCACACACAGCCCAATTCTCTATGGGCAGTGATTTCAAACTCATTGGCCTTTCCAGAGGTCAGCCATGTAGTAAACGCATCATTGTTCTAATGAATACAGTTCTGTCAGGTCCCATGGGTTCCTGACTCGGTAGTGATCCCAAAATAACCCCACAGCTCTGAATGAGAGATCAGAAAAGAACATACTACCTTTCAAACCGCAAAGCGGAGACTCACAAACTCCAAATAAGCAAATCCTCAAGCTACTGAACACTGCAACTTTCTCATGCGCTGTGTTTTGTAGAAGATTCATTGTTTCATTGACAAATGAGTTGGCGTAGCTTTGTCATTTAATGCTTGGACTCAGTCAAAAAAGCCAGCCTACAGCCACAAAGAATGTTAATAGTAGCCCAAAATCCCCATCATGCAACCTGAGCAGCCAAGTTGTCATGTCCTCAGGAGTTCTTATGAGCTATAGGGAAAGAAGATCTAGGCCAGTGATGGGCAATCTAGGCTAGTGAATGGGCTTCATGAGTAGCCCTCCTTCCTCTCAGTGGGCGTAGGGTGGTTTTGCTAACTGCGCTTGTGTACCTAGAATTTGCAGGATGGGCTGATTGAACGGTAGCGGCGCTGTGATTGGATGCAGAGGGAGCACACAGCTCTCCCAATGTTGTATGCAATCAGCATTCACCTTGCTTCACATGCCCTTGCTTCACATGCATGTCCCTTAACACCAGTAGGAAAAAAACCAATGTGGATGAAAACCAGCAGAATCTGGCAACCCTGTGTGTGGAGAACAGTAAACAAAATGTCTTGTGGACCACACACAGAACCCCGATGGGTCGCCTGCGCCCCTTGGGATGCAGGTTACCCACCACAGATCTAGCCCTACTTGTTTAGTTTTCCAGTTGTGTAAGTTTGTGTATTGGACACCACTCAGTGTAGAGTGAGTTTCTCCTATGAGTGTGGGAGGGGGGAAGAGATCGGGTTTGGGTTTTTTTCTTTGATGGGTGGGTACAGGTGCTTTAAACAAAATGTTTTCAAAAAGTCAATTTGAAACTTTTATTGTGAAACAGCTGGTCTGATGGTTCTGGGAATTTCATGATATAATGACGTAATCAGTTCTGATCCTATAAATGCTCTGGCTTCTGCTCCAAAAAAAATTACATAGATTTCGTTCATAAACAACTTCCAGGGCTGAACGAACAAACTGAAGACTTACAAACAGAAGGTTCTCTTTTCCCAGTCCATGAATCAAATGCGTATAGCAATAGTAAGGGGTCTACATGTGTCTAGCTGGAACTTAATGGCAAATCTTTTCAACATTCACAAATAAATTCAAGGTGAATGGAAAAGAGCAAAATGTTAATTAAGGATTTCATAGGCCATTTCTTTGTGTCAGTGTACATCTGGCATTTACCCAGGATTATATAGATGCATCATATCATCCTAAATCATTGATGTTCCTGTCCGGGGAGGGGGGGAAGAGCTAGATGTAACATTCAGCGCTCTATTCTGATGGTTTCCAAAATTTGCCTTCTCACATTTTAAACTTTAAAAACAATAAGAAATATTTCAAAGAGCTGATTTGGGGAGAGTTCCTTTCCAACACCAGAGAAATCGCACAGCCAGAGAAGTGTCAGAGGGGCGAATGTTAGTCTGTATCTGCAAGAACAAGGAGGGGTGCGGTGGCACCTTAAATCTGTTAGACTTTAAGGTGTCACAGGATTCCTTGTTATTTTTACAGCTAGATAAAAGACTGAAAAGTCCAAATCCACCAAAAATATCCATAAGTGAAAAAATGAGGAAGAATCTTACTTCAGTCAACAAGAGTCTGCAAGAGGCTGAGACATTCCAACCTTCATGCATCTTTTAAAACTTACATTCTCCATTTCAGAGACTCACATCACCTCCCATTACACTCCCGCCTCAAAACAATTCAGCACCCCAAAGTATTCTAATTTGGCCTGCTGTAAAACTCTGACATCTAATATCACCTTGGAGTCTTCTCCAAATTCTTGGAGACCTTGAATTCCCATCCCAACTTCTTCAAAGATCAGAGACAAATTCTGTGCACTTTGGCCTCCCTGATTAATATAAAACCGAGAGCATATTTAAGCTATTTTTTTAACTTCTTCAGTGCACTATCCCATAGCGATCTCTCCGACCTTAAGGCTATTTAGATAGCAGAGCATTAAGATTTGAAATAGATACTCATAAGTCATCTTTTCCTATATTTCCCACAGAGAAAACAAAGCAAATAAAATGGGGGGTTTAAACTGTGTTTCAGCAAAGTTTCCTAAAATCCATTGTGCTTCAGGACAACTAATTATCAAACATGGGATTTGCATAGGAACGTCACATGCCATTTTTGGAGTAACACATTAGAAACTAAAGGCTTTGGACAAGGAAAAACTTTCATAGCAAAGTGGTTTCTTTTTTGTGGAACTATTGTTATCTATGTACTGCTCTACTGAGAAATCCCTCCAGGCGGTTAGAGTTACACTCTGAGTTGGAATGGATCAGATCGGGCAGACTAAATTGTCTTTGTTACCTTCATAATGCAACAAGTCTCCTTGTAGGCAACACAAGCTTGGTGTAGCTGCCTCACACAATGCATATTTCACAATGCCAAGATGCATTCCAGACCCTTTCCCACAGTTACCCCCAACCTAGCAGATGCTCATAACCAGACCACCACTAATTAAGGGCATCATTAAAGATGTGAGAGAAATTCCTTCATATTTCTGGCTCCATAGCACCTTTTATAAACAACTAATAATAAGGCAAATTATTCCAGGGAATAACTGGACTCTAATAATTTGATCATATATAACAGGTTTTAAATTATTTCCTTAAAGAAACAATGGTTCTTGGTTAGGCCTGTTGTAGCGGTACAGTTACATTTATTCAAACTGTGCACTTTACTGGCCAGGGGACAAAATCTGGATTTGCACCAAGAGATTTGCAGCAATGTACAATAAACTATCCATATGATCCAAGCTACTTGTTAATAATTTGTTTTACGCGTATGACAGAAATGCATTAATTTAAACAAAGCATCTTTTTGTTTAAAGATTTTGCTTTTTAAAAAATCTGCCATGTAGAGCTCTGAACAAGTATGTTCAGATAAATAAATGGATAAGAAATAAATGAATCATAATTACAGCTCCCTTCATGTTTTCATTAAAGTTTTGTCAATAACAACA